>CM076584.1:635152163-635640489 GCA_034641835.2 Pinus albicaulis
TGATAAAACCCAATAAAAAATTTGGTATGGAAGACCTGCAACAATCAAGCATTTCAAAGTGTTTGGAAGCAAATGTTATATAAAAAGGAACAAATATAATCTTGGTAAGTTCAATGCAAGGGCTAACGAAAGTATTTTTCTTGGATACTTTCAGAATAACAAGGGAACCTATAGATGCTGCAACAAGAATACAAGGAGGATAGTTAATTGTATTGATGTTATAATTGAGGAACATATCAATTTTGAAGACAATCATCGAATAAATAAAAAATTAAATGTTCTAGTAAACAATGATGAGAAGGATGATGAGAAACTTTAAGATGAAGACATTGAAAAACCCCTCAGTCCACACTCTAAAGATATTGCAAGGTAAGTGCAAAGACACCATCTGCTGACCAAATTGTTGGTGATTTAAATTCGTGTGTGCAAACAAGAATACAATTGTTGAATACTCCTACACAAGTGAATGTAGCTCCGTTATCTATGATGGAACCAAAGGATTTTTCTCAAGCTATCCAGGATGATAATTGGTTAAAATCCACACATGAAGAGCTTAATTAGATAAAGATGAATTTGGCATGGCATCTTGTTCCAAGACCAACGAACATGAATGTGATTGGCATGAAATGGTTCTATAAGAAAAAATTTAATGAAAATGGTGAAGTGGTCAGAAACAAGGCAAGTTTAGTTTGAAAGTTTATGCACAAATTGAAGGTTTGAAATTTGATGAACCTTGTCCTCATGTTTCTCGATTAGAGGAAATTCATATGTTCTTGGCTTTTTCCAGTTTCAATAAATTCAAGATACATCATATGGATGTTGAATCTACTTTCTTGAATGGAGAGTTGTAGGAAGAAGTCTATATTGAGGAGCCAAATGTTTCTCAACCAATAGATTAGTATGATTATGTTTTCCAGTGAAAAAAGGCCTTGTATGGTCTTAAGAAAGACCTAAGGGCTTGATATTACAAGTTGGATAGTTACTTGCTCAAGTGTGGTTTTAAAAGAGGCGCAATTGATAGTAATTTATATGTAAAGTCTAACGATGTAAAATTATTAGTCGTGCTTATCTATGTTGATAATATTGTTTTTTCCATTGATTTAGTTTATAACTAATATGAAGGTTGAATTTGAGATGTTTATGCTTAGAGAACTTTATTATTTCTTTGGTTTACAAATTGCATAATATTCCAAAGGAATATTTATCTCACAAAGAAATTATCTCAAGGAAGTTTTGAAGAAAATTGGCATGGAGTAATTCTCTTTGGTAAGCACTCGAATGGTTATTGGGTGCAAGATTAGCAAGAATTATGAATCACTAGAGGTGTATCAGACTTTGTACAAATCTATTATTGGAAACCTCCTATATTTGATAGCCTCAAGGCTAGAAATCATGCATGAAGTTGGTATCTTTGGAATATTTAAAGAAGACCATAGATAAAGTTCTCATCTAGTAGCAAAAGGGATTCTAAAATATCTTTGGACTGTGGACTTTGGTACCCCTGATGTAAATATTTTTCACTAAATATTTTTACTAATGCTGATTGGGAAAGTGAAGTAAATAATCAAAAGAGAACTAGTGGAGGTTCTTTATTTCTTGGTGAATGTATTGTTTCATGGTTGAGTAAGAAGCAAGCTTCAATTTCATTATCTTTTGCTAAAGCAGAATACATAGCTGTAACTTCTTGTTTAACTCAACTCTTATGTATAAAGAAAAATTTATAGGATGTACAAGTGTTATATGATCAACCTATCCCTATCATCTGTGATAATACAATTTCCATCAACATGTCTAAGAACTCTATTTTTCATTCAATGAAAAATACATTTCAATCAAGTACCATTTCCTCAAAGAACAAGTTGCAACTCATATTGTCAAGTTGGAGTATGCACCTACAAAAGATCAGGTAGCTAATATATTCACCAAACCACTCCCAAGAGGTAAGATCAAGTATTTAAGGAAAATATTGGGAGTAGTTTCTTTTAAATCTTTCCACTAAATATTCCTAAAGAAAATAAATGCCATACGACAAACACTGAACATATCAAGTGAAAGCTTCCAAGTCCACCAGATCAACAAGACATGGCGAGATTGTTTGTTGGGGGGGGGGGGGGGAGTTACTATTCTTTTCCATTGATGTCAAAGGGGGATAGGTACTCCAAAGAAGGAGGGGTACACAAAAGGAAATGGGGATAAGTACACCAAAGAAACAATATAACAAAATAGAAGTAGATAAACAAAGGAGAAGAACACCAAAAAAGAAGTGCATCATGTGGGAGCAAGCCTCACATGAGAAGAAGATGGAAAATTAAGATGTACATTTTGTTTTTTCTTTTATCTTCATGTTTTGTGTTTTTGCCAGATGTTTTTTTTTTTTTTGTTTCCATAAATGCCAAAGGGGGATATTGTTGAAAATAAATTATCATTGATGGAAAAGGAGATTTTTTTATGGAAAAGAAGATGGTAAAGTTATTTTGGTGTTTTTCCAAAGTCAGAAGAACAATGATAGATAAAATAAGTGTTAATTTCTAAGAAAGGTTGGTAATGGATGTATGCCATGTGTCCCCTTAACCCCATTGAATAAATTGTGAAGGGACATCCTTGCCAAATGTTTAGTGTTAAGGGGGGTTCCGTTATGACTGGTATTGGGGAAACAACTGGTAAAGTTGCCGAAGGCTTTGATTAATATTGCAACCCCCTTCAATTTTCCATGAAACCACTAAGGATTTATCCGTTCAAACCAATGGTACTATTGAGCATAGTCAGAGGTCTGGAGCAACAAAGTAATGTTTGACCTTCGATCCCTGACTGTCGACCTATCTTGGTAATTTTATTTTTATAAGGAAAATGTAGGTTTTAACCCTGTACACAAATTCCCTGCAAATAAATTCTTATATATATATATATATATATATATATATATATATATATATATATATATATATATATACACACACACACACAATGGAGAGAAAATATAAATAAACTCAGAGATTCTCTCCTGGAATCCAAAATTGGGAAAATTATATTGTTTTTTCATTATATTCCTTTAAATGTTACATTTTATACATGTCCAAGTATTCATAAGACCCAGTTCATTAACCCTAGATTAGAACATAATTATAGTTCCCTTGACCAGATCTACAAAATACCATGTGAAAAAACCATGCACAAAAGCATGGGTAGTTCCACCCACCATCGTTAGGTTAGCCTCCCATCCTTGGCTCTGCATTGGAATTAAAAAATGATTCTTAGGGCGCTAACTCGGGCCCTGTGCAGGGGGGCTACTTCCCATCTGCAAACCCCCTAGCGGTGGGGTGGGCTACCACCCCCCTATGATCCCCTCACTGCATCCGACGTAATGTAACAACATATGGTGCTAGTCATGGAAATAATATAAAACATACACAACAAAAAATTGGTGGAAAAACCAAGTTTCCAGGACCCTGCTTGGTTTTAAGAGTTGAAATCATGGATGACAGATGGAAGTTTGTGACTGTGAAACATAAGTAAAGTGGACGCACACATGGATGATGACATTAGAAAAGATGTGGTACCAATGAGGGTGTGACACATGACATGTGTTTTCAGTGTATTTAGGTGCCCAAGTGGGCCATATTTGAGTGAGACATGACATAAATGATGTTAGAAAAGTGATGTGACAGTCCCTTGGATTTCGGGCTAGGGAGAGTGTTTGGCAAGATTTTCCAATATAATTAAAATTTGGTGAAAATAAATGAATTTTTGCAGAAGTCGGGTCTATAGGCTAGTTGGGCCTCGGGTCAAATGGAGGCTAGAGATAGCTTACAATAGGGAAAATCAGTCTAACCTCAGACCTCTGATCTACATCTAAAATTGCACCAAGGTTTGTGTTTTGTAATGTTTTTTAGTGTATTTAAATTTTTTGGAAAATCAACAATTTCTTAGGTGAGTCAAAACTCTGTGGTAGTTAGTGGTGTATAAAACTTTTAAATAGTCCCTGTTAGGTCTCTGTAATAAGCAATATTGGAAAAAGTCCGATCACAGAGTTAACATCATTTCAACCAACTTTGGGATTCTAGGATCTAGCCCTCCTGAATCCGGAGAGGGATCTCTCCAATATGTACAAAGATGGATTTGTCTTTGAAGTTTAGGGTAATGATATTAGGCTAGTTATGAGGTCCAAGGGTTTGTTTGGTTTTTTGGATGGTTGAACATAGTTGCTGTCTGAGGCGGAAAGATCTATATGCAAATAGGTTCAAAAGTGAGAAGTTGCAAGAAAAAAAGAGTAAGCTTTGATCAAGAAGAAAGATGATGGCAGGTTTTCGGTCCATTGGGCTATGGAGTCATAAGAGGATTTAATTGGAACAATCAGGTTCAAGAGTGGTCTATGGGGCAAGTCATCTATGCCTAAGGATCTCTTTAAAGTTTGATTTATGGAATGGAGTGATACAATAAGAAAGGGAAATGACAGATGCAGAACAAAGAGCAGCCCAGGATCTGGTAAGTACTTTGAAACTAGCCAGCCTTTGACCAGGCACTTAAGAAAAACATAGAAGAAAACTAGGATCTGGTAAGTACTTTGAAACTATCCAGCCTTTGATACAATTCTGATAGAAAAACATATAAAAAACAAAAGGGAAACTCGAAGATAACACAGAATGGTCTAAGATCTGATAAGTACTTTGAAACTAGTCAGCTTTTAACACATCCTAAGGGAAACAATCAAATAGTTGAGAAAATAATAAAGGGACTCAGGGCTAACCTTAATTTCCTCAGTTCATCTTCACACAACATATATTGAAAGTAACATTTAAAAAATAACATTCAGCTAAGACAACAAGACGAGGGAACGCCAACATCCCTGTACTTAAACTGAATTGAGTCATTTTCAAATAACACAGTTGAGAGAAAACATTTAAATAAAGGTTTTTCAGCCAAAGAAGGTTACTGATATACAGTAGGTCCTAACCCTGTTTAAACTGTTCTTTATAGTAGAAAATGAAACAAATTGAAAACAGAAACAAAATACAAGTTACAGTGAGAATAACATCACCATCAGCATAGACCAGGATCCCATAAATCAGCTTGTATTGATGCTTCAAACCAGTTACAATCTTCAGATCCAGTGTTTTAATCCATCTCTCTTCACAACCTAACCTATCTGTTACAAGCAGAGCTCCAAGAGACGATGAAATCCTATCTACAATCAAGAGTTTTCAGCTCAGTGACAATTACAATGCTTCAGCAATTATATTAACAACCAACCCCTCACTCATCTTCTACTGAAGTATTTATAGAAGGATGAGGAGGTGAGATTTGAATAAAGATCTTGAATAGAATAAATGCAGAGTTAATGTCTTTTTTGGCCCTTAGAGGGGCTCAACGAGGAACTACACAGGTGTTCCACTGTATTGAAATATTTACACTCATGAATTAAGCTCGAAGGGAGCTTTTTGTTCACCTTTGAGGCTCTGTGTGATCTTAGGGTTACTTCGCAGACATTCTGTCATTAAATCTGAGGCAAAAGTAACTTCTTTGGCTATTTCGAGGCAGAAATCTGATCTTATTCAATAAATTCAGCCTCTGATTGAGCGTTTTGAGGCAATAGGTGGCACTGCGGTGGTTGAGGAATCAATTGGCCTTAGATATGGCGGTGGAGGCTATATGTCTGATAAACACTTTAGGTTTTTCCTTCAATCAGTATTTGAGAGCGGGGATTAGGCGTTTGATAACTGTCTTGGCCTTAATCCCCATAAATCTGTCCACTTAAGCTGTGATCTGGCTTACTGTTGTCTTCAATCTCTGATACTATTTTTCTGCATTTATTTTGACGGTTTTCTCTGTTGTGCAGGGCTGCGCAGGTAGGGAAAGGAATCAATGCCTGTGGAAACATTGAAGAGACGTGAAAACTAACTCTGTAAGTGATTTCCTTGGAGAAATCGAAACGTAGAGGATCGTCACCCTCCTGGTCTGAAATTTCCTTTTAAAACACAAACAAATGACCTTAACCCTGCAAAATACAACAAACACATAAAAAATCCAGTTTTATAGGTCAATCTGCTTTGGGGACTGTGCGGAGGAAAGGGGCGATCGGAGCCGTCAATCGCACTGTGATCGACGTTCGGGAGTGATTGAGAGAAGTCAGCGGCGAAAAAGGTGGACTGAGCAATGGAATCAGGAGTTTAAATGCGAGCCGTCGATCTGCAGAGATCGATGGCGGAGGTTGATTTTCTGTCACGTGGGGGTCTGGCTAAATGGCGAGCAGGTTGGTTAACGGTCAAGCAGATCGGGGGATTGACAACCGTCAGATGGGAGGGGTTAGATCGGACGGCTGCCGTTGATTCCGCTGCGTGGTTATGGTACGAAGATTAATGTGCGAAATGATTTGGTGGCGCGGCGGTTTTGCAACAGTGTCGGGGACACGTGTCGGCTAGCGTATGGAATCGCTGGCCGACGGGAAAAAACCACCAGCCGGCGGAGGGTGGTGCAGAATGATACCGACGGTTTTTTGGATTCTGCGCGAGAAAAGGGGGTCCACCAGGCAAGTTGCGTTCTGCTCCGTCGGATCTGTGGAGAAGATCGACGGCCCAGGTAGATCCATAATTTCTCGAGCGGAAAACTTTAGAATTTAATTAAAACCCATTTTTCATGCTTTTCAAAGGTTTTTAGGTGTTTTCGGGTGGAAGAATTTCATTGGAGGGATAAGCGCCCGTTGGTTAAAGCGGTCGGTTCCGGTGCTCGAGTTTATGGAGGAAGGGGCTAGAGGCTAAGCCCGAGGGGGCTAAAGTCTGATGTATGAAAAATAGGCATTTTGTATGGTTTTTACAGGGAAATGAAGGTTTCGGTAAGGTCAAAAAGTGAGTTTTTAACCTTCGGGGATGGATTTTATGAAGGGATGAATGGAAAACATATGTTTTTGTGGGGTTTTTATGGAAAAAAAGGAAAATGGAGAATGATGTAAGTTGGAAGAAAGGGAGGGGAAAAAAGGGGAATGCAGTAGTATTTGACTTGGATTTTTGTAGCATATCAGAGGTTTTTTGAAGTATGAAACAACAGTATGGGATATGGACCGAGGAAAAAGGCTGGAGGCCTTATAGAGACTTCAAGATCCAAAAAAAAATTTTTAGAGATGAAAATTGTTCCTTGGAGGCTCCCAAAAGTTCTTAGCCACCTTTTGGTATAACAAAATATTATGGGTGGCTAACAACGGCTCCACATGGGGATGGTGCCTTCCTGAAGGCATCAAGAATTCAGACTTGATTTCTCTGGGATGCTGACTTGTGCCTGATCCTTTGGATTGCTCTCTTTTGCTAGATGATCCTGCTCTGCTTCTGAAAAATAGGGTCAATCATGAATGATAAATGGACTTCATCAATACAACTTTCTACCTACCCAATCCTACTGATCTAACATTTTTTCTTCTTCATTAGAGTGCACTTGGATTGGCAAACTCTTTTTACAACATTTTATTCTTTTGAAAGCATAAAAACTAATCTAATTCTACTCCTTATTTCTCCCTGAACTCAGATTAATCAGTTGAGCTCAGATTCTTCTCTACCTAATCTACTGTCTGTTGGGATTAAACTGTCCAACAGACTTTCATTCTCTAAATTCTAAGACAGAAGTTTAAAAGCAGTCAAGTTAAGATTAAGATGTTTAACATGCTATGATATATGGCATAAAAACAAGCTGCACATAGATTATTATTTGCAGAAAATTAAAAATCAAAATGGAAGGCTTAAGATCTAAAAGTCTCTTATCATGGCCTTCTCTTTTCTTCACAGCTTTGCTTTTACTTTGCTTTTGAGCTGTCTTTGCTTTTGTTCTGGTTCAGCTTTTGAGCAGATTAGAACCAGATTTACACTTTCTTTGACTCAAAAGATAAAACAGTTTTGAGTCATCATCTATTTGGAAACTTTGGTTCAAATTTTGAGTTTATTTGAACCTTCAATTTCTATCCTAATCTATCTACTGATAAGCCAAGATTGAACAGTTTGGCAAATCAAATTCACTATCCTATCAGCAGCAAAATTCAAAAGCTAATTAGTCAAGGTTAGGCTGTTTGACTAACTAGAAGTGTGTTTTTGAGGAGTGGCATTTGAGCTTGCACACTTTCAGATTTGTTTCTCTTTTTCTTGGCATGGGGCTTTGCCTTTCTTGTTTTCATTCCTGCCCTCTTTTCATTTTTTCTTTGTTTTTGTATTTTTTTTTATTTTTCATAACTTTGAATGCAATGGGGGATGGACTATTCATAATGGAAAAAAGATAAAAAGGCTTCAAAACATAAAATGGATCAAGAGAAGTAATGCTTAAGCATCCTGCCATTGACAGGACCCCCAAACAATTCTGTTCCATCCAGTTCCTATAAGAAAAATGCATTATTACCAGTGACTGAATGAATAGAGTAAGGGCCAAGCCATAGATTATCAATTTTTCCATGCTTTCCTTTGTCTTACCTCCTTTAATCCCACTTCAAAACTTTGTCTCCAACATTAAAATTACTGGCCTTATTTCTTCTGTCAAAAAGCTTTTTAATGCTATCTTGTTTGTGCAATGCTTTGTTATACACTTCCTCCCTGGTCTGCTAAAGATGAATGGTCTGATTTATTCTTCTGGTCATGTCATTTTCTTCAGCCTGCAACTCTTGAATCAACTTCATCACTGGTACACCAAGGCTGTTTGGAAAAATTGCATCTGTACCATACACAAGCTGGAAGGGTGACATACCAATAGATTTATTTAAAGTTAATCTGTCAGCCCAAAGTGCATGGATCAGCTTTGTGTGCCAAGACTTTTTATTGTCCTCCAACATTTTCTTGATTATGTTCACTAAGCTTTTGTTGGAAGATTCTGCAAGTCCATTACCTTGAGGGTAATAGGCTGTGGAGTGTCCCAATGTTATCTGATACTTGTGACAGAATTCAACCATTTTCTTTGATCCAAATGCTGCTGCATTATCTGTGATGATCTTGGTAGGACAGCCAAATCTGGAGAGGATGTTAGTCTCCAAAAATTTTATGATAACTGAATCATTGGCCTGCCTACAAGGAATGGCTTCTATCCACTTAGTGAAGTAGTCTGTGGCAGTAAGAATCCACCTATGCTGAGCAGAAGATGGTGGATGGATTTCTCCTATGAAGTCAAGTCCCCATTGTTGAAAAGGGGATTCAACAGTGATTGGATGCAGAGGAAGGGGTAGCAGTTTTCTCTTGCCTTCAAACAATTGGCATTTATGGCAAGTAGTGGTCATCTTATGTACATCAGGAAAAAGAGTGGGCCAATAGAAACCAGCCCTCAAAATTTTTTTGGCTGTTGCCTTCCAGTATAAATGACCTCCACACTCTCCTTCATGGAATTCCTGCTTCACCTTCTCTGCATCAAACTCAGGGAAACATTTAAGCAATACACCACTTGCATTTTTCCAATAAAGACATTTATCAAATATGCAATAGTTTACAGCCTTTAACTTTAGGAATCTTGCCTTTGTTTTTGATAAACCAGGAGGTGTATTCAGATTAAGCAAAACATAAACAATATCCATATACCAAGGAGAATTTACAAAATGGTCTTCAACAATGGGAGCTGAGAATTCTTCTTGGTCATCCAAAGCATTAATCATATTAATATCAAGAACTTCACAATTTGACTCGACCATTAATTTAGCTAGGCCTTGGCCTTTGATGAGCTTAGTGGGTTTTATCTCTAAATCGTATTCAAGAATAACAGCAATCCACTTACCTCGCTTACCATCTGGGTCCTGTGTTAGAATGTCTTTAACAACTAAATTTGGGACAAAGGCAATAATGTGTGAGTGAAGGATGTATACCCTGAAGTCTTTCAAAGCCTTTACCAAAGCAAAAGCTTGCTTCTCCATGATGTTATACTTCAAAGGGGCATCCCTCAATGCCTTACTAAAGAATGCAATGGGCTGCTCTCATCCTTGTGGATTTTTCTGTAAAAGGACAGCAGCTATGGTATGTTCTGATGCAAATGAGAAAATATAAAAATCTTTCGAAAAATCAGGACTTATGAGAACCGGCGTTTTGGTTAATGCTTGTTTTACCAGCTCAAAGGATGTCTTTGCTTCCAAGGTCCACTTTACCCCTTGCTCCTTCTTTAACATATTTTTGATATTCCTAAGGAGCTCAGTCAAGTTGGGGATGAACCTTCTCAAAAAGTTGATCTTTCCAATGAAAGACTGCAACTCTTTGATGTTTCGAGGATGAGAGATTTGCAATATGGCCTCTATCCTCTTTGGATCTATCTTTATACCCTCTTCTGAAATGATGTGCCCAAGAAGTTTACCTTCTTGGAGACCAAATAAAGTCTTCTTAGGGTTCAAAGATATTCCAAACTTCCTGCATTTCTCGAAAATTTTTCTCAAATGTTCTAAGTGTTCTTCATCTGTTTTTGAAAACACAGTTACATCATCAAGATAGATAATGATGAAGAAACCCAATTCTTTCGAGAATGCTAGGTCCATGGCTCTTTGAAAGGTTTCTCCAACATTCATTAGACCGAAAGGCATTTTCACATACATGAAAGTGCCCCAGGGTGTAGTAAAGGCTGTCTTTAATTGATCATCAGGGTGGACTAAGATTTGATTATACCCTGAATAGCCATCTAGCAAAGAAATTCTTTTAAACCCCACCACCCTTTGTAAAATATGATCCATCTTGGGCAAAGGGTAGTTGTCTTTTAATGAAGCTTTGTTTAAATTTCTGAAGTCTATAAAAAGCCTAATTTCTCCGGTTTTCTTCCTAACAGACACCAGATTAGACACCCACTCAAAATACCTAATAGGGACAATAATACCAGCATCGTGCATCTTCATGATTTCCTTCTTAACCAATGGTAACTGGACAGGGTTTATTCTGCGCAGTTTCTGTTTGAATGGTTTTTGGTTTTCTTTAAGAGGGATTTTGTGTTGTATTATTTCAGTGTCATAGGACTTAAGATCTTTGTAACTCCATGCAAAAACATCAGAAAATTATTTGAACAGCTCTATGTATTTGAGTTTAATGTGAGCTGGCAAAGTTTTGGACAGTTTAACCATCTTCGGTTTTTCCTCACTGCCTATGTTGCATTCCTCCACTTCAGTCTCTACAGGTTCCAGTTTTGGTTTATTTGCCACATCGTTAAAATCGAACAACTCTTCCAAAGGTGCTAGACCACTTGGCAAACTTTCATATTTAGAGTGCAGAGTTTCTATTTCTTCTGTTTCTAATTCTGCACTCAACTCTGTTTGGTTTCTAAGTTTGCTAGTCTGAAGGTTAATATCTACAAGCTCAGGAGACGATTCTTCTTCACCAAGAAAATTTTCTTCACTGCAGTCTGTATCATAGTCTAAATTTGAGCTATGGAGTTCAAACTCATTTCTGAATTGCATGAAGTCTTCTATTTGTTTATCTCCATCAAACACCTGCCAATATTTCTTGTTATCTGGGACAGCTGGTCTGAATTTTATTTGAGGTGAACAATCATCGATCTAGTATGGCATTAAACATGTCCTAGCTGCAAAGGCTAAATTGTGGGCTGCAATGTTTCTTTTCCTTGGGACAAAACCCAGGTTGGTCTCCTCAAATGTTTTCAAAAGATCCATGACATCATTCCTGTAGGCCCTAAGTCTGGGGTGATTTGCATTATACTCCCTATTGACTTGCCTAATTATTAACTCAGAATCCCCATACACATTTATTCTCTTGGCTCCTAACTTCTTCAAGAGATGCAAGCCTAAGAGAAGGGATTTGTATTCTGCTATGTTGTTGGAACATTGAAAGTTTAATTTACTTGAAATACATTCTGTATGATTGTTTTCAGTGTTAGTAATCCAGACACCTGCACCAGCATTTGTTCTAGTGCATGACCCATCAAAATACATAGTCCAGAGAGGATCATTTTCAGTTTTATCAGTTTGGTGCATGTCCTTTGTATGATTTGACTCCTCAAGTTTTTCATCGGGTTGAGGATTTCTCTTTTGACTGTCAAGCTTTAAGTTTAACGGATTGATGATTCGTAGATCAAGACCTGTGTTTGGTTTGCTAGGATTTTCAGATACAGTGAACTGTCTTGACAGTTCAGCGTTGTACTCCTCTTCCTCCGTTTCAGCCATTAACCCTGGTAAAGTGATTTGTTCTATGAGGGTTTCATCATTAAACATGATAAAAGAATCAAGGCTCGTACTTACAGCATACAGATGAGAGTTTTGAGGCCTGTCTTGACTTGTCACTGTGTATTGCATGTGGGACTCCCTGTAAAGTCTTCTAGTCTGATTGAAAACAGGGATAGTCGCATAGGTCATATCCATTTGCATGGTCCCCTGTAACTTAGCCCCCCAAGATCTTGATAAAAGCATTCCGTACTTTGGGGGTACATCGGCCACAACAACATCCATGACCAAACACTTGGCTAGAATTTGGGCTAAATTAACACAAAGGTCCTTGATCAATCCTAGACATTTAACTCTGCTTGATTCAAAGGAGTACAGGTCTTTGTAAGGTCTGGTAATTTCGAGACCCAGGCTTTCCATCACAGCTTTTGGCATTAAATTATGGGAAGCGCCTGAGTCATGCATAGCATTGTGCAAAATTTTGTCATGAACGTTCAAACTTACATAGAAGGGAGGGACAGGTCCCTCTTGAAACTTCCCTTCAATCTTTGGACCAAAAATAAGCTCTGGCTGGTCATCATTAAGACTGAGTGTATCCTCATTTTCTTCTAGGTTCAAAGCCTTCAAAATTTTGGACCTATATACATGTTGGGCAGCTAACTCAGTTAAGGGAACAGATATTTTGATTTTTGAGATTTCCTGTTCCAGGCTGAAAGGAATTTGATTCTTTAAGGTGCTGGTTTTAGCCTTGTTTACTGCCACTTTATCAACAAGAACAACTTGCTGATTCGTTTTATCTAAAGTTGACACAACGGTTGAAGAAGGAGTACTAGCTGAAGTGTTAGTAATACTTATGTTTGCACTCTGTTTTTCAAGACGTTGAGTGTCTTTTTGTTTACCTTTATCAGAATTATTAGCCACTGTTTTGTCCTTTTGTTTGACCGTTTTAGGCTTGGTTGCAGTGCTGCTTTGAGAAGATTTGTCAGAGGTTTTTTTGTTGGGGGTTTGTTGACTAGATTTACTTCTGAGGTCATACTCTCTTTGAGGTTCGCTGATGGCATTTTCCATGTTTTGATAATGATTTTCATCGTCATCTCTTTTTTCATCATGAGGTGTATAAAGACCTTGTTTCCTATCATAATGAACCTCAAAGTCATCGTCATCTACCCCAAATAGGTTCATATAATTATCCTCTGTTTCCTCAACCTCACTTAAATAGTTTTGATGAAAGGGAGGAGTGATCTGCTGATCATCTTCCCTTGTTATGTTTAGAGGTTGGTTCCTTCTCATATTCTGATTCTGGTTTTGGTTTCTGTTTTGAGGAGCAGTTCGATTTTGATTTTCTTGTGCTCTCTCAAGAATGCTCATCTTCTTCATCATTTCTTCCATCATTCTTTCCATCTTTGATTTTGGCATAGAAGATGATGACTCCTCTCTAAAAGATACTCTTTTTTCAGCTTTCATCCTTGCTCTCTTCTCCATTAAGTTTACTTCCACAGAGAGAGCACCTCTTTGCATATCTTCAAGGGTTTCAAAATCTCTTTCTCTTAATGAATAGGTCATATCAGCATCAAACCCTTCAGGGAACTTGTTTAAAGTTGAACCTTGTGGAGGTTTTAATTCTGGGGAAAGTGCATTATACACACTGTTAAATCTGGTACAATAAGCCTGTACACTTTCCCCTGGGTTCCTATGGAGATTGTTATAGTCAACAAGGACTTGGAGAGGATTCTTCCTCACTTACCATTTGTTTAAGAATGTTTGATGGAAGCCTTGGAGATCATTAGTACTATGGGGGGCTAAACCTTTGAACCATTTTCTTGCTTCTCCCCCCAGACTTTGAGAAAAAAGTCTAAGCCTGACAGAATCATCATCAATTTCATTTCTGTCAAAGTAGTCATTCATCTTATCCACATGTTGTGATGCTGTTGTAGCATTGCTAGCATCATATAATGGGATTTTGGACTAATAGTCCTGTGGAAGATTGACTAATGGTACAGGAAGGACTAAGGGAGCATACCATGCTGCCATGATAGGTGGTGGGGGTGGGTTGACAAGAGGAGGTGTGGGCTGAAGTGGAGTGGTTTGAACAGTGGGTGAAGGATGAACAGAGGTGGATGGAACAATGGTAGATTGCTGAGCTGATCTTGGATGAGAGACACCTAGATTATGTAGAAAATTTAAATCAGGAGGTGTTGATTCTCGATTCCCAAGGTGTTCACTTGTTTCCGGAGATGAATGTGAAGACTCATAATCTAACTGATCTAAATCATCAAGGGACCTAGTTATAAATGGATTTAATAGGTCATCTTGTGATTGCTGCAGAGCTGAAAGATTTTCAAGGACTGAATTAGCTCTTAGGGATGATCTGAAAACAGTTGAAGATTCTATCTTAGGAGACTTCTTAAGGATTCTTTCTAGGTTATCAACTATCTCAGGTGGATCAGGGTCAGGATAGGCTCTAGTGTGAATCTTTCTAGGAGCCACTATGCTGTATTTTTAGACCCAAATAAATTAGACAAGTTCAACCAGATATGACAATATTTGAAAAGTTAACTAGTCTGTTAATGCAAATTTCAATCCCACAGTCCTCTAACTGAGTTTGAAGGATATTACAATGATAAGGGTTCTTCCCAGTGGAGTCTCAAGGTCTGTTCAGGATTGTGGAGTCGCCAGGTGGAAAGTTTAGAGTGTGTCCAAAGAAGTACACTGTCCACCACAGTGCTTATGAGACATCCCTTTTCAAGGCTATCCCCAAAACACAAGAAACTCTAACCAGAGATTGACTGGGAGGGCATTCACCAGATATGTCACCTCTAAAAGAGGATGAGATCCGGAGGCTACCTGGCCCTTTCCAGACTCTGTCTAAGAGTATGAAGTAAAACACATCCAATGGTAAGTGAAATGTATGAGAAAGTATTTTACTACCAATCTGAAATTCTTTTAGGTATTTTCTGAATTGTTTTTATTTTTGGTTTCTAAGAATAATCTACCTTTGCTTCAAAACTTAGCTACTGTTGTGAGACAAAGAGAGTCTACTCTAATGGCTAATCCAGCTGATTTTCCAAGGTTAGATAAGAACTTAAGAGAATCCTAGAGTTAACCTAGATTGTCACTGATTCAAAACAAGTTTCATCATGATTACCATTTTTTGGTAGTGCTTGGAAAGGCTGCTTTCTACTCTCAAAGTTTTATAAAGAGATTCTGGGTTCGAATCCCCAGCGGAGTCGCCAGAAATGTTAGGTGACTCTAGCTGGTTAATAAAGCAAATGCTCTATGAACCAAATCTGTGATGTCGTATGATTATCTTTAAATGAAAAAGGTTCGGGGTTCTTCCCCAGTGGAGTCGCCAGAAATGTTAGGTCTCTGTAATAAGCAAGATTGGCAAAAGTCTGATCACAGAGTTAACATCATTTCAACCAACTTTGGGATTCTAGGATCTAGCCCTCCTGAATCTGGAGAGGGATCTATCCAATATGTACAAATATGGATTTGTCTTTGAAGCTTAGGGTAATGATATTAGGCTAGTTATGAAGTCCAAGGGTTTGTTTGGTTTTTTGGATGGTTGAACATAGTTGTTGTCTGAGGCTGAAAGATATATATGAAAATAGGTTCAAAAGTGAGAAGTTGTAAGCAAAAAGAGTAAGCTTTGATCAAGAAGAAAGATGATGGCAGGTTTTCAGTCCATTGGGCTATGGATTCATAAGAGGATTTAATTGAAACAATCAGGTCCGAGAGTGGTCTATGGGGCAAGTCATCTATGCCTAAGGATCTCTTTAAAGTTTGATTTATGGAATGGAGTGATACAATAAGAAAGGGAAATGACAGATGCAGAACAAAGAGCAGCCCAGGATCTGGTAAGTACTTTGAAACTAGCCAGCCTTTGACCAGGAACTTAAGAAAAACATAGAAGAAAACTAGGATCTGGTAAGTACTTTGAAACTATCCAGCCTTTGATACACTTCTGATAGAAAAACATATAAAAAACAAAAGGGAAACTCAAAGATAACACAGAATGGTCTAAGATATGATAAGTACTTTGAAACTAGTCAGCTTTTAACACATCCTAAGGGAAACAATCAAATAGTTGAGAAAATAAGAAGGGACTCAGGGCTAGCCTTAATTTCCTCAGTTCATCTTCACACAACATATATTGAAAGTAACATTTAAAAAATAACATTCAGCTAAGACAACAAGACGAGGGAACGCCAACATCCCTGTACTTAAACCGAATTGAGTCATTTTCGAATAACATAGTTGAGAGAAAACATTTAAATAAAGGTTTTTCAGCCAGAGAATGTTACTGATATACAGTAGGTCCTAACCCTGTTTAAACTGTTCTTTATAGTAGAAAATTAAACAAATTGAAAACAGAAAAAAATACAAGTTACAGTGAGAATAACATCACCATCAGCATAGACCAGGATCCCATAAATCAGCTTGTATTGATGCTTCAAACCAGTTACAATCTTCAGATCCAGTGTTTTAATCCATCTCTCTTCACAACCTAACCTATTTGTTACAAGCAGAGCTCCAAGAGCCGGTGAAATCCTATCTACAATCAAGAGTTTTCAGCTCAGTGACAATTACAATGCTTCAGCAATTATATTAACAACCAACCCCTCACTCATCTTCTACTGAAGTATTTATAGAAGGATGAGGAGGTGAGATCTGAATAAAGATCTCGAATATAATAAATGCAGAATTAATGTCTTTTTTGGCCCTTAGAGGGGCTCAACGAGGAACTACACAGGTGTTCCACTGTATTGAAAGATTTACACTCATGAATTAAGCTCGAAGGGAGCTTTTTGTTCACCTTTGAGGCTCTGTGTGATCTTAGGGTTACTTCGCAGACATTCTGTCATTAAATTTGAGGCAAAAGTAACTTCTTTGGCTATATCGAGGCAGAAATCTGATCTTATTCAATAAATTCAGCCTCTGATTGAGCGTTTTGAGGCAATAGGTGGCACTGCAGTGGTTGAGGAATCAATTGGCCTCAGATATGGCGGTGGAGGCAATATGTTTGATAAACACTTTAGGTTTTTCCTTCAATCGGTATTTGAGAGCGGGGATTAGGCGTTTGATAACTGTCTTGGCCTTAATCCCCATAAATCTGTCCACTTAAGCTGTGATCTGGCTTACTGTTGTCTTCAATCTCTGATACTCTTTTTCTGCATTTATTTTGACGGTTTTCTCTGTTGTGCAGGGTTGTGCAGGTAGGGAAAGGCATCAATGCCTGTGGAAACATTGAAGAGACGTGAAAACTAACTCTGTAAGTGATTTCCTTGGAGAAATCGAAACGTAGAGGATCGTCACCCTCCTGGTCTGAAATTTCCTTTTAAAACACAGACAAATGACCTTAACCCTGCAAAATACAACAAACACGTAAAAAATCCAGTTTTATAGGTCAATCTGCTTTGGGGACTGTGCGGAGGAAAGGGGCGATCGAAGCTGTCGATCGCACTGTGATCGACGGTCGGGAGTGATTGAGAGAAGTCAGCGGCGGAAAAGGTGGACTGAGCAATGGAATCGAGAGTTTAAATGCGAGCCGTCGATCTGCAGAGATCGACGGCGGAGGTTGATTTTCTGTCGCACGGGGGTCTGGCTAAACGGCAAGCAGGTTGGTTAACGGTCGAGCAGATCGGGGGATTGACAACCATCGGATGGGAGGGGTTAGATCGGACGGCTGCCGTTGATTCTGTTGCGTGGTTATGGTACGAAGATTAATGCGCGAAATGATTTGGTGGCGCGGCGGTTTTGGAACAGTGTCGGGGACACGTGTCGGCCAGCGTATGGAATCGCTGGCCAACGGGAAAAAACCACCAACCGGCGGAGGGTGGTGCGGAATGATACCGGTGGTTTTTTGGAATCAGCGCGGGAAAAGGGGGTCCACCAGGCAAGTTGCGTTCTGATCCGTCGGATCTGTGGAGCAGATCGACGGCCCAAGTAGATCCATAATTTCTTGGGTGGAAAACTTTAGAATTTAATTAAAACCCATTTTTCATGCTTTTCAAAGGTTTTTAGGTGTTTTCGGGCGGAAGAATTTCATTGGAGGGATAAGCGCCCGTTGGTTAAAGCGGTCGGTTCCGGCACTCGAGTTTATGGAGGAAGGGGCTAGAGGCTTAGCCCGAGGGGGCTAAAGTCTGATGTATGAAAAATAGGCATTTTGTATGGTTTTTACAGGGAAATGAAGGTTTCGGTAAGGTCAAAAAGTGAGTTTTTAACCTTAGGGGATGGATTTTATGAAGGGATGAATGGAAAACATATGTTTTTGTGGGGTTTTTATGGAAAAAAAGGAAAATGGAGAATGATGTAAGTTGGAAGAAAGGGAGGGGAAAAAAGGGGAATGCAGCAGTATTTGACTTGGATTTTTGTAGGATATCAGAGGTTTTTTGAAGTATGAAACAACAGTATGGGATATGGACCGAGGAAAAAGGTTGGAGGCCTTATAGAGACTTCAAAAGCCAAAAAAAAAAATTTAGAGATGAAAAATGTTCCTTGGAGGCTCCCAAAAGTTCTTAGCCACCTTTTGGTATAACAAAATATTATGGGTGGCTAACAGTCCCGACCTCAATATGCCCGCGATCTATGACACAAAATTTGGTGTTTTATACCATGTTAGGTGAAAAACAAAAAACCGATAGAGTGCCAGTGTTGGAATATTAGGAATGAAAGAGTTGGAAAGAAAACTGGAGGAATGGAAAAAAATTGGAGTTATATTTGGCTTTCCAAATTTGCTGATTTTCGAAAATTAGAAGCTCTGCTAAAACTAGTAAAGATACTAGAATTATATATTTTGATAGTTTAACTCAGGTTTTCTTAGACAGACAAAAAAAGAAGATTTAGAAGACTTAAAGACCACATTTATAAGACTTGAAAGAAGTAGGAAAAAAGAAAAAAGAAATATTTATGGATGATATTTATTTCAACTTAAGTAAAATCTCAATAGCTAAAAATTTCAGCTCAAATTTCCTTATAAGTAGAAATGATTTTGCAAGAAGGCAAGTGTTGGTATGTCGTAGTATGTGATGATGGTGTTTTTGTTGGCGATAAGGTATTTATGAAGGTGATGTTATGGTGTTCGAGGTGAGTAGTTGATGTGAGGAATTAATTTTTTATGTAAGTATGTGGCCTTCATGATTTCAATTTGAAAATTGTATGAAAGATGAATCAAGGAGGCCAAGCATGTAGGAGATTGTAGATCAGGGGTTGTAGCTCCTTCTAGTAGTGGTTGGAAAATAGTTAGGGGTTGTAGCTCTTTTCAATTATAACTGATAAACTAGGTGTTGAACCCTTAGTTAAACTTAGAGGGGGGGTGGGGGTGGGGGTGAATCAGTTTAATACATTCATGTTTTTTTTAAAATTTCCTTTAAAATTATTTACACCTTCATTTCATGATCAAATTATTATATAATGAAACAAAAAAATTAATATGTGAGCAACAAGTATTAAGCAGATTAAATATAGAACATCAACACATAAGGGAGAAAACCACATCTTATTATTGTTTTGATGCAAAGGCAAGCTCCAACTTACTCTCACCACTTATTTTCTGTAGGCTCCAACCGACAAGAGGCTACTACCTCAAATTCTGCAAGCTACAACTTGCAAGGAAGCTCCAACTCCCATCTGTTTTCTGCAGGCTACAACCCACAGGAGGCTGCTACCTCAACCAGCTACAACTAGACATCCATAAAGCTACAACTTGAAACATAAGCACCAACTCCCATGTATTTTCTATAGGCTACAACCCACAATAGGCTCCTACCTCAACCAGCTACAATTGGACATCTATCAAGCTACAACTTGAAACGGAAGCACCAAATCCCATGTATTTTCTATAGGCTACAAACCACAAGAGGCTCCTACCTCAACCAACTACAACTGGACATCTATCAAGCTACAACTTGATATGGAAGCACCAAATCCCATACTAAAATAAAATCATATGCTGATTTTCCTGGATATCAGCTCTGTTTTTCTCCTTCTTCACTGTTGCCTTTTCAGCCTTCATATCCGCTTCATATCAGCTCCTAATTCGCACATCATCTCTATCTATCCTCTCTTATTCTTTCACTCTGAAACCTTTTGAAACTTTCTTATATTCTTCTTCTCTCTTCCATTCTACAACTTTCTAATCTCTTCTGCACTCTTCAAATCTGCTACACCCTCTCTCTTCCTTCTTCTGTTTTTTTCCTTCTTCATTGTTGTCCTTCCAGCCTTCAAATTTTCTTTATATCATCTTTGCATCTTCACATGTTCTCTATCTGAATATTATTCTCCCACTCTCTAACCTCTTTATGCATATTACAATAGCATCATTTATAGTGATCACCTCATAGCTGTTTGCATTCCATATGGGAATATGAAATGAACAGGCACCACTCTTTCCTTTCACCCACTCATTTCCTCACTCAGCATATTCTGAATGTTACAAAAATATATATACTATCATTACAATATCAAATTGGAGTTTTTCTTTGCCTACGGAGACTTGCCTTTGCATCACAAACAATATAAAATTAAATAATACATTTTCACTTACAATCAATTATTTACTCAACCCATCAATTTCATCGCTTTGTTGTGCGTTTGTCCTCTTGTGCTTGTTGTCTTTGTGTCTTTTCTGCTTCTACCTTTATATTCCACCATTGCTTCATAACTTCCCCTTTTAGCCTGACTCTTCTTCCGCATTCAGCCCCTTTGTTAGCTTTACTACCATAACACTGTTCTGCCCGAGCTCCTCATCCTTTGATTTGCATTCAGATCATTTCTTTGTGCCTTGTTGGATATGGCCCACATAAAACTCCCTTTATACACATGACAGATTACAAATCCAAGCTTTAATCAACATACACACATTTATCGATCAACATCGCATATATATATATATATATATATATATATATATATATATATATATATATATATATATATATATATAACATACATATGATTATAAATCAATAGCTTAAACTTTATAACATGACGCATATAACATACACCAAACAAGGGCTATTGGGTCCCACAGTGCTTGACCAATGATATCTCATCGAAAATTCTTACCCACAGGTTTCCCACTCTACCATTAGCGATAAACCTTAAAACATGTGATATGCGATCTGCGCTCGTGCGCGGTGCTGCCACATGGACTCCCTTCATCGCATCGTGTCACTTGATCCTTACCACATCACAACCAAAACAACATACCTTGCGATATATTTGAAGTTAAACCCTATTTCTTGCGAGATACGATTTTGCGCAAGGTCGACACATGTCCCTCCATTTCGCATCGAAAAATAACTTAACTTGTGGTTGCTTTCATGCTATCCCTTAAGAATTACATTGTGTGGTTGCGTGATTCACCGTCCGCCGTTGATCTTCCCCCAGATCTAATGATCCTCATCTCATCGCACTTCACACTTTATAAGATTTACTTTGTGGTTATACTCTATTTCTTGCAATCTGCGATGTTGCACCGTGCCAACACGTGTCTTCTCCATTTCACATTGCAAATAATTTAACTTACCATGCAATGCCTTAATTCTAAACTCTTAAATTCTACGATTTGTAAAATCCCTCCTAATGCGATTCGATCTTCGTTGTCCATCTCTCGCCTTCACTTTTGCGATCTAATCCTGACCATCTATTCGCCTCCCTTGTAATTCTTCAAATAATTCTCTTCCTTAGTCATTTTTTCGTTTGTTTACGTTGTCCCACTCTGTCACTCCGGTTTATGCACACTGTTCCTCTTGTGCTTATCTTTGTTAATGAATGTCATCCTGAGTTATCACACTTGACATCTACTGATTAAAGCCCTCTCTTTCTCTTGGCTTTCGCCTCTCTCTCTTGGCTTAATCATCTTTGTTTAAGATCTCCGGTCCTCACTGTGTTTGGAAAATCCGAATGCCTTCATCTGTCTCTGCCTCTTTGTTGTCTCTTCTCCATTCATTTCCTCCACTGTCTCGGCTGCTTCTCTACTGCATTTTCTGCTTCTAAGGTAATCATTGCATCTCTGCTATTTTTTCTTCTTTTCTACCCTTTCTACCTTGCTAACTTTGGTGCCTTCTTAGCTGCATTCACTACCTCTGCTACATTCGCTGCCTCTCTGCTTTTGCTGCTTCTCTGTCTTTGCTATATCTCTACTACCTTTGGTGCTTTTCGTTTCCTTTCACTGCCTTAACTGCTTTTGTTCTTTTGCTGCTTATTTGCCTTAAATAATCACACTAAAGCTTCTCCATGTTTCTCCTTTGTCTCTTTGTTGCTTCTCTCTGCTTAGGTTATACTTCAATTGCTGCTCCTTTGCCTCTCTACTGCACATTGTTGCATAATGCCCGATCTGCTCCTTTTCCTTATAACCGTTGCTTCTCATCTCTTTTTCCATCAACAATGATTCTGGTGTTGCTCCTTTCTATACCTTTGCCATTAATGAAAATTTTTCCAACACTAGGGAGTAGTAGCTTCCTTGTGGTTATTTCCAAATAAATTTGTAACAACAATTAGAATATTTCCTTTGTGAAGTAAATTGAAGAAAATTTTGAAGAATCCATGTATGATATTTGTGTTGATTCTTGTAATGCTCATGTCTTATTTCTATAGTGTTTATTTGTGTCCTAGTATTCTTTACTAGTGAAAGAAAATTGTATAATTCCTATAATATTGATTAATGCCCCCTCTCAATATTATCTTGGTTTTGAACACCTTCAGGCCTCAAACTTAACCAATATGCCAAGATTTCCTTTGGGCCTTAGACTTAACCAATATTTCATTAGTGCATTCGAGCATTAGACATAACCATAATCACAACTATCGTAGTGTGCCAGTAGTTCCTTCAATCCTTGAATGTAACCAATATGCCAATTGTTCCTTTGGGAATCATACATAACCAATATGCCAATAGTTCCTTTGGGCCTTAGAAATAACCAATATGCCAATGGTTCCTTTGGGCCTGATATGTAACCAATATGCTAACAATGACTTTGTGGACTCACACATAAATAATATGGAAATAGTGCCTTCGGGCCTCACACATAACCAATATGCTAATAGTTCCTTCAGGCCTGAGGCATAACAATTATTCTAACAGTTCCTTTAGGCCTCAAACACAACCAATATGCCAACAATTCCTTTGGGTATTTCTTGCACCTCAAACATACTTTAATTTCCTTTTATCTCTCCATTATTTACATATAGAAAGATAATTTCACTCAACGTTCGACATTTATTAGGAACACAAACAAAGACACACACACACACACACATGTGTGTGTGTGTTTAGGTTCCTCCCTGGGATAAGTTAAGGCTAACATAAATTTAAAAATTCTGGCCGAAACAAGTTTCATTTTTGGTACAAAAACCCTCCATATGACCATACTATGTGACCTGAAACTTGGGGTCCATAGTCTAACTCATGTTAATGATAGCATGATGTCACCATTGCCACATGATACTCTCTTAGTGGTTCCATATATCACCTAAATTCATCCAATTGGTTTACCAACATTTCCAAATCAACTTGTTACATTGCACCTTGTTTTGTTGTCACGTCATAACCATACTACCATGTCCTCATGTCCATGTCATCATTATGTTACCACATCATTACTATTATTCATCCTTGTGCTTCTGTGTGCCACTGGGTTGCCACCTGTGCATCCATGTCATTGCCATTTTAATTTTGAGGGTCTATGGGTATACCTATACTTTCTTGGTGTCACTTCGAGATTTATCCACATGTCCCATCCACGTGGTAGGGAGCTTGAAGCCTTCCAAATATTGTTCAAGAATACAAAAAATCAACTGCTCATGAAGCCAAAGTTCATTTTTGACCGTCAGATCTACCCAAATTTGTGCAAACTTTAACCTATTAAACTTCATGCAAGTTAGGAACCAACCACTATGAGTTGACCAAGGAAACATAGATCTACTTTGGAACTTTCTTGACCTTTAATTAATTTTGATTTTGATCTCTTTTTACCCTTTTCCTCCAAAGTGGATTTTCAAACTGATGATCTTCTCATCTTACAAGAGTTTATGAAAGTGTGATATAGCATTGAAAAGTTATAAGAGATGACTATCTAACCATTCCATCTATAGATTCATTTGAACATCATATA
Source organism: Pinus albicaulis (assembly GCA_034641835.2). NCBI lineage: Eukaryota > Viridiplantae > Streptophyta > Pinopsida > Pinales > Pinaceae > Pinus > Pinus albicaulis. The sequence continues at coordinate 635,176,371 of CM076584.1, forward strand.
TTAAAAAAAAAATCAATAAACTTTGATCCACTTAATCATCATTTGATGTGATCTTTCAGGTCATCAAATTACCATACTTAACAATCTTCTTCCTTTGACATACCTTCTTCATGATAACACTATATTGAAAAGTTTCATACTTTGATGTACCCTTTGACATTAATGACATTGGTTGATATTAATGAAAACACTATGTCCAACTGAAAGGTGTTTTGATAACTACAAAAGGATTTTATAATAAAGAATATATTAATTTGGTTAATTTAAAAGTTTTTGAAGGGCCTATAATAAGTAGTCGAATATTTTTTGAATAAAAATTATAAGTATTTCCTTCTGCATGTCATGATTTGACTAACTTTCCTCCAAATTAATCGCTACCATTTAGTCCTAAAGTAGATATGGGTGACAATGAAGAAAGAGAGGAAGATAGACCTAATGATAAAATATTAAATGATAGACTCAATGATAATGGACAACATAATCCAAGAAGAAGATGTATAACATTTCCATTATATTTTCTTCGAGAAAAATGTCAATTGTCGAATCTTCCAACAAGTTTGCTTCCTAAGTTCAATGGAAATGGAAGTATGCATCCAAAAAAACATTTGGAACAATTAATGACTATTTGTGCCATTCATTTGATTGAACATGATGATCTTATGATCACAGTTTTTCTGTAGCCATTTATTGGACCTACATATTGTTGGTATCTTTCTCTTCTTACGAAATCTATTTCCTAATTAATGACATGGAAGATGAATTTGTGACTAGATAAATACAACCTATTTATCATACTCACACAATTCAATAAAATCCATCTACAAAATAATTGGGAGATAGGTATTTTGATCTTTGTTAATTGAAAACCTTCCAACAAATCCCTGGAGGAAAACATTCAAAGTATCATGTAATATTTGGATGTTATAGAAAATGCATGCCATTAAATACTAAGCATAAAATTAAGTATACAAAAATGACTACTTACAATAATTAATGAGAAAAATAAATGAAATGGAAGAAGACATGATAGAAATTAATGTTAATCTAGATATCATTCTAGGATGACTACAAAGACAAATGCATTCTCTTTCTATATTAAATCAAGCTCCTTAGGACTCATTAAGAATTCTAGAGGAATTATTCAAGTAAAAATACCTAATGTTTCAATAAATGAAGCAATTCCTCAAACTTGATAAGATATATATTTTATTCAATTGAATATAATGATCGACCAAATGAAAAATGAAATCATTCATTTGAAAACAAACAAATATTTTGGGGCCACAAAATATTATTTCATATTAGAGTGAAAAAGTATCATCCGATTTCAAAAATTAAATGGAGATAAATTAAAGAGATGATGATCTGAAACCAAGAGCACTAGTAGCTTCTAATCCAAATGCTATCATAATGGAAGAACATGATCAAGAATAATTGATTGACATGTAGTAATTTATTAACTTCCTACCTCGCAACCTTTGAAATCAATAAAAATGGAAGAAAAAGCATTACCCTATGTGCAAGGAGATTTTTTAGAAAAAGGGATAATAATGAACAAGAACAAGAAAATATGGTTTAACCAAGGACTCAAACGAATAATTATTTCAAGATAAAGAAGAAATAATGTTTCTAGTTTTAAAATGAATGTAAGATGCCTTTTCCCTCAAACTTAAATTTCAAGACGGATATCTTATAATGTGAACTTAACAACTTGTAAATTACTATACCATTCATTGAAGTGGTCAAAATACCCCAATAAAGAGAAATTTCCTTTAAATCATGGAGGATAGAAATCCAGCTAATCGAATAATAGAAGCAACAGTTACAAATAACCAACAAGGAACAAAATTATTCATCAATGAATACTAGAGATAAATCTAATTTTTTTTCTTGTTACTTGAGAATCATGATTTCATAGTATTCATCAATGAATACGAGAGATAAATCTAATTTGTTGTCACTTTAGAATCATGATTTCATATTTCATAATTGTATGGAATCATTATTTCATATTACATAATTGTATGGTTGATAGTAGAGCTACTAATAATATCATGTAACTTTCAATAATGGAACTTTGGGATTGGAATTCACTAAATATTATGGAACTGGAGAAATCCTTTATGCTATTGATTTTTGAAATGTATGTGCTGATGGAGAATTATTATTATTATTATTTATATTTATGCATAAATAAATTAAACAACTTATATTACAACAGTTTTTATAATCATAGTACATCTTATACTATCATATCATATGGTATATTCCTTAGATGAGACCGACGATCTGTGATAGGATGATATGTAATGAAATATGGAAGTTGTATGATTCTTCTTAACAAAAATAAAATCCTCACTAAATTATCCTATGCACAAACAGATCCCATTTCAATTGGAAAGAAAGAAGTCATGCAAATGATGAAAAATTATAATGACGTTGGGATCGGAAATTATCTTATTAGTCCCTGTCGTCATGGTAGGGACTATTAGTAATCAATTTTTTGTTGTTGACATTAATTCGTGAGAATTTTTTTGTCTTTAACCAATGTGTGTTTCATATTAATGAATTTCTTTTACATTTTAACCAATAAAGGAAATCATATTTCTCCTTTAACCAATCATGTAAATTCTCGTCTTATTGGCCTCATATCGAGGCGAGAGCACATTTAAATCATTTTCATAATTGTAAAACTTTAATCTAATAAGGAAGATAATCATGTAAATCTATTCCCGTGAATTAATGCTAGCATTAAATCTTAAACATTAAATGTGAGTTACAATATAATGTACGCTATAAGAGTTATCTAAGTTTCAATAAGATCACCACCTGTTTAGGCATGACAAGTGAGGCTTGGCATGTCGAAATTTTGTGGTTTGTATGCGATCGCTTAATCCTTGAGTAACTACATGGACGGGGACTAGGACCTTACTTTTCTTTAGCCGCTGCTATATTCCCCATCTCTCTTCTATCTGCACCTTCATGCTCTTACTACTATCTCCCCCACCTTCAGGCTCTTACCGAGGGTTTCACTAAGTTTATAAAAAATTAAATCTATTGACCTGTAACTGGGCGAAATGGTGGTGGGTAAGCTACTGGAACTAGGTCTGGATCTCTTAAGCTGCTTGACTTATTGCATGAGGTAGCCTTCGATCTTCGACTTTTGGTATTGCTCAGAACGCTAGTCAAATTAAAGATATTGACCTGTAACTGGGTGAAATGGTGGTGGGTAAGCTATTGGAACTGGGTCTGGATCTCTTAAGATGCTCTACTTATTGCATGAGGTAGCCTTCGAGTTTCGGCTTCTGGTATTGCTCAAAACGTTGGTCTTGAGTTTGCATTGTGACTTTAATAACAATTCTGGGTTTAGATTTGTTAAGTTGCATATACGAATTGCTTGAGCTAGCAGCAGGTACGCATCGACCTCAGCTAGCAGCAGGTGCGCATCGCCTGGTGGTGAAAGCAAGTATGGCATAGGAGGTATCATATTATATAGTTGGAATTTTACTTGCTCCGATTCAACAACACAACTCACTAAAAAATGCAGTTTCCTTGTATGTTGCAATGTAAAGCCTCTAACCAAGCTTCGATATGATATGGGGAAAGCCCCTAACCAAGCTTCTATGCTATGAAAATCTGATCAATACTCCATTTTTGCAACTGGAAGTACGAATTTCCAGAATAATCCATGGCTATGGGTGTGCTCGAGGCTAAAGCAGTTTTGTCATGGCCTGAATGCACCTTGAGGTGCATATAAAAACATAATATTTTAAGTGAAAATATGACCCTTTTATCTTTTTTTCTTCTTTTTATAGTCTGTGACTCATTTATGTATTAGTAGGATTTCATGGTAAGGAAACTAATATCATGTCATTCCCCTTGAATTTCTAAATATGACCCTTTTATCTTTTTTTCTTCCTTTCTAGAAATATAGTATGTTACTCATTCATGTATCATTAGGCTTTCAAGGTAAGGAAAATAATATCATGTCATTCCCCTTGAATTTAACGGCATCGGACTGCAAACACCCCATGGGTCGGGGACAAATGGATACATCCAAAGAAATAAGTTCTTCGTACGACCAAAGCCTACGAGAGCTGAGGGAAACTCATTCGAGGAGGGTCAAGGCACTGGAGGGGTTATGAAAAAGGACAACCAAGATATTCTCGAGCATGACAGGAAAATACAGATCGAGCTCAAATTAGCTTTTCTTGAAGATACCTTGGCTGAGCAGGGTTACACAGAGAATGAAATACTTGATAAAGTCGAGGAGGCTAGAAATATCATGGAAGTTGTTGTCAAGAACCTTGATGGAGGTGATGCTATGGGATAGGATTCCAAAAATTAATTCTTTCACCAATTGTCCATTCCCTCTTTAACTTACATTGGAGAACCTAGATTACGCATTCTTTCATGGCTTGCTTGCAATTAAATCAATATTCTTGTTTTAGGACTGTGGACATCGTAGGTTGGGAGCCTGTAATTTTTTATACCACGTATGAGAAGGCATGACTAGGTTATATCTTCTTATTTATTTATTGTTTCCTTTTTCTTTTTCCTCCCAAAAATTTACATGTTTGGATGATAATCTTACAACCTCCTTCACACCAATTAGTTTATAGGTTGTATGTTGTTTTCATTTTCGTAAAATAAGCTTAGGGAATATATCATGAATGGACCTATGCCCCTGGACATAGATGCAGGAACAAAACATGAATTGAGTGTGTTAAATCTTGAGAATTTCTACCGTCAGACCAAAGAATCAATCTGACACCATGCTAAAATATCACAAAATGATATGCTAGCAGGACAAGAAACTATTTGTATATTATGTTGAAATTCTTGAGTATTTGGGTCAATTTAGGTTTCAATTTAGATGGACAATACCAGTTTTACATTACCAGAAACGGAAAACGAGAAACGGGTGTGTTATGGTACAAACAATCTGCAGGTTCCACATATAGAAAATATATAAGAATGTTATTCATATCTACCGTTTCATATGTAAATGTAAAATATATTACCAAACAGAGGAGGTTGGGCATATTGTAGATGGCGCAGTCTTGATAGTAAAAATGTTGTAATTCAAATGCAAGCAGGGACAAAATTAGAATCAATAACATGAACGAATCCATTCACACTGAATTAGTAAAGGTGAAAAAATGTTTCTTTTTCTTTACACTGAAAGTAATCCAAATAGTTAGCCAATCACATGACCGAAAAAGGAAAACATGAGTTGTGAGAATGAGATATTTACAATGATATATTTTTTATGTGTTGAGATTGCAACAAGATGATGAGCTTAGTGGAAAGAAGTCACCTTCAATAAGTGGGCCCGCAGGCTATTTTTGGCGCAAAGTCTATTTTTAGACTATGTCTATTTTTAGACATATGGATCATGTTCTATGAGTTGCAGGATGCTATTTGTGGATGGTTGGTCAAGTCGGAAAAAAATATATGGACTTCTATTTTTAGACATACTGGGCGGAATCTATTTTTAGATTGCCAGTCTAAAAATAGATATGTCGAATATTATTAGCTCTTAATAATATTTGGACTATAAACATTATCTTATTCTCTTGGAGCACTTCGGTTAAGTGCACAGGTGTGGCACAGGAGGTGACAGAAGGAATTATGCTATTCTTGAGGGTTATGTGGAGCTATTGCATGAAGACTTCAGTTAGAACTCATGTGACAGAGTTTGGTGGAGTTGATTGAGGAAGTTAGTGGAGTTGTATTCAGTTTAACTAATCTAAACATAGTTGAGCTATTTGTATCTAGTTTAACTAATTGATAAAATTAGTTAGAGTGGTGTGAATTAATTATTAATTAATTCACTAATTATAAACTCATTAATCAACTAAATAATGCATCAGTTAACTTTAGTGCATGGACAGTTTCAGTGGAGACCAGTGCAGAAATAGGTGAAAGAGCAGGTTAACTATCAGTTGTGACTATACAGTTTTTATTTGCAACACACGGATAGGTGGAGAAGCCCATGAGGATTGTGCAGTACAAGCCAGGTGGTTTATGTTATTTAATGAGCCATCCCATAGCATTGAAAACACAATAGAGGCTGGCTATCAAGTGGCAAAATATTGGAGCATGTGTTTTGCTAGATCTAGCTTGATAGTGTGTAGCAATTGAGGGTGTGCATGAGAGATTGTGAGGAGATTTTGTACTATGATTGTTACATGATCTCCATGACATATAATATACAGATAGTTGGGGTTTTCAGCTTTAAGCTTTCCCATTAAATACTGTGTTTATATGTGTGATTGTTTGTGGTTTTAATGTATGCATGCAATTGATTTTATTTACGCATGTAATGATCAATGGTAGAAGAGATTATGTATTATGCATGAAGCTAAAATAGTGTGTGATTAGGAGAATATCGGTGAATAATATATCAGTTATTCAAATTTCTACATGGTATCAGAGGGATATTGATCATTGGAGCAATTGCAAAACATTGAAGCAGTTGAGTTTTGTGCTGGTGGAATTCGAATTTGCAGCAGTGTTTTATTGGTGTCGAAGTTGAGATGTCTTTCAACGGATTGTGATTGGAGTATGCCCTTGAGGGCAGCTCAAATTATATTGCATGGAAGGACAGGATGGAGGCGGTGCTGGATGAAAATGGGTTGAAGGACTTCATAGATGCAGAAATTCCAAAGCCTACTTCTAGTGATGATGTCGCACTTGACGCATGGCAAAAGAAGACAACAAAGTGTCGAAGGATTCTGTTGGAAGGTGTGAAGGATCACATAGTGTCCAGCCTTCATGGTAAGGCTTCTCCATTCTTGATGTGGAAAGCTTTGACAGATTTATTTCAAATCAAGAGCAACCAGAGGAAGTTGGCGCTCAAGGATAAACTCAGGAACATAAAAATGGAGAAAGTCGACAGTATGCCCAAGTACCTCACGAAGTTCGTCCAATGCAGGGATGAGCTAGGAAGTGTGGGGGTTACTGTTGATGACGAGGACTTGGTGAGCTTGGCTCCCCTTGGGCTTCCGAAGAGTTGGCATTCCTATCAGGACTCTGTCAATGGTCGGGAGAAATTGCCAGGATGGGAGCGACTTTGGTCGGATCTTGTGCAAGAGGAGATAAGGCGGAGTACCAGGGACGGATCTTCATCAAAGAACTCTAATGAAGAGAATTTCACTTTGGTTGCCAAAGAAAATAAGGGGAAGAGAAAGAAAGCTTCTCAATCCGGTGCGAAAGGCAAGAAGCAGGACATGTCAAAGGTGAAGTGCTTTCACTATCACCAACACGGACATTACGCCACAAATTGTCCACAGAAGAAGAAAAATAAGCAGGCTGTTGGGACTGCAGCTGGAGAGGCCTTAGCCTCGTAGTTTGAGCTGGATTTTTCACTGATCAGATGCTTGGTCTCAAGTATGACGGGATCAATGTGGTTTCTTGACAGTGGTGCGTCTTTTCACATGACAAGAAATCGAGATTTGTTTACTGATCTGGATGAGAAAGATCTTGGAGTGCACATCGATATGGGCGATGATGGTAGATACAGTGCGACTGGTATCGGTACCATTTCCTTTGAGAGGGAGTCTGGTAAACCCTTCGTATTGAAGGAAGTGATGCATGTTCCAGGATTGAAGAAGAATCTTATCTCTGTGGCGATGTTAGAAGACAAGGGATATGATGTTGTCTTTAGCGAGGGAAAGGATTTCCTACACAGTAAGGCAACTGGTGAGACTCGGAGGATAGGGGTTCGAGTTAAGAACCTTTATCAATTGTAGGTAGATGGTTGCGCAGCAATGGAAGACAAGGCAGAAGGAGTGGTGAGCCGGGATGATGGCGAGTTGTGGCACCAGAGATTGGGCCACCTTCACCATGGAGCTTTGAAGATACTACAATAGATTTCTACTGGGCTTCCTAAAGGCACTCTTACGTAGTCAGATCAGTGCAAGGGGTGTACTTTGGGAAAATTTGTGAAAGCCACCTTTCACGAGAAGGATAGTCGAGCCACGACAATCCTTGAGAGAATTCACACAAACGTGTGTGGACCTTTCTCAGTAGCTTCGACAGCAAAGCACAGGTATTATGTGATATTTGTTGATGATTTTTCTCGTAAGTGCTGGATATTCTTCATGCAGAAGAAGAGCGAGACATACTCAATGTTCTGTGATTTCAAGGCACTGGTTGAGAAAGAATCGGGGAAGCAGGTGAAGGCTCTTAGGAGTGACAATGATGGTGAATTCATCTCTGGTGAATTCAAGGACTTTTGCAGCGCAGAAGGAATTCGAAGAGAGCTCATAGCACCTCATAACCCACAACAGAATGGGGTTGCTGAGCGGAAGAACAGAACGATCGTGGGTGCTGCACGGGCGATGTTGCATGATCAGGGCCTACCCATTCACTTGTGGACGGAGGCATGCAATACTGCAGTATATGTGCAGAACCGTTGTCCTCACAGGATACTTGGCATGAGTACACCCGAGGAGGCGTTTTCTGGTAAGAGGCCTAATATTTCCCATTTGAGGATTTTTGGTTCACCTGTTTACATTCATGTGATGAAGGATGCCAGGAAGAAGCTGGAGCCGACTGCAGAGGTTGGGATATTTGTGGGGTACACTGATACACCCCACAACTATCGTGTGTATTTTCCAGACATTCGCAAGACTATTGTGCGACGGGATATCAAATTTCATGAGGAGAAAGCCATGAAGTGTTCACTTGAGAGGGAGCCACACTTGCATGCAGATGAGGAGCTATTAGTTCCTAAGGATGAGTCTCAGGATGTGGATCAACCACAAGATGAGGTTCATGGAGTGGAAGAGACCACTCAAGCAGCGCCAACCATTAGAGGGCGGAAGCGCACTACAGAAGCTGAGCGACTGGCTCAAGATGCAGAGAAGGTTGTAGGAGCACCTACATCACAGTGCAGACAGAGACAGTCACCTGACCGGTATACTGGATACATGGCTCTTATGAGCAAGTGTATCGTGATAGAGCCATCCTCTTTCGAGGAAGCTGTGGAGGATCCCGCATGGGTAGATGCCATGGTGGAAGAGTATGATTCGATTGTCAGAAACAGTGCATGGGAGATTGTCCCGAGGCCGGAAGGGAAATCAGTGGTGGGTTCGAGATGGATCTACAAAGTGAAGCAGGCAGCTGACGGGAGTGTGGAGAAGTACAAGGCAATATTTTTTGCCCGAGGCTTTTCACAGATAGAGGGGATCGATTATGAGGAGACCTTTGCACCTGTCGCAAGGTATTCTTCCATACGGACGATCCTAGCTCTCTCAGCGCAGATGGGGTGGCACATTCATCAGATGGATGTGAAGACTGCGTTCCTCAACGAAGTCATTGAGGAGGAGGTGTACATAGAGCAGCCCGAAGGTTTCAAGATCTTCAGCAGTGAGTCGCATGTGTGCAGGCTCAAGAGAGCGCTGTATGGGTTGAAACAAGCACCTCGTGCTTGGTACACACGAATAGATAGTTATTTCACCAGACTTGGATTCTCCAAGAGTGAGGCGGATTCAAACCTATACCAGATTGTGGTGGAGGGTAAGTTGCTGATCATTGTACTTTATGTAGATGATTTTATTTTGACAGGTGATGAACTGTTGATACACTCATGCAAGGCTGATCTTGCAAAGGAGTTTGAGATGAAGGACTTGGGCCTCATTCATTATTTCCTGGGATTGGAAATTTGGCAGCGCAGTGGTGGACTGTTTGTTTCTTAGGGTAAGTATGCTCGGGAGATACTGGAGAAGTTCAACATGCATGGCTGCAAGCCTGTTGATACTCCTCTTCCTGGTGGATGGAGGAAGGATGATGCTACTTCGGCGGAGGTAGTGGATGCCACTGTTTATCGACAGTTGGTGGGGTCGCTTATGTATCTGGTCAATACATGACCCGACATATGCTATGCTGTGAACCAGCTTTCACAAGCTATGGTGAAGCCAACCAAGCTCTTCTGGAAGGTAGGAAAGCATGTATTGATATATCTCAGAGGCACATATCTCAGAGGCACATCGGGATATGGATTATGGTACAGACAGTCGGATGAGGTGAGGCTATGTGGCTTCACGGATGCGGATTGGGCAGGGAGCCCAATGGACAGAAAGAGCACATTTCGAGGGATTTTCAGTATCGGGTCGACAATATTTTCTTGGTACAGCAGGAAGCAGAGATCCGTGGCACTCAGTTCAGCAGAGGCCGAGTATATGGCAGTGAGTTTGGCTGCATGCGAGGCTATATGGATGAGGAAGATCTTGGTCGGGTTGTTCGGTTCACACTTGGATCCTACTGTGGTTTATTGTGATAATCAGAGTTGCATCAAACTATTGGTTAATCCAGTATTTCATGATAGATATAAACACATTGACATCCAGTATCATCATATCATATATTGTGTGCAGCGAAAGATCATGTTACTTTCATACATTCGTATGGAGGATCAGGATGCTGATATCTTAACGAAGGCACTCACCAGGAGCAAATTTGAATACTACAGGGGCAGGATAGGGGTTGCAGATAATCCTTATCTTGTTGAGAGGGAGTGTTGAGATTGCAACAAGATGATGAGCTTAGTGGAAAGAAGTCGCCTTCACTAAGTGGGCCCGCAGGCTATTTTTGGCGCAAAGTCTATTTTTAGACATATGGATCATGTTCTATGAGTTGCAGGATGCTATTTGTGGATGGTTGGTCAAGTTGGAAAAAAATAGATGGACTTCTATTTTTAGACATACTGGGTAGAATCTATTTTTAGATTACCAGTCTAAAAATAGATATGTCGAATATTATTAGCTATTAATAATATCTAGACTCTAAACATTATCTTATTCTCTTGGAGCACTTCAGTTAAGTGCACAGATGTGGTACAGGAGCTGACAGAAGGAATTATGCTATTCCTGAGGGTTATGTGGAGCTATTGCATGGATAATTCAGTTAGAACTCATGTGAGAGAGTTTGGTGGGGTTGATTGAGGAATTTAGTGGAGTTGTATTCAGTTTAAGTAATCTAAACATAGTTGAGCTATTTGTATTCAGTTTAACTAATTGATACAATTAGTGAGAGTGGTGTGAATTGATTCACTAATTATAAACTCATTAATCAACTAAAGAATGCATCAGTTAACTTCAGTGCATGGATAGTTTCAGTGGAGACTAGTGCAGAGATAGGTGAAAGAGCAGGTTAAATATCAGTTGTGACTATACTATTACTATTTGCAACACACATATAGGTGGAGAAGCCCATGAGGATTGCGTAATACAAGCCAGGTGGTTTATCTATTTAATGAAGCCATCCCATAGCATTAAAAACGCAATAGAGGCTGGCTATCAAGTGGCAAAAGATTGGAGCATGTGTTTTGCTAGATCTAGCTTGATAGTGTGTAGCAATTGAGGGTGTGCATGAGAGCTTGTGAGGAGATTTGTACTATGATTGTTACATGATCTCCATGACATATAATATACAGATAGTTGGGGTTTTCAACTTTAAGCTTTCCCATTAAATACTGTGTTCATATGTGTGATTGTTTGTGGTTTTAATGTATACATGCAATTGATTGTATTTCCACATGTGATGATCGATGGTAGAAGAGATTATGTATTATGCATGAAGCTAAAATAGTGTGTGATCAGGAGAATCTCAGTGAATAATATATTATTTATTCAAATTTCTACATTATGCTTATAGGAATAGCTAAGATGCTCAAATCTTGTGACAAGGTAAAAAAAGGTTTAAGTTTGCATTGTTTGTCCACTGTGTTCATTGTTGACAATGGATTAGAAGACTCCATGAAAATTAATTGGCTGCTTTGTGATCTTACAAAGTTAACCGCAAAATTAACCTCACAGATCTGTTTTCTTCCTGTGGTTGAAAACAGATCTGAACAGGGTGCTTCCTATGGTAAAAAAACATAGCTAAAACATGGCTCTTACTATGGTAAAAAAATAGAGCTGAAAAGGGTTTTTTTCTGAAGAAGTTAAAGAGGAGCAACAACCTCTACTTTTTTAATTGAGTTTTCTTTTTTTGAAATTAAATCCAAGATATATTTCATTTTTTCTAATGTTTCCTCTGTTCTGAATTTTCTCCTCTCTTTATAAAGATCAATGTCTTACTCTATTTTTTCATTTTATCCTCTACATCCTTTCCTGTGCATGATATAGAGATCACTAGTACTACTACCACTGTAAAAAAAAAACTGAAATTCATTGAGCTCATGAATAGATCAGATGGCCTAGAAGAATTGGGTAACACTGAAAATATGCACACAAAGGAAAAGGACAAAAAAACTTACTTGGTTTACCGTATTCTCAGGAAGATAAATATCTTTATTGTCCCTCTCAGGGAGAGTCGGGAGCATTCATAGAAAGACCCGAGTCTAATATATAGGCAAAATTTCATCAACACAAACATTTATCAGAGGAAAGTGATTTTTGTTTTATATGAGAGGTAAGTGATTTTTATTTTTCTTCCACGATAGTGTAGTCCATGTAAAATTTATAAATTATAATTCTCCATCATTTTATTCGTAACAAGGATAAATTGATAGATAAAGCCATGGGACCTAGAATGATGTCTCATGTGTCTATCATGTGTCTCATCATTCCATTCTCTGGAACATATCATCGTAAACTCTACCTTGCTCACCCTCAGCCACATTTATTTAGTGGTGGATGCTAGACACACTATTTTTTTTTTAAACTTTTTTACTCTGTTATATTTTTTATTTTTTTTCTTGTGGATCCTTAATAACTATTCATTAACATTTTTCGAGTGAGTATAACCGCGTCTGCTGGCATGATACATTCCACATGGTTAAAGTGTTGGTAGCATAATGATCCTATCTAAATACAATGCCTCCAGTAACTCACACTGCTCCAAGAAACTTAATTTCGGCGGGGACTAGTTGCCACATAGCGTCACTTGTTTTGAGTACAAATCATGAAGATCTCAAGCAAAAAGGTATACCAAAATTTCAATGATTCTAGAAAATTACATTTAATGGTGCATGTTATAAATATAGAATTGGAGATAAAATCATTATAAAAATAAAAAATCTTATGTTTATCTTCATGCATCTAAACTAGATTTTCCCTCTAGTAATAATGAAATCCGAGGATCAATCATTTCTCATCAAATGTAAATAAAGGACCTAATTCTAATGGAATATTTTGAATTAATTGTAAATCATATTTGGAAGAAGTACAATATTAAGAAAGAGAAAGTAAAGTTTTACAAAAGAAGAAGAAGAAGAAGAGTACGGAACATCATTCAAAAGTTTAGCTCTTTCAATTCAATTTTTGTTGCTTAAGAAAACGTTCATTGACAGTAGTATCTTTTCTTTTCAATATAAATATGCCACAAGGGCCTAACCCTTTTATTGTCAAAACCATTTTCCAACCATTTGCAGTGGACAATGAAAATTATTGGAAAGTGTATGAAAACAATGATAATATCATAAATTTTATTTTGGAATCACAACCATTGTTTTTCAGCAATAAAAAATTCCATCTAGAAATCGACAATGATGAATATATGAATCAAGTCCATTTTTATTCAAAAAAACCACGTTATCTTTGAATCAATTTTCACAATGATTGATCATGTTATGGGAATGGTTGTGATAGACAAGTGTTCTCTTGGAAAATCACAAGAGACTTAAAAGTTAATATTGGCTAACCAAAGGCAATAAAATACTTATTTGGGTACTAATTGTAGAGATGAAGAGATGAAACCATATACTCTCATTTTTAAGAAATTTCAAGATGTTTTTTCATGGAATGATAGCGATCTTAAGGAATATTATACGTATATGTTTCAACATATTATACCAATCAAAGAAAATTCCAAACTTCTCTAACTGTTGACACTTAATCGTTGGGATTACGAAATTACATGTAAATATTGTAAATATAAAAATAAAAGAAATTTAAAGATGAATATACATTGGGAGATGAATCCCAATAGTCTCTCTTTGTATTTATCCATGTTTTTTATTAATGAAAAAATACAATTCATTCATGGAGTTACTCTCCTCCCTGACATGGTATTAAAGAACAAGTCCCAGGCTAGCTTTTTTTGCTATAACTCGTGCCATTGTCCTTCATTTTTTTTCCTTGCCATTATTTTTTTTTTCCCTTTTCCATAATTTGGAACATTGGATTAATTCTCTGCATTTTTCTGAAAATTGTGGCTCCTGGAGCTGCTATTCAACACAATGAGCCTCATTGACTGAGCTGGAAAGACCGTGTAATGGATGTGAAAGGATGACTATGTAATTCGTGCATTCTTCTATGTGTTCAATTGTAGTGATACATATGGTATTATGCATAACTCCATATGTGCATTAATTTTTTTTAGGTCATGTTTTACATACTGTGTTGACTGTTTGATTGACTGAATTCGGTAAGTATGTGTATTTTTTTGAACAATTTTGAAATGTTGTGGTTATGAATTCAATCCTACATTGGGATTTTTTTATTAGCATCAATTTTTTTATGTTCTTTGATTGATAATTTCTGTATGCGTTGAGCCCTTGTTTAAAAAAGAAGAAGGGTAGTATCGTATAACAATGGTGGATTCATATGATTTATAAAAGGAAAAATTTATATGCGTTGGAATTGAATTATATTACCATAGGATTGTATGGTATATAATATATATGAATGATATATTTGGTATGAAATAAAGAGAGTATGTTAATTAAGCTCCTTTTCTAAAGACCACATGTGAAATGGTATGAAATCAAGCATGGTATATGGAATTATTTTTAAGGCATATATGTTTTGATATATGTGTTGAGTCATACATGATTTAATATGTGTTGATTCATACATATGGTTCATATAAATTGGTCAATATGATAGCCTACATTATTCATTTAATGTTTTTTTGAAGACATAATAAATTAGTTTTATTGAAAGGAAATCAATTTTTGTTCCGAGCATTGTGATTATTTTGGGCCCAATTTAGAATTTTCTTTGATGCATTCACTTGCCTCTATAGTTGGAGAAGTTCTCAATGGAAAAGAGAACTACTATGAGTGGTTGAGGAAGATAAAACACACCTTTATTTTCAAATAGTTGTGGAAAGGAGTTTGTGAAGGAGAAGGAGACAATGCACATGAGAAGCCCACTTCTGACAAGGAGATTTCCATTTGGGAAAACAGGAAAAACAAGGCCTATTCCTTGATTGCAACATCAATAAATGAAGAGAAAATTCATCATATTTCACAATTTTCAAATGATTTTGAAGTTTTAAATAAGTTGAAGGATTTATATGGCTCTCACTCTGAGCTTGAAGTTATTCAATTGATGATTAAGTTGTTCCACTTTGAGTTTAAACGTGATGACCCTCTTGCCTTAGCATCATAAATAAGATCCATTGTGCATGAAATAAAAGTCACTTATGTTGAAATATATGTTAGTCTCACAACCTATGTCAAGGAATTGTATCCCACTTTTTCATATTACCTTGATTTATTGCAAGCAAGTGGAAAAATTAAGGAGATTTTCTTTGACTCCTTTGAGAAGAAGTTTGCTGAAAGAGAGAAGTATTTTGGGAAGAAGACAAATCAGTCTTTTGAAGAAGTTGTGTTCCTTAGAAATAGAAGAATTGTTAGGTCCCTATATTATTAGTGTAGTACCTTATTTTTGTTAGTGTAGCCCCCTTATTGTTATTGTTGTACCCCTATAACCCCCATATTGTTATTATTGTGCCCTTACATTATTATTGTTAGGTCGGCTAGGATTCTATTGTGACCCCATGGAATATTATATATAGAAAGGAGGTTTTATCATTTGTATCATCCAAGAAATTTTCATTTATGTAATGTAAAGGAGGTTTCCCCCTTGAAGTAGCTGATTTATAATACGGTGATCTCTCTTTTATTCTATTTTTTGAGTTGGTTTCATAACATTTGGTATCAGAGCTTTGGATTCTAGGGTTTCGCTACTCCAAACAGATCATTATGGCATTTTTGATATAATGTTTTTTTTTTTTTAATTTTTAGAAGCTGAATGCTTTAACACGAGAAGCTGCAATCCTGAGGAACTTCGTGTAAAAATTTTAGATCTTGGTTCGCAATATTTTCGGAGATATGATCTGTGGAAGTTAGGGTTTTGATAGGCTCCTAAATTTTATCTAAAAGAGGTGACCTTGGGAAAATCGTTATAACTATCTCTTTGAGCATCATATTGGAATTCTGTAAAAAGTGACCGAATTGCATGTGCTGTAGTTTCTTGTGTATCAATTTGAAAGCCGAAGGAGGAAACAGTGATACATGGCATGCCGTACAAGTTCGCTCTACTAAACTAGTCCATAATTAGGTCATTGTGGTAGAGTGAACATAAATTTATCTTGAAGCATCCACATCAGGTCAAACCTATGGCATTCGAAAGAAGATTCAGAGGGCTACTACATGCCCGAATTTCAGAAATTGAAGATCCAAAATCATATATATAATTCAGTTTCAATATCGAGTTCTTCAAAACCAAGAAAGATTTTTGTATTTTTTTTTTGCAAATTGCATAAGTCTTTTTTGAAAAATCAGTTTGGAGTTATTCCAAGGGATTATTGAAGCATAGATATCAATATTGGGTTATAAAATGCCCCTTAAAAATAGTTCAACACCCATTAAGCCCTCATAATACTCTACTATGACTCATGAAGAGGAGGAAGTGCAACACGATATATCAAAATTACAAGAGAAAGTGCATCAAATTTCACTCTTGCAAAGAGCATCAGAAAATGAAAAGGAAGTTTTGAAGAAAGGCATGGAAGCTAAAATGGATGGTTTGAAGAAAGGCATGGAAGCTAAGATGAATGGAATGGAAGCTAAGATGAATGGAATGGAAGCTAAGATGGATGACATCGACAAAAACATGAAAGACAACATGGAATACATGAAGAATCTTCTAAACGCATACATGGAAGGTTTGAAGGAAGGTCTGACAAAGTTGATACAAGAAATGATTCCTAATGGATAAAATATAGTAGAGGATGTTATCACTCTGTAATTTCTCAAGGCTAAAGAAATAAATCGCCAAGGTAACCACAAACCTACTTTGGAGTTTAGATCTAGCCCTCCTAAACTCAGAGATGGATCTCTTTGTATGATTTAGCTTTATTTGAAATAGATATTACGCTAGTTAATAAGTACAGAGTTGGTTTTTGAATTGGTTTGTTTGGAAATGCAGAGGAAGGCCATTGGATAATGGAGTCAAAGAGGCTTGGGTGGTCAATTTTCAGAAGTATTATGTTTAAGTGAAACAGGGCAAGGTATACATTACTACTTGATCCTTTAGACTTGGATGAAATGTAATAAAAGAAGAAGGGACTCAATCGAAACTAGGGAGAATTTAAGAATTCCCTAATACGGATATAAGAATAGAGGTTCAATTGAAACTAGGGAACAATGAAAAATTCCCTAATCTAGATATCAGAAGAAAACATGTAAATTACTAATAGTTAAAGGTAGAGTGTATGATCTCAAAAAATTCTGCAGTAATACTCTTGTTAGAAAATTCAAAATTAAGAAAAGAATAAGATGGAAACAAAGGAAAGCACATATACAGTGAGGAAAAATTCACCAATGGATAATGCACATGCATCTTGAAACAAATGCTCTTTTACTAATGCAAATAGTCACTTAAAATTAGTGGATTGCATCACACTGAATGGTGAGGTTCCTCGTTAAAAATCCCAACCAACACACATAATACTTCGAATGATGAGGTATATATAGAGAAATATTACAAACTGATTACAATTTAAAATGTCTCAATATACAATGTATTATTAGCTAAAATTTGAAAAATAGACTCTAACAGAGAGCAGACAATAGGCTTGACAGAGTGGAATGGTACCTTGGCATTGTTTTGGAGGAAACAGTTGTTGAGTAGGCCTATTGGTAAGGCTTTGTTGTCAGAAATGCTTTGTTGTATCGTTATTTCACTATATTATATTTATGACTGTTAATTGGTTTTTCATCATTTTATTATTATCATAATATATTTTGGAAAAAATATAAATATCCTTTTCCAAAATATTAGATTAAATTCATGAATGAAATTTATAATAAAAAATTTCAACATAAAAACCATCCTGTATTTCAAATCTGTGTGTAGTTTTCCCTTTCACCTTTTCTTTGTAATTCCACCTATTAATTCCTTTTATCCCTGTAAAAACCTGTGGATAAATTTCCAAACCATGTGTTGTTTTTTTTTCGAAACCATGGGTTGTTTTCTCTTCTCATGTTTTTACAAAGCCAAGTGTAGTTTTATAAATCCATGGTTGGTAAAATATTTCATTTTGACCTTTTATCCTTGTAAATCAAAAATATCTTTCTTCTCTGTGAAAACTCGTTTTACCTAGTTTTCCTCATATATGTAAAACTCGCTTACATGAAGCTCTGTACATGAACCTATGTCTGCAAACTCTTCATCAAATTTTCTCTTGAAATTTTCTTGCACCCTAAATAATAAACTGCCCATTTTGCACCCTTCACCCTTTCCCTTGGTTAAATGTCAGATGCGCTGGGGGTGTGAAACATAATTTAAATCGTTCATTTATTTCTACGAATTTCAAGGAAAATAAAATGAAGGGTGTTTAGTTCTTAGTGCAGGGTGGGCCATATGTTGACTTTGCAGGGAGAAGAGGTAGTATAGGCTTGTGGGGAGAAATTAATACAAAGTAAAAAATTTATATTAATCAGGTTTTTGCAAATATAAAGAAACTCATGGAATTTTGGGGAGAAATTAATATAAAGTCCAAAACTTTATATTAATAGGTTTTTTTGAAGTAAGGGGTAAAAGGGGGATTTAATTAGTATAAACTTTAAGATGGTTTATACTTAGGATAGAATATTTCTCTGCTCTCCTTCTTTATTAAATTTTTGGAGTTCTTAATTCGAGATAAGCATAATGATGCTTTTAGCCATTTTTGTACCTACCCATTGCTTTTCATTTCTAATATGGGAATCATTTGCAGAAATGAAAAGTATGCACAATATTACATGGTAAAATCATACCCAATTCAAAATTATGATTCCCTATAATTATAGGACCCTAATAGAGAAAACTCGTGATGAGAAAAAAATAAATGTTAATCGTGATTTCATAAACTCTAATGTTAGATGGAAGACCTAGATGGATATGAGGAATTTTGATGGCAAGGACCTTGTAACATGGATACTACAGATGGAGCAATATTTTGATCTCCGTACTTTGCAAAACACACAAAAGGTACGCATTGCAACTTTACATTCAGAACAAAATACATTTATATAGTATCAATCACTTTGCTCTTGTAAAAGAATTGTCACTTGGTCAATTTTTACGGAGGAAATGATAACACATTATGATGATACAAAGAGAAACAACTTATTTAGCCAACTGCTAAATCTCAAAAAAAGGGTTCAATGGTGGAGCACATTGAGGACTTAAAAAAATTGAATATAAGGGTAGCTGATATTCCAAAGGAACACAAGATTAATATCTTCATAGGGACTTCTAAAGGATAACATCCAACATGAGGTTTGCGTTTGGGAAACTGATTCATTGGAGAAGGAATTTGGGTTGGAAAAAAAATTGAATGTATAATTATGGCGACAAGGAAGACTACCACTCACATCTATAAAGATGGAAGTGTTGGTACTCCTAGACTTCCACAACCTACAAGGTTGACACCATAAAAATTGGAAGAAAAAAGAGAAAAAGACATTTTCTACAGTTGTGATAAAAAATACACTAAAGGTAGATAGATTGTGAAGAGGAGGAAGAAAATGAGCAAGAAACTTCAAAAGAAGATGATATACAACAGGAACCAATCCTAGAGAAAGAAGAAATGAGTTCGACTGTATCTGGAAAATGCATTGGCAGGAATTACCACTCATCAAACTCTCAAGATAGAAGGACATATCAAGAAGAAAAAGGTAATCGTGTTGATTGATTCGGGTAGTACCCATAATTTTATTCATTTTAAGGTAGCCAAGGAATTGAATTGCTTCCTATACCCGACACTAGAATGTCAAGTGATGGCTGCAAATGGAGGAACTATAAATTTCTCTGGAAAATGCCATAGGATCAAGCTAACCATGGGGGAATATGTATTGGATAGTCCAATTCTTTCTATTCCAAAGGGAGGTGCTGATGTTGTACTAGGAGTACAATGGTTACAATATTTTCGGATGATAACTTTTAATTTTCAAGAACGTTTCTTAAAATTTTTTCAGAAGGAAAGGAAGTTGAATTACAAGGTATCACAAGGAAGCCGAGAAAGATAATAAGCTCTGATGTCATGAAAAAGCTTATGAAAAAAGAATAATGAGGCGTAATTGCACAATTATGCTCACTAGAAGTTCCAACATCAAAATCATATATTTCTCAAGATCTCCAAAATGTCTTGGACAATCATTCCAAGGTGTTTGAAACTCCCAAAGGACTCCCACCTATTCGTGATCATGATCATGCTATTCATTTGATTCTGGGAAGTGTTCCACCAAACATCAAGCCTTACAAATATCCTTACGTATAAAAGAGTGAAATTGAACGTATGATTGCAGAAATGTTAGAGGCTAGTATAATTCAACAGAGCCAAGGTTATTTCTCTACTCCAATAGTATTGGTGCGCAAGAAGGATGGACCATGGCGCATGTGTACAGATTATAGGAAGCTCAATAAGATCAGTATTAAAGATAAATTTCCCAACCCTATGATTTATGAATTATGGGATGAATTACATGGAGCAATTTATTTTACTAAGTTGGATCTTCGTTCAGGATATCATCATATGGAATGAAGACTGAATATATTCTGAAAACAACATTTCAAAGTCATGGGGATCATTATGAATTTTTGGTCATGCCTTTTGGCCTTACCAATGCACCTTATACATTTCAAGCATTGATGAATTCCATTTTCAAACCCTTCCTCAGAAAATTTTCGTTAGTATTTTTTGATGATATACTAATCTACAACAAGTCTTGGAAGGATCATGTTCAACATGTTGACAAGGTGCTCAAACTATTGGAGGAGAAACAATTATATGAAAAAACCTCCAAATGTTTATTTGGAGTACAAGAGGTGGAATATATGGGTCATATTGTATCTCACAAGGGTGTTAAGGTAGACCCTAACAAAATTTAAGCCATTAAGGAATGGAAAGTCCCCAGAACCATAAAGCAGTTCCAAGGATTTTTTTGGGTTAACAGGGTATTATCGCAAGTTTGTTAAGAATTATGGGAGAATAGAAACACATCTAACAATATTATTGAAGAAAGATGCATTTCATGGACTCCTGAAGCAACTAAGGCCTTTGGACATCTTAAAGGGGAAATTTTCCTAGCACCGGTCTTTTCTACGCCA
Organism: Pinus albicaulis; assembly: GCA_034641835.2. Lineage (NCBI taxonomy): Eukaryota > Viridiplantae > Streptophyta > Pinopsida > Pinales > Pinaceae > Pinus > Pinus albicaulis. The sequence goes on from CM076584.1 coordinate 635,197,709, forward strand.
GACTTCATAAAAACCTTTATTGTGGAACGCAATGCCTCAGGAAAGGGAATTGGTGTTGTTTTAATGCAATAAGGAAGACCCATTTCTTTTGTAAGTCGTCCAATAAAAGGAAATTATTTACATAAAGATATTTATGAGAAGGAAATGTTGCCAATACTACATGCACTAAATAAATGGTGACCTTCCCTAATGGGAAGACACTTCAAGGTAAAAACCGATCCTGATAGTCTTAAATACTTTTTGGAACAAAGACTATCTTTAGAAGAGTAGCAAAAATGAGTCACAAAGATGTTGGGTTATGACTTTGAAATCATCTACAAAAAAGGGAAGCTAAATGTTGTTGCAAATGCACTCTCAAGAAAGGATGAAGAGGTGGAAGCATTTCTTTGTGACATTTCTATTATCCAACTAGATTGGATAACCGAAGCAAGGGATAAATGGAAAAAGGAGGAAGAAGTGTGGACACTCATTCAAAAGTTGCAGTAAGATTCTATTACATTTGATACATTTAGTTAGAAAAACGATTCCTTATGGTACAAAGATCACTTATATCTTTGTAAGAATTCCCAACTAAAGAAAAATATTCTTTTGGAATTGCAAACTTCTCCCTTAGGAGGACACTTGGGATTTTTAAAAACTTACCACAAGGTGAAGAAATGATTTTTTTGGGACGACCTTAAATCTAATATTAAAATTTTTGTGGTGGAATGTTTGGTTTTCTAGAAAAATGAAGTTGAGACAATTACGACCCCGGGTCTTCTACAACTTTTATCCATTCCAACGCAACGTTCGGAGGAGATTTCAATGGATTTTATCACAGGTTTACCTAAGTCCGAAGGAAATAGTGTCATCATGGTGGTAGTTGATAGAATTACCAAGTATGCACGCTTTTGTGCATTATCTCATCCATTAAAATCAAGTACATTTGCTACTGCATTTATGGAAACAATTCAAAAGCTACATGGAAACCCAAAGATTATTGTAAGCGACAGAGATCCCATTTTTACTGGAAATTTTTGGATGGAATTATTTTCTTGTTTGGGTACTGAAATAGCTCATAGCTCATCTTATCATCCTCAATCCAATGGGAAAACTGAGATAGTGAACAAATGTTTGGAAGGATATCTTCGTTGTTTTTTATATGATAAACAAACACAATGGGTCAAGTGGTTACCTTCGGCTGAATGGTGGTATAACCCTTAGAGAAATTTTGAGGTCTAAAATGCACCTCCTAAGAAAAATCTACAACCAAAATAAAATTTATAAGGACCAATAGGATTCAAGATGATGATATCAACCATGGGGGATGATTCACCATTTTTGGGGTAAAAAGGTTAAAAGATTAAAAAATAATAAAATAATAAAACTACTTTTTTAACTTGTATTTTCAACTTATATCCCTAAGGTTTTACACGAATTTTGAGAGTGAGTACTCGTTGGATGCAAAACTTAATTCCTCATCCAAGGATTACCCATGTTTCATACTTTTGATAGACCATGGTACACAAAAAATGAGAAATACATGAAAAAACGTGTTTGGAATCACATTTTTTCATGTATTCCTCATTTTCTGTATAGCAAGGTCAATCAAAAATATGAAACATGGGTACTCCTTGGATGAGGAATCAAATAATGCATCCAATGAGTGTTCCCACTCAAAATTTGAGTAAACCCATAGGGAGATAAGTTGGAAATACGAGTAGAAAAAATAGTTTTTCTTTTTTCCCTATAAAATTTGATGATTTAATCTAATCTTATTTTATTGTTTCCAATATTATTTTATAATTTCCTTAGAAGGCCCATCTTAGACCTCAAAATTCTCCTAATGACTTCCTTCCATACTACAGAAAAAATGAGCCCATTTATGACACTTTATGGATATCATCCACCGTCCTTCACTTCAACTTTAAGAGAAAATTCTAAGGTTCAAGCAGTGGAAGATCACATCAAGCATCAACAAAAATTTCTCCAACTCTTAAAGGATAACCTAAATTTGGCACAAAATGGAATGAAACAACAAGCATATAAACATCACAGTGACAGAAGTTTTGATGTAGAAGTATGGGTATTTTTACAGCTACAACCATACAAACAAATGCCTATCAAGCAAGCTAAGAAGGATAATAAATTATTTCCAAAGTACTATGGTCCTTACAAGGTGTTGCAAAATATTGGTACTATGGAATAGAAATTGGAGCTTCCTACTTCTTCTCAAGTGCATCCAGTTTTCCATGTTTCATGCTTAAAGAAAGTTATAGGTGAAAAACTTCCAGTTCAAATAATATTGCCAGAACTTTAAGTAAGGAAAAATCATATTGGAACCTGAAGCAGTCACGGAAACAAGAACTCGACAGCTATGAAATCAATCAATTTCAAAGTATCTCATCAAGTGGAAGAATTTATCCACTGAATATTCTACATGGGAGGATGAGAATTTTATACAGAAGCATCCAGAGCCACTCAAGCATTGAGGACAACACTTTTTTGAAGGAGAGGGGCATGTTAGGTCCCTATATTACTAGTGTAGTCCCTTATTGTTATTAGTGTAGCTCCATTATTGTTATTGTTGTGCCCCTATAACCCCCATATTTTTATTATTGTGCCTTTACATTATTATTGTTAATTCAACTAGGGTTATATTGTGACCCCATGGAATCCTATATATAGAAAGGAGGTTTTTTTATTTATATCATCCAATAATTGTTCATTTATGTAATATAAATGATGTTCCCCCCTAAAAATGGTTGATTTCTAAGGCGTTGATCTCTATTTTATTCTTTTTTTGGATCTGGTTTCATAACAATAATCATGCACATGAATCTTCTATAGGAAGAGGTAGTAGAAGAGGATGTGGAGATAAGAATTTTAGAGGCAGCGGGGCAAACATTTCCAAGGAGGAAGGTCTGATATTCATTGCATACAATGTAAAAAAAATGGTCATGATGCCTCCATATGTAATATACCTTAGGATAGAATCAATAAGGAAATAAATGAAGAAAAATTTAAAACACCTGGTAAAGGGAAATGAAAGGCACCCGAGTACACTCACTATGTTGTGGCACATCGTAACATTACAGTAACTAAAGACTTATTTAACGCTTTACTTTCTTCCTGGAAAAATGCTTGGTTGCTTGATTCCATAGCAACTTGCCACAAGAATTTCAGAATATATTTCTGTGAATAAGTCACTAACAATGTTGATGGATCAGTCTATCTTGTAGACAGGTCAAAAATCAATCAATCAGGGCTTGGAACCATCATGCTCAAATTGTCTGGTCTTCCAAACTTTCTTCTACATGATGTTCTATACATCTCGGAGTTTAGGAGAAATTGTTTTCTTTGGTCTAACTCCATCATCACGACACTCCATTCATATATTTGATGGCAAGGTTGAGGCCAGAAAATCATCACATCACTCACTTGTCATGACAGGGATAAAATAAGAAAGACTTCTAAAGCTACAACGAACCTCTGCTTGTGCACACATTTTTTCATATAATTATGATATTATGAGGGTACAATTCCATCAAGTATTTTATGGCATGATATGTTTGGACACTTGGATTATGACTACCTTTATTTGTTGAAGAAAAATTGTATTATTGGTTTTTCCTAAAATTCCTAGGAAACCTAAGAAATGTGACGCTTGTATCTTAGGAAAGCACAACAAACAATAATTTCATAATTATCATTATAGAGCACAATAAAACTTGAAAATATTCTTTCTGATTTTTGTGGTCCAATCCCTATTCCTTCTGAAAATGTTAGTAAATATATGATGACATTTATTTATGACTACACCATAATGTGTTGGGTTTATTTCTTGAAGAACAAATCCGAAGCTTTTGAAACATTCAAGAACTTTCATGCAATGATTGAAAATGATGCACAATCTCATATTAGCTCTATCTATAATAATAATGAAAAATAATGTACTTCAAATGAATTTGAAAACTATCTTCACTAGCATGGGGTCAAACATCAAACAATCGTGCCTTATAATCCCCAACATAATGGAGTAGCTGAAAGAATGAATAAGACAATATTAAATATGGTACGTTCAATGGTGTTTTTCAGGAATGTTAATTTTATAAGATGCACTGATGCAGTTCTATGTGTTTTGTATATAAAGAATAAGTGTTTGTATCATGCTATCAAAAACAAGATTCCCTATGAAATTTGGTATGGACACATTCCTTTGGTGAGGTATCTCAGGGTTTTTGGTTCCACATGTTATGCCTTGATACCTAAGGAACAAAGAAAAAAATTGGTGGAATGAGTTGAAAATGTATCTTCTTGGGGTACTCAAATACCTCTAAAGCATACCATCTCTATGATAAAGTAAATAAGAAGTTTATAATATCTAAAGATGTATGTTAGGTCCCTATATTACCAGTATAGTCCCTTATTTTTATTAGTGTAACCCCTTTATTGTTATTATTGTACCCTTGAAACCCCCATTTTGTTATTATTGTGCCCTTAAATTATTATTGTTAGGTCGGCTAAGATTACATTGTGGTCCACTAGGATTACATTATGGCCACATGGACTCCTATATATAAAAAGGAGGTTTTGTATATTGTATCATCCAAGAATTGTTCATTCATGTAATGTATTGGAGGTTTCCCCCTCGAAGTGGCTTATTTATAAAGCGTTTCTATCTCTTTTCTTTTATTTTTGGAGCTGGTTACACAACATTTGGTATCAGAGCTTTGGATTCTAAGGTTTCGCTGCTCCAAACAGGTCATCGTGGCATTTGCGCTATAAAATTTTTTCTACGAAGTTTCAGAAGATAAAAATTTTAGGGTGCGAAGCCGAAATCCTGAGGAAGATCTTCTAAAAATTTCAGAGCTTGGTTCGCAATATTTTCGGAGATATGATCTATGGAAGTTAGGTCTTGTTTCAGGCTCCTAAACAGGTCATCGTGGCATTTGTGCTATAACTTTTTTTCTACGAAGGTTCAGAATCTGAAATTTTTAGGGTGAGAATCTGAAATCCTGAAGAAACTTGTCAAAAGATCGCGGATCTTGATTCGCAATATTTTTTGAGATATGATCAGTGGAAGATGGTGCTTTTTCAGGCTCCTGAATTTCATCTCAAAGAGGTAATCGTGGGAAACGTTCAATAACTCTCACTCTAAGCATCGGATTGGAGTGCCGTAAAAAGTGGCCGCAAGTACACAAAATTTAGTTTCTTTGCTATCAGTTTCAGAGGTGAAGGACGAAACAGTGACACGTGGCAAGTCCTACAATTTCACTCTACTGAACTAGTCCATAATTAGGTCATTGTGGGAGATTGGACATAACTTTGTCTTGGAGAATCCAAATCAGGTCAGACCTGTGGCATTCAAAATAGAATGCATAGGGATACTTCAGTGCTTAATTTCAGATATTGAAGAGCTGTAATCACAGAGATAATCAAATTTCAATATCGAGCTTCTCAAAAGCAAGAAAAAGGTGTGTATTTTTTCCAGATTGTATAAGTCTTGTTTGAAAAATCAATTTGAATTGATTCCAAGGGCATATTGTAGAATAGATATTAGTATTGGGTTCTAAAAAATGCCCCGTAAAAATATTTCAACACCCATTAAGCCTTCAGAAGGCTCTACTATGACTCATGAAGATGAAGAATTGCAACATGATCTATCAAAATTACAAGAGCAAATGCACCAAATTTCGCTCTCACAAAGAGCAGAAAAAAATGAAATGGAAGTTTTGAAGAAAGGCACGGAAGCAAAGATGGATGGTGTGAAGAATAATATGGATGGTTTGAAGAAAGACGTGGAATCTAAGATAGATGACATGGAAGCTGGCATGGAATCTAAAATGGAAAACATGAAGAATGATCTAAAAGTAGACATAGAAGGTTTGACAAAGTTGATACAAGAAATGTTTCCTAATAGTGAAAAGATAGTAGAGGAAACTCATGATGAGAACAAAATAAATGTTAATCGTGATTTCATAAAATCTAATGTTGGCGGGAAGAACCACCATATTCCAAAAATGGATATGAGGAAGTTTGATGGAAAGGATCCTGTAACATGGATACTACATATGGAGCAATATTTTGATCCCCATAATGTGCAAAACACACAAAAGGTACGCATTGCAACTTTACATTTAGAACAAAATACATTTGTATGGTATCGATGGCTTTGCTCCCGTAAAAAAATTGTCACTTGGTCAATTTTTACGGAGGAAATGATAGCACATTATGAGGATACAAAGAGCAACACCTTCTTTAGCCAATTGATAAATCTTAAACAAAAGGGTTTAGTGGGGGAGCACATTGAGGACTTCCAAAATTGAATAAAAGGGTAACTGATATTCCAGAGGAACACAGGATTGATCTCTTCATAGGCACTTTAAAGGATAACATCCAACATGAAGTTCGCATTTTGGAACCTGATTCATTGGAGAAGGCATTCCGGTTGGTAAGAAAAATTGAATGTAAAATTATGGCGACAAGGAAGCCTACCACTCACTTCTATAAAGAAGGAAGTGTTTCTATGCCTAGATTTCCACAACCTACAAGGTTGACACCACAAAAATTGGAAGAAAAAAGAGCAAAAGGGCTTTGCTATATTTGTGATAGCAAATACACTAAAGGTCATAAGTGTGCTGAGAAGAAATTATTTTACATAGATTGTGAAGAAGAAGAATAAAATGAACAAGAAGAGGATATACACCAGGAACCAACCCTAGAAGTGGAAGAAATGAATCTGACCATATCGTGTAATGCACTGGCAAGCATTACCACTTCTCAAACTCTCAATATAGAAGGACATATCAAGAAGAAAAAGGTAATAGTGTTGATTGATTCAGGTAGCACCCATAATTTTATTCATTGCAAGGTAGCAAAGGAATTAAATTGTTTCCTATACCCAACACCAAAATGTCAAGTGATGGTGGCAAATGGAGGAACTATAAATTGCTCTGGAAAATTCCATAATATCAAGATAACCATGGGGGAATATGTATTGACTAGTCCAATGCTTTCCATTCCTATGGGAGGTGCTGATGTTGTACTAGGAGTACAATGGTTACAATCTTGGGGGACGGTAGCTTTTAATTTTCAAGAACTTTTCTTGAAATTTTTTTCAGAAGGAAAGGAAGTCGAATTACGGGGTATTGCAGGGAAGCCGGGAAAGATAATAAGCTCTAATGTCATGACAAAGCTTCTAAAGAAAGAATAACGAGGTGTAATTGCACAATTATGCTCACTAGAAGTTCCAACATCAAAATCATCTATTTCTGCAGATCTCCAACAAGTCTTAGACAATCATTCCAAGGTGTTTGAAACTCCCAAAGGACTCCCACCTATTCGTGATCATGATCATGCTATTCATTTGATTCTAGGAAGTGTTCCTCCAAACATCAGGCCTTATAGATATCCTTACTTCCAAAAGAGCGAAATTGAACATATGATTGCAGAAATGTTAGAGGCAGGTATAATTCAACCTAGTCAAAGTTCTTTCTCTTCTCTTGTAGTATTGATACACAAGAAGGATGGATCATGGCGAATGTGTCCGGATTATAGGGAGCTCAATAAGCTCACCATTAAAGATAAATTTCCCATTCCTGTGATTGATGAATTATTGGATGAATTATATGGAGCAATTTATTTTACCAAGTTGGATCTTCGTTCAGGATATCATCAAATTAGAATGAAGACTGAAGATATTCCAAAAACAACATTTCGAACTCATGAGGGTCATTATGAATTTTTGGTCATGCCTTTTGGCCTTACAAATTCACCTTCTACATTTCAAGGGTTGATGAATTCCATTTTCAAACCCTTCCTTAGAAAATTTGTGCTAGTATTTTTTGATGATATACTAATCTACAGCAGGTCTTGGAAGGATCATGTTGAACATGTTGATAGGGTGCTCAAACTATTGCATGAGAAACAATTATATGCAAAAACATCCAAATGTTTCTTTGGAGTACAAGAGGTGGAATATCTGGGTCATATTGTATCTCACGAGGGTGTTAAAGTAGACCCTAACAAAATTAAAGCCATTAAGGAATGGAAATTCCCCACGACCATAAAGCAGTTACGAGGATTTCTCGGCTTAACAGGGTATTATCACAAGTTTGTTAAGAATTATGGGAGAATAGCAGCACCTCTAACAACATTATTGAAGAAAGATGAATTTTCATGGACTCTTGAAGCAACTAAGGCCTTTGAACATCTTAAAGAGGCAATGTGCCTAGCACCGGTCTTAGCTATGCCAAACTTCACAAAAAACTTTATTGTGGAATGTGATGCCTCAGGAAATGGAATTGGTTTTGTTTTAATGCAGGAAGGAAGACCCATTGCTTTTGAAAGTCGTCCAATCAAAGGAAAGAATTTACAGAAACCTATTTATGAGAAGGAAATGTTAGGAATACTGCATGCACTAAAGAAATGGAGAACTTACCTAATAGGAAGACACTTCAAGGTAAAAACTGATCATGATAGTCTTAAACACTTTTTGGAACAAAGACTATCTTCCGAAGAGCAGCAAAAATGGGTCACAAAGATGTTGGGTTATGACTTTGAAATAATCTACAAAAAAGGAAAGCTTAATGTTGTTGCAGATGCACTCTCAAGAAAGAATGAAGAGGTGGAAGCATTGCTTTGTGCCATTTCTATTATCCAACCAGATTGGATAATCGAAGCAAGAGATTAATGGAAGAAGGACAAAGATGTATGGGCACTCATTCAAAAGTTGCAGCAAGATCCTAATACATCTAATACATTTAGTTGTAAAAATGATTCCTTATGGTACAAAGATCGCTTATATCTTTGTAAGAATTCCCAACTAAAACAAAATATTCTTCTGGAATTGCACACTTCTGCTTTAGGAGAACACTCAGGATTTTTAAAAACTTACCACAGGGTGAAGAAATAATTTTTTTGGGATGGCCTTAAATCTGATATTCAAACATTTGTGGCGGAATGTTTGGTTTGCCAGCAGAATAAAGTTGAGAAAATTAAGACCCCGAGACTTCTACAAACTTTATCCATTCCATGTCAACGTTGGGAGGAGATTTCAATGGATTTTATCACAAGTTTACCTAAGTTTGAAGGAAAGAGTGTCATCATGGTGGTAGTTGATAGACTTACCAAGTATGCACACTTTTGTGCATTATCTCATCCATTTAAAGCAAGTACAGTTTCTACTACATTTATGGACATAATTCAAAATCTACATGGAAGCCCAAGGGTTATTGTGAGTGACAGAGATCCCATATTTACTGGAAATTTTTGGACGGAGTTATTTTCTTGTTTGGGTACTCGAAGTTGCCCCCTCGAAGTTGCTTATTTATAAGGCGTTGCTATCTCTTTTCTTCTATTTTTGGAGCTAGTTACACAACACAATCGTGCCTTATAATCCCCACCATAATGGAGTAGCTGAAAGAATGAATAAGACAATATTAAATATGGTACATTCAATGGTGTTTTTCAGGAATGTTAAGTTTATAAGTTGCACTGATGCAGTTCTATGTGTTTTGTATATAAAGAATAAGTGTTCGTATCATGCTATCAAAAACAAGATTCCCTATGAAATTTGGTATGGACACATTCCTTTGGTGAGGTATCTCAGGGTTTTTGGTTCCACATGTTATGCCCTAATACCTAAGGAACAAATAAAAAAATCGGTGGAATGAGTTGAAAATGTATCTGCTTGGGGTACTCAGATACCTCTAAAGCATACCATCTCTATGATAAAGTAAATACGAAGTTTATAATATCTAAAGATGTGATCTTTCTTGAATCTTCCAAGAATGAAAATGTTGTTGAGAAGCAACTTGATCACTTGGATAAATCCATTCATCCAAATCCTTTTGAAGAGTTTGATAATGAGAATCCACATATTGAAGGGGGGATCCGTATACTGGATCAATCTATGGAAACTCCTTTTGAAGCAGTCTCTCCCATGCATGAAGCTCCAACCACTGATCAAGAAGACACTTTGAGTGATGTGATTGAGATAATTTGGAGGCTAATCCTTGATTCAGTCTCATCTCAATAAACTAAGCAGCCTGGACCATCTTAGAATGGTCCCCCAAAATGGGTCACAAAGGCACTTGAAAATGTTTTTCCTAGTGAGGTTGGAACGACAAGAACAAGAAGCTCAACCACATAGAATGGAGATGATGTAGGTGATCATGATTCACCTATTGATATGGATGTTTCTTATGATTGTGAACTAATTTTTCCTGCAAATTTTGAACCAAATTGCTTCGAATAAGTCACTTCTCATTATGAATGGAAAGAAGCGATACATAAATAATATGATTCTTTGATAAATAATGGTACCTAGAAGTTTGTTTATCCTCCATTGGGAACCAATCCAATTGGTTGCATGTGGGTCTTTAAGAATAAGTATAAAGAATATGGTTCACTTGAAAAGCATAAAGCCAAGATTGTGGAAAAAGGTTTTGCACAAAAGGAAGGGGTCTATTCCAATGAGACCTTCCCCCCCTACAGAAAAATGGGCTACCACACAAACACTCCTTACCTTGGTAGCTCAGAATTGTTGGAAAGTCCATCAAATGGATATAAAATTTTCTTTCTCGAATGAATATATGAAAGAGAATGTTTTTATGTCCCATTCAGAAGGATTTTTTGTGAAGGGTTAGGAACATAGAGTATGTAATCTTTTAAAATCCTTGTATGGAATCATGCAAGCACCACAAGCCTGGTATGAGAAATTGACTGAGCATCTTCTAAAACTTAATTTCAAAAATATGATATTAATGCTGCAAATTTGTTTGTCAAGAAAGTTGGAAAAATAGTTGTATATATTGTGGTGTATGTATATTATCTTTTGATTACATGGAATAATGAGAACTACATTACATCCATAAAGAAAGAAATTAGGAAATGTTTTGAAATGATAGATTTGGGATATGTTCACTAATATCTTGGTACTAAAGTAACCCAACATTTGAAGTTTATATTCCTATCTTAGAAAAAATACATTGGATATATATTTAACAGGTTTGACATGGATGAGTACAATTCTTTGAATACTCCAATAGAATAGAATTTAAAGCTCACATCCACAGAGGGAAATAATTTGAGGATGTAAAAAAGTAAAAACAACTCGTATGAAGTCTCAACTACCTGACTACTACTAGACTAGACATTTCATTTGTTGTTGGAATCCTCTCTGTTGGGTTTGTGTTATATTCTTTCCATGACTAGTCACATGCGAGGGGGTAACAGGGGGGTTGCAGAGATTGTGTTCAAGTATGGGGTTGGTGCAGCAAGCTATAAGGATAGACTGCGATAGCCAAAGTGCAATTTTCTTGGCTAAGAACCCTGCTTATCATTCAAAGACAAAGCACATTAATGTTCAATATCACTTTGTGAGATATACGGTTGAAGCTAAAAGGGTGTTGCTGGTAAAGGTGCACACTTTGAAGAATGTTGCAGATGCATTGACAAAGTCTGTGAGCACTCAAAATTTCTCTTAGTGTAGAGAAACAATGGTGTTGCAAAGATGGGCTAATGACTTAGCTCTCCTGTGGCCCCCTGTGGAAAGAAAACAACAAGTGGGAGAATGTTGGGTTTGTGTTATATTATTTCCAAGAATAGTCACGCGTGGGGGGGTAACAGGCGGGGCGATAGCCCCTCCTGTACGTTGTGCTGGGCGCAACATATGGGGGGGTCATAGGGGGGGCGGTAGCCCCCCCTGTCGGGGTCCGAGGCAGCGCCCTGGAAAATTTTTTTGGTCCTTATTTTCGGCTGGGCGGACCCACCCATGGTTTTGTGCATGGGTTTGCACATGGTTTTGGGGCATGATGGTTTTTGGCCCCTGGTATTTTGTAGATCTGGTCAAGGGAACTACAATTATCTTCTAATCTAGGGTTAATGGATTGGGGTTTATGTATGCTTCGGCATGTATATATATATATATATATATATATATATATATGTCTTGTAACACTAAAAGGAATATAATGAAAAATCAAGATGGTCGTCTCGATTTGGGATCTGGGGGAAAATCTCTGTGTTTATCTGTTTTATGTTTTATGCTCTCGCTATTGTTTATGTTTTCTTTTAAGAATCTTTTGCAGATAATTTATGTACAGTGTTAAAACCTACACTCTCCAAGTTTATGAAAAATCCTTGTGAGGGTCATTGGTAAACTGCAAAAAGAGTTCTAAAGTACTTGAAGGGAACTCAAGACTTTGTACTCAAGTATAAAAAGGTGAATGAATTCAACTTGATTGGATAATATGATTCAGATTTTTATGGAGATAAAGAAAACAAAGTATCTAATTCAACTTATAATATTTGTATTTGATCATGAGCTATCTTCTAGAGTTCATGGACGCAATCAGTTCCAACATATTCTACAACTGAGGCAGACTATGTGGCAGCAACTAAAGCAATAAAGGAAATTGTGTGGCTCAGGAAAATTCTAGAAGATTTGTAGGAGAAACAAGTGCATTCAACTCCTCTTTTGATTGACAACACTTATGGAATAAAGTTGGCCAAGAACCAAAATTTCCATGATTGAACCAAACACATGAATACAAAGTATCATAAAATTCAACTTCATGTTGAGGCAAAGAAAATCCACCTACACAATTGTTCCACAAATGAGTAGATTGCATACATCTTCACCAAAGCACTTAGAAGAGAAAAATTTTGAAAGATTCAGAATGATTCTTCGACTAGCCGACATCCCTTCAGATTAAGGGGAGGAATATTGATACCTAATCTTTGGGATTAGTAAAATCCATGTAAGTATTATAAATAGAAAAATAAAAGAAATTGGAAGTTGAAGAGACAATCTACCTCTCCTTTTATATATCCATGTTTTATATTAATGAAAAAAAATAAAAAATTTGTGGAGTTACTCTCTAGGCATGACACTGACAAACTTTGAGAAGTATAGATATGAAATTAGCAAAAAGATGGTATAATTTTTTTGAGTTGGCATTTGGATTGGATATCCACTTTAATAGTTTTCGAAAAGAAGAATAGATGAATTCATATTTGTGTGTATTTTTTTACTTTAAATTGGATATATATAAAAAATAATACCCATTACGAAACTTGGAAATGTTCTTACAAAAAGTAACTCATTCTACATGAGTGTCTATGCTAGACATATTTTCTAGATAAAATCAAGTACTTGTAGCAGAAGTGGAAAAATATAAAATTTCTTTTCTAACACCATGGGGATCATTTGCATATGTTCGATTAGATTTTGTATTAAAAAATTATGGAGTACCTATTCAAAGAGCTATTCACTTCACTTTTAAGGATACAATTCGAAGAAAAAAAATGCATGTTACCAAGATGAATTTACCGAGTCATTCAAAATTTAAAAATTTTGATATAAAACACCTAAGACGTTTTTTTCGACATTGAATATTATATGGTATATGTATTAATCCAAAGAAAATTTTATTTGTGGTATTATAAGGAACGTTATTGGGTCATGTTATTAGTAAAGAAGGGATGTAAATCCATCCAAATGAATTAAAGTTATCAATGATTTGAAGCCACCTACAACTCCTAAGGAGGCCTAGTTTTATTTGGAACAATTAACTTTGTTCGATAGGGAGTCTACTAAATCCCATAAATAGGTTATTCAAGAAACATCAAATATTTGAGTTGACTCAAAATAAATTTACAAATATCATGCAAGCAATATCCTCTACTCCAGTTTTAATCAGTCTTGAATTTAACAAATATTTCATATTGTATTCATTTGATTGAAGAAAGTATTAGTTCAATTTTTACCCAAGAACCAAAATGAACAAGACTTTCCTATTCTTTCTATGAGTGAAACTTTGCATGAGTACAAACTAAAACAATCCGCACTTGAAAAACATTATTTTTCTAGTAAATATTCTTTCTCATTTTAGAATTTATATTCTATCATCTCATATTATTTCATTTGTACCACCATCCGCTATGAAGATGATGCTATGTCAACAACTTAGAGATAGAGGATGGACTAATTACTTTGTGAAGCTACAAGAATACGATATTGAAATCAAACATTTGGAGACAGTAAAAATTCAATTATTATGAAACTTTTTTGCTAGCATTGACGCTATAAATGTTTCTCCTCCTCTTCCAGGTGGTAACTTCACAAGATATTACCATATCAAGGTTTGAATGGTAAATAGATATTGTATTTATTTGAAATCAAGACAATTCCTAGTTGAAATGTCTTCAAAGGAACACCAATCTCTCAAAATGAAAGTAAAAACCTATGTTTTGATATATTAGGTATTATTCAAGAGAAATTTAAATGGGATTCTATTAATATGTCAAATTATTCTAAGAGATAATTAAACACTTTCAAGGTATACATGAAGTAGCATGTGGTAGAAATTTTACCTCTTTTGTAACTAATCACATTATTATTAAAGCTAGTTTTTATTGGACAACTCTTTTGAAACATTCTTATGCTATGATCAGAAAATGTTTTCCTCCTAAAATATTTTTAGGAAAAGAAAAAGGATCTTTTATGCCATCAAAATATTTTATGGTGGAAAGTGCTTTTACAAAGTGGTGTTTGGACATGATTAGTGCCATAAATCGTAAATCTAGTGAAGGTCATTCATACATATTAGAAGCCACTCATTATTTTACAAAATGGCCAAAATTTGTATCATTGAAAATTAATTCATAGAAACTTATTCATTTTTTTGGAAGAAAATATTCTAAATTTTGGCATCCTTAAAAAATTCATAACAGATAATGATTCTATTTGTATAGGATCAAAGTTCATAAAATTTTGTAGGAATTTTGATATAATTGGAAGACGATAAAATTATTACCTACAAGTTAATGGTTTAGCTAAATATACAAATTAAATATTGATGAAAGTGATTAAAGGCTTAATTTCAATTAATCATAGAACCTAATATATAGAAAGGAAACTAATTTTTTTATATATTTGGAACTCAATGCACCATCCATTTCCAAAAAAAATCAAAGATAAAGGAGTGCCACCCCTCCAACTATGATAATTTCAATTGATTTAACTAACAGAACAAATATTCCCTAATGGGGGTGTACACTTGCTTGTTTAGCATTTTAAGTTAGATGGAACACACTTCAGAAACAAGTCATGTCGTGCTTGACGCATGTAAAATAGGTACATAGGGATTAGAAATCCAAGATTTGGTGACGTATCCTTCTCATCAATCCGAAGTGGTGGAGGTTTTGACTTATAACCATATTAAATCATCGAGTTTGCTCTCATTGCCTCATTTATTGCTAGTTCAAATGGGTTTAATGGAGCTAACAAATTAAACCAAGGGCGAGGCCGCTTTGTGCCTGCAAAGAATTAATGGTGCTTTAGGTTATAGGAAGAATATTTGTCTAAATATTTGTGCTGAATATACCATTTGTCTTCCCTTTAGCTCTCCTCAGAGGAGCAACATTCCTCTGCAAGCAAGTGATCTCCTCATCTCCTGGGTCTATAAGAAGTGGAAAATGAGTTGGTTAGTGGTATTTTTGCAAGTATGAAAGGCTTTGGGATGAATAATATTTTCATAAGCAAGGGAAAAATTTCGTTGTGCATCGATTCCCCTCTATCTGATGCCTATTGAGAGCAACATTGCAAAGTAGGGAGGATATTTTCTCAGAAACGACTCCATACCAATGCTTTTTATCTTATTTCTACATAGTGTAGCCTCTGGGCTAATTTTTCAACTTGTCATTCTTCTCTCATCCTTAACACTTTAAGGCATCAATTTCCCAAGTATTTCATTTAATTTTTCAGTCGTGGTGTGCAAGGTTTAGTACCGTAGTAAATTTTTTATCTCTTTTTAGCGTGTTCTAGTTCTCTAGTTCCTTACAATTAAAAAATTCTCAAAAAATACTCTAAGATGTATAGTGAAACGAGTAGTCTTTACTTTTAATAGTATCGAGAATCCCCCTGTTGGATGGTCCTGGTAAGGTTTCAACACCCTTGGTATACATCTAGTTGGGGCAAGCCATTTTCCTTCACAATTAACACTACTTGCCTAAGGTGTCCAAAGGTCGGTTTTGGGTCATCATATGATGTCCAAAGTAGTAATTTTTGGGTCATTTCTCTTACATATTCAGGGTTATTTCATTCATGTGGAGTTATCTCTTCTTCCAAATGACTTTCCAGATAGGAAAAATTTTTCCCTAATGTTCTTTTTAGAGTTTTTCAATGTCGATTGACCTAAAATTATTTTCGCCACTCTATCCCATACTTTGTTCTATGTATTTATCCTATTCATAATTTTTCCTCATCATCGAATAGTCAGCCACTGTGGAGTGTCCAGTTCCAGGTAAAATCTGCATCTTAGACGTTTTTCAAGATGGACCTTTGTGGCATCCTTGTTTGATTCGGTACGTCAAGAGAATCAAAATTTGGAATCTCGGGAATTTATGGATAAGCCTTATTTCTCCAATTCTGAGGTTAGAAACCAAGACTTAAAATGTATCCTAGACCCTAGGAAATTCAAAAGCACAAGTTGTACTTTCTATGTTCACTAGAAGGTTATAAACAACTTGACTGCTTGCTTTATTTGTTCATTAGAGATAAAAGGGTGGAACATTACATGATTTTTGCAGGACAAGAAGATTTAAAGTGCATCATAAGAAGTATCTGATACTGCCTAGATGAAATTCTCATTCACCTTTAGAGAGTGGAAAGGAATGTTGTTTCAGATTCAAATTCTTATTTAGGGAACAAATCAGATGCTCCTGTGGTGATAGACACTCATGTTATTCATAATGAACTTCCTCTCAACTCAATATCTATAGCAAATGGAGACCCAATGTCTTCGGTGGTGATTTCAGACTGAAAATTTCTTTTTTATGTTTTATGTTTTTTGTGGCTCGTTGCTCCAGTCTAGTCAACTGATATGCAGTTTCATCGTCCTTGCTGTATGACTTATGTTTTGTTGTTACAATGTCGGCATATCAAGTGGCTTCGTAGCCATTATGTAACAACCTTAGGTTAAAATTTCATGTAATAAAAGTTAATAAAGGAAAAATAAAACCACAGTTAAGGGACACTTATTACAAGATGAATTTTTGGAAAAATATCCTAGTGGGCATCGCTTGTTGTGTTTTATAGCTAAGGGGAAATTGGAAAAGGAAACAGCTAAGGCTTCGAAAAGGAAAAAGACTATATTTGGAATTTATTTATGAAGATAAATGAAATTAGGAGAAAAGGAAGGTGAAAGGTCACAAGTTGCTTGTGAGGAGGAAAATAATGGAAAATAATGTAAAATTGAAGAAATTAGAGCCATCATCAATAAAAATACCTCAGAGCATCAGTTGGTATATTTGGTTAGTGTGAGCCTTTTGTCGGTTTAGTTTTATAATTAGTCTTGGAGAGGAGAATAGCACCAAGAGGAGAAGGAAACAAATAAATAAAAGGAAGGACATGCAAGGAAATGAAAGGAAAGGAAATAAAAGGAAATACAAGGAAAGGAAGGATTAAGAAAGGAAAAGTAGTATCAAGTAGATTCAATAGGAATACTTGTAGGTAACAGGTTGCATGTATGATTTACTATCTGGTTTTGACATGCATGGTTTGTGAATATGGGTATTTGGTTCTTTTGTTGTCCTTTCCATGGGTTTTTCCAGGTTGGACAATGGATTTTAGCCTAACCTTTCCATTTCCAGATAGCCATGGTGTGATGGGTTTGTTCTCTATTTGTGCTTTGGATTGCCAGAATATTTTGAATCTGGATGAGATAATCTTAGGAAATTTCCTAAAGGCCTAGGAAGCTCTTTACTAGCAATGGAAGGATACATGGTAAATCTTGAGGGTGGAGACAGGAAAATTCCTCAAGGTATTGGAGAAGAAATTTTGAGGCATCCAAGATCGATTCAATTTTACGTTCTCGACACCAATTTAGGTGAGATCATCGTATGGTGAGGGTGGAGGTGGTTTAACCTCTGTATTCCCTTGGTTTTGTTTGGATTGGTTTATCCCATGAGATCCCACATTCATTCTTGGAATATGGCACGGGGGTGATTCGATGAAAGAAATAATTGGTTCAGCCAATCTATGGTCAAGTGGTATGTGGAAACTCCAAACCTGGTTGGATTTTTCCTATGTCTAATAAGAGCTAAGTTTCTCTTGATTTTGATAAGGAAATTTACTTGTTATTATGTGGCTTTAAGGGCTATTCTCTCATTTTTATTTTTATTGTTATATGTTGGTTATAAGCATGGTTATATGACATATCTCAATCATGGTTCTATTCATATTTTTACTTGTAACTGAATCAATAATGAATGCAAGAATTAATTGATTTTATGATAGCTAATGTGAGAAGGCAATGACACTTCCTATTAAACCTTAGATAAGTTTTCAGTCTCTTATGTTCATATGTGCATTCATGACCTGTAGGTTTCATATTTAGCAAGTGTTTAATGAAATTTCAGTCCTAGTCAGGGAAGGTCGAGTCAAGTCCTTGTTTTATTTTTTGGTTTACAAATATTGTATTCATGTTTTTTATGAGTTCTGAAAGTTTCACAAAGTTCTTGGTAGAGGATAAGCCCCAACCCTAGAAAATATCCTTAAATCTCACAGTCGTTGTCATAAAAATGGCAGAAAAAGGATACAGTCGCACTCAGGTAGGCTCGTGGGAGCAACTAGAGACTCATAATCGCATGGACACCTCAACAAGGGAGTGACTGAGGCTCTAAGTTAGGGAAAAAGAGAGTCATCTCATGGTTTGGACACCTGGAGGGGTTTGGATTCTCTTAGAGGTTGTGTAGCACCTAAAGGAAGTCAGTAAGGTCTTCGATTGTTGAATCCATTTCCTTAAGGTCATATAGGATGTTGAGTCTTATCATACTCACCCTCAACTCATGTTTACCTCGGGCAAGCTGGTGAAAGTGGGTAGATATGAGAGGAGGCACATTACAGGGTGGTATAAGAGTGGGTTGCACTCTCTTTGGGTAATTTTGATGTTTTCAAGGTTATGGTTGTCGTGGATGGGGTCATGGTATACAATTTGTATGGTCATGCATGACATCCTTATGTTATGTTATTATATGGATATTCTTATGATTATACATATACATGCTAATGTGGAATGATATTGCAGATGAGATAAGCCTCCCCTAAACATCAGTGAGGTATTGATTTTGTTTTGGTATCTATTTGGTTTATCTAACATGGTACACTTGCAGGAAGAAGAGAATCCAAGATGACAAGAAAAATTGTAGACTACAATTCCCATGAATCACCTTATAGATAAGGTGAGCATCAAGGAGAAGAGCATTGTCATGGTATATCAGATACATTGAGGAGCTTGAGGAAATATATCAAAAGTTTCAAAGTAGACAGTGACAGGTTGGTTGAGTCTCAGGAAAGAATTGCGATGGCTCAGTAGAAGTAGGTAGAGGTTGATGCAGCAATTATTCAGAGCTTGTTAGAGTTGCAAAAACAAGGACAACTGAGGATCAATAAATATCAATAAGAGAAAAATAATGGAGCCTATCGTAGGAGATCTTGTTCGAATACATATGGGATAGAGGGGACACAATTAGGGGTGGAATATCACTAGATACACCTGACATGAGGACTGGTATGTATGGGCATCATTCTAGTTCCTCACCTAAGAGACATCATCATAATCATCACCGTCATCATCCTTATAGGAGGAGGGAGTATTTACCGGAGGAGTTCTAGAAAGTGAAGCCTCTTACATTTTATGAAGAGATGAATATGTCAGAAGATGCTTGGGATGAATAAATTATTCAAATTGCATAACTATTGAGAAAACATGAAAGCCAAGATAACCACCTTTAGTCTTAAAGGGAAAGCATATATCTGGTGGGAAGATGTGAAGAATTTCAATGGAATTCAGGAGGAAGACTTTATTTTGGATTATTTCGAGAGGGTCCTTAAGAATAAGTACCTATCAGAGAGGTACTACAATGATAAAGGAGTTTAACGAGATACATATGGGTTTTATGACATATGATGAGTATACTAGCAGATTATTTGACTAGTTAAGGTATGTTCCATATCTCCAGGAGGAGAAGGCTAAGATTCAAAGATTCATCAGTGGATTTCCAGCAACATATAAAGACAAAATTGATTTTTATGAGCCTATATCGTTAGAGAAATCCATATAGAATTTGAATCATTGTTGTGAACAATCAAAGGGAAAAGATTATCCTAAACATGATTTTAAAGGAAATGATAAAGTTAAAGGGAAGTGGCCACTGAAGTGAGTAGGACCTCAAGATGCATGTGAGAAAGAAAATGTTTTTCCTTACAATAATTTCAATACATTTGAAAAGGGAAATGGGCCACATCCTCGAGGGAAAAATACTAGAGGTGATAGTAGAGTACCATTGGAATGCTATATATGTGGCAAAGATCATTGTAGGAGGGATTTTCCAATGTACGAGGGAGTTAGGCCTTAGAATATAGTGCTCAAGAGGTGAAAAAAATTTGGGATGTTGGTCTTAGTATTCCTCAGATTTATACAATTGTGGATAGCAGGCAGGCGGATTACCAGCCATCTATTATTGAGATGGATGATAAGCTTTGTGATAAATTTATTTCTATTTTGATTGATCCAAAATCTAATTATAGTTATGTTAATCCTGACCTGGTAGATACATGTGGCTTGAGAAAATAAGTGCATGACGAATATTGGTTCGTGCAATTAGATATAGGTACTAAGAAGAGAGTTCATCACTCGGTAAGAGCTTGTGCATTTGAGTTGAATGGAATGCCTACAAAAAGACATTGGAATGTACCTCCATTGGGGTCATATAGTATGATTTTGGGTATGGATTGGTTGTATCTTCACATGACCAAGGTAGATTGTTATGAAAAGGATATTGAGTTCCTGGATGATAATGGGGAAAAGAGAATCTTATAGGGAAAGAAGAAACCTAGATCAATGAGGATGGTTACAACTATGAAGGCTAAGTGCAGTTGTAGGAAGGGGTGTGTGATGTTTGTAGTTCATATTTCTAGTAACAAGGGAAAAGATGTTGAGGATGCATAAATCTTCAAGAATTATCTAGTCTTCCAACAGTTTTAGGATGTGTTTCTAGCAAATATTCCAAATTTTCCTCCTCACACGGAAGTAGAATTTTCTATTAAGTTGGTACAAGGGGAAGCACCAACATCAAAGGCACCTTACAGAATGAGCACACCAGAGTTGGTGGAGTTGAAGTTGTAGTTGAAAGAAATTCTTGACAAAGGATACATTAGGGAAATTTTCTCACCATGGGGTGCACCAGTATTGTCCATCAAGAAGAAGGATGGTACTCTCAATTTGTGCACTTATGACAGAAAATTGAAGAAGGTGACAATCAAGAATAGGTACCCATTGTCGAGGATTGATGACTTGTTCGATTAGTTGAAGGGAGAAATAATTTTCTCAAAGATTGATTTGAGATCAGGATATCATTAGGTATAAATCAAATAATAGGACATGTACAAGACTGCTTTTAGGACCAGGTATGGGAATTATGATTTTTTTTTAGTTCCGTTTGGTTTGACTAATGCTCTAGGCAATTTTATGGGCTTGATGAATAACGTTTTGCATCCTTATCTAGACAAGTTTGTTATTTTATTAATTAATGACATCCTGGTATATTCTAAGAATGAGGAATAACATGCCGAACATTTAGCATCAATGTTGAGATTTCTAAGAGAGCATCAGTTGTATGCCAATATTAACAAGTGAAGTTACTTTCATACAAAGTTACATTACTTAGGACATGTTTTTTCCAAGGTGGGCATAGCAGCGGATCCAGAAAAGATAAAAGCTATCATGGAATGGGTAGTTCCTATAAATGTGGATGAAGTAAGATCATTCATGGGACTATTAGCTTAATACAGGAGGTTCATCAGGAACCTCTCACACATTTCCTATCATATTACAACATTTCGAAGGAAAGTTAAGAAGTTTGAATGAACAAAGGAGTGTACAACTGGTATTGAGTAGTTGTTGACAAATTCTCCAGTGTTAAACATTACATATATGGATAAATATTTGTAGTGTGTACAAATGTTTTCAAGAGAGGGCTTGGTGGAATCCTTATGTAGGAAGGACAGGTGATATGCTATGAGTCCAGGAAACTGAATGAGAACAAACATAATTACCTCACACACAATCTTGAGTTGGTAGCGATCATACATGCATTGAATATGTGGAGACATTATCTTCTTGGTAGGAGGTTTTTGTTGATGAGCAACCATAGTGTGTTGAGATATCTGTTTGACCAACCAAATTTGAAGTTCATGCAAGCTATATGATTGGCTACCCTTAGTGAGTTTGAATTTGAGATCAAATACATGAAGGGAAAGGAGAATCAGGTTGCAAATGCTCTCAATAGGAAAGTGTAGTTGAACCATGTTGTAGGAGTGATCTCATATCGGAAGGTTTTTCAAGATCATATACTATAGGAAAGGAAAAAGAATGAAAGGTAGATAGAGCTTATGATTAGTTTATAGCAGGATATAGGTGATCACGATGTGGACTACCATCTCATGAAAAATTGGTTGGTGATATTTAGGGGCAAGATCTGTGTGTCTGATGATAGTGAACTCAAGAAGTTTACCTTGAGGGCGTTTCATGCCAAACCATATTCAGGTCCACCCAAATTATCAAAAGACATTGACAACAATGAATAGGTTCTAGTACTGGCTGAATATGAAAAAGAAAGTGGCAAGATTTGTGGCTAGATGTTTATACTATCAGTAGGTGAAAGCATAGTGTAAGCATCTAGGTGGGTTGCTTCAACCTCTTTCGATTATGGAATGGAAATGGCAGGTCATTTCCATGGATTTCATCACGGGTCTTCTGAGGACATCGAAGCAACATGATTCTATCATGGTTGTGGTTGACAGGTTGATAAAGGTAGCTCACTTCATTCTAGTGAAGACTATTTATTCAGATAGTGAGGTAGAACAGGTCTTCATCGGGGCATTTGTGATATTTCATGGTGTTCCAAAGAATATTATGTCGGATAGGGATGCCAAGTTCACTTCCAAGTTTTCGAATGAGATATTTACAGGTTTGGGGACAAAGTCGGCCTTCAACACAAATTATAATACACAAACAAATGGACAGACAAAGAGGGTCAACAGAGTACTAGAGGATACACTGAGGATTTATGTCATGCATAAATAGAGGAGATGGCGGGATTACCTTACATTGGTCTATTTTTCCTACAATATTGGTTATCGAGAGTCACTGAGGATGAGTCTATTTGAGGCACTCAATGGGTGGAGTTGTAACACTCCCATCAGTTGGAGTATTCTAGTGAATAATGTACTTATTGGACAGAACATGTTGGCAGACATGGAACAAGAAATGCAAGTTATAAAGAAGAAAGTCAATTCCTAGTTTTAGTTTTTGGTTTACAAGAATTTTATTCATGTTTTTCATCAGTTCTAAAAGTTTCATAGAGTTCTGGGGAGAGGCTAAGCCCCATCCCTGGAAAATAACCCTAAATCTCGCAGTCTTTGGCAGAAAAAGGCTACAATTGCACTCAGGGAGGCATGTGTAAGTGACTAGAGACTCATAGTCTCCTTGAGGCCTTGGCAAGGCAGCGACTAGGTCTCTAAGTTAGGGAAAAAGAGAGTTATATTATGGGTTGGATACCCAGAGGTGTTGTGTAATATTCCAAATTCGAAACAGCTAGCAAGGCATGACTGGAAAACACATTTTCTAGTAATGGCTGCTACAGGAATTGAAACCAAGACATGGATCCCTTAGAAAAATGTGTCTAAGTGCTAAATCCAAGAGGAGGCTCCAAATAAATCCTTCTAAGTGGGTTAAATAGATCTCCCACACTTAGATGTCCTAAAAAAGTGCCCAATGAGGGACTGCAGCAATACAAGAACATAAAATGGAATGACAGTGTTATTATGGTAAGCCTGAGTGCACGAAGTTGAAAATAGCCAACAAGTGTATAATATAGCAGTAAATATTACAATGCTTTGAGGAATCAATCACTCAAGCTAGGAAATGAGAGCGTCAATAGAACATGTACAAGGAAATGAATAAACACCGCTACATGTGAAAAGCCCTAGCTAAAATAACGCAGTTTATAAGAGATACTACAACATAAAAAATGATAATAGGATGATATGACAATATCAGGCTCAAGAAATATGGGGGAGCAAGAGAAAACACTAATACAACAATAATACACAATCCTTAGAAGGATTGGCTGCAATACATGTATAAATGGCAATTCTGCAGAAATGCCGGAGTTGTTGGGTAGTAGCTGCAACTCTGAAAATAACTGGAGATGGCTGAAGATGATGTGAAATCTTAAATAAACCTCCTCTAATGGATCTCCCAAGTTCAAGTCTAATCCCTACACTGAAGATCTTTCCCTCCAAGAGAGTGGTGCAAACCCCCACTGCAAATATACACTGAAAGAACGCAGTCTAGAGAAGGGACTGCACTGTCTATGATGGGAGAAGCTTGGCCTAATGCCAAGGTATGAAAATCAACTCTGAAACCTCCTTCACTGATCTCCTGGAGAAATAGGGACTCCCTCATTTGAAAGATAATCCAAGGAAAGGTGTTGTGGAACCCTCGACTGCAACACCCAACAACGCTATGTTATACTTCAGCAGAAATAACGTAGTGACTGATGGAAGTGGCTTTGGCCTTGGGCCAAGATGTGAAGAAATGAAGTGAAATCCTTCAAGAGGCCTCTCAATAAGGAGAGGAAATCCTAAACAGGAATCCCTCGTGCTAAGCAGCACTGCAAATCATCTGAACAGCCGGAGACTACAAATAGTCTAATCAGACAAATGATCAAATGCTCAAAGATGTCCCACTATGGCTACGTCTTCCTCCTTTTATGAAAGTGAATGTATCTTTGCCCTGGACCCCACACATTAGGGTTTCTTCCACAAATAATATTCCTCCCTCTCAAACTGCGTTGTCTTCTCATGCAAGCTACACCTCTTAAGAAACGTTGTTGACTTGGTCAAACTTGACCTTGTCCTCATGCATTTGCCCCTTTTCACACTAGAAGGTGAAAAATTAAGATACTCCATTGATCCCTTTCACACTATGAGGGATTTTATTCCTACTCATGGGCCTTTTACCCATTTTATTCATCTCCTAGATGACATAAGAAAAAATTAATATTCCAATTTGTTGCTTGCAAATTTTGGAATATTACAGTCCTCCCCTCTCAAAGATTGCTTGTCCTCAAGCACGTGCAAGGATAGACTGAGTTATCTTCTCCTCTCCCTATAGCATCCATGTATGATGATCTCCTCCAAGGAAATTGATGCTATCTCATCAATCAAGACTCCAAATTTCCCCTCCTCAACATGCAAGTTAGCAATCAAGCCATCATCATGTAAAGGTGAAATACTCAAGAGGATAGCAAAGTGATGTCTAGAGGTCCCTTTGAAGAATGGGATATGAAATATAATGGGAAATATCTTTCCCATATGGATCCTCCATCTCCAAGCTATGAGCCATGAAAAATGAGTCACCTTCCAACTAGGCAACCCCTGGAAACTGTCCTCCACCTTTGGCTCCGGCAAAGTAGGTGGGCTGAAATTCTGCACATGGTAGACAATGTAGCCTACCCCACACTGTCTATCTCTCCACTTAAGGTAAGTGTAGAGTGTCGGCTGATCCTGGGCTACAATAAGATTGCCCTCAAGTGGCAAGATGAGGACTAGATATCCAAAGATCTCTCTCCCCAACGCTGCAAATCAAGTTGGCCCAAATATCACCATACATGATGAGTTGGAAGTCATCATCATATGGCATCTCCTCCATCATATGGCTCACCTCATAAAGTGACAAGTGTGTTGTTAAGGTAACCATATCATGTCCCATTTTCCCCTTAGAACATGTAGTGCAAAAAGTGTTGGAGGATTCCCTCTCAAAGGACACATTCACCCAATGTGTCTCTCTCCCAAACATGCTCCTCATAAAGATAGAAATAGTAGAGCCATATGGAGAAAAAATGAGAATCATACTTGCCATATGCAACAAATGAGAAGGACTATGGTCCCTCAAGTGCAACCAGTGCAGCTTGACCCTCAACTACAATAGAGATTGATAAAATAAGTGGCTTCTCAACCACTTGCCTAGTGCTCCAATCTCCTCATAAGTATGGAGGAAGTGAATGATGTAAGGTGTACAAAGAGCATGTCCTCCATGATATATCTCTTCCCTAAGTCCTCCTAGGGAATGCCCATCAATCATGCTTATGGCCTCAAATAGACCATCAAGCTCTAAAGAAAGAATGCTCTTCCTTGGAGCAACATCCTACACATATATGGTTAAGGGACATACATCATATAAATAATCATGTAAATAATCATCACCCTTACCATATGTTCTGCTCATACAAATGGAGTGGCTCATAGAGGAGTCTCCTCCCATTCTCAAAGAGAAAAGAGGTGGTTGTGCTAATTCCTCCAAAGAATTATGTCTCTCCTCCATCTCCATCTGGTCCATGCATCTCCTCATATGCTGATATATCTCCTCCTCAAACCCCATCCAAAAATACCCCTCCATGATGGTTTGTTATGCTCTCATAGAACAAGTGGGGCTGAAAAAGAAATCTTCATGAGCTGCATGTAGAAACTTCTCCTTGAGCTTGGAAGCTCTAGGAAATAAGATCCTACCATGATAGAAGATGACCCCATCTTTGACTGAATATCCCTCCTCGTGCAACTGGTCATCCAAGATCATGCAAGTGAAAAGATCCTTGCAATACTCCACCAATAGCTGGGAGTTCCAATATGGATCTATCCTCCATAGTGACGGCGTTGATGATCTGTCATGAAGAAAATTTTCCATATGGCTGCCCTCTCCTTTGAAATCTCCCATGTCAAAGATGCAAGTTGGAAGGTTGTTATCCTTCCCCTGCTGCTTCTGCCACATCACAGAATCTGAAATGGAAGTGGGTACCGATGATGTTGAGAGAATACTCCCTCTCTCCTTGAGTCTACCCCAGACTCCCAGCACTGTAAAATGATCTCCCAAGGTTCCCACTCCTCTGAAATCACTAAGTGGTGCCTCAACTGGTGAAGCAGCCATCCTCTTCTGCTGATCCAGTGGCCTCCCTAGAAAAATGTCTCCATGTAATGAGACATCATCCTTAAGAGATGACTGAATATATGAATGGAGAAAACTCTCCATGCTTCCACTGTGCAATCCAATCACCTTCTTAGGTGCATCAACCTGCTGAAGTGGATAGGGATGTGTACATCTCATCTCATGACACTATTTCTCCTCCCTACCTTCTCCTTGTGTCTCCATGGTTCCACACCTCCTCAACAATGGCACATGATAAACATGAGTTGTGCCTTGATCTCCACACATGAGATCCTGGGTAATTCCTTGCAAATATGCAAGCATCCCTCTATTTGGATCAAGAGCTTCTCTTTCCTCTGCATGAGGTACTAGATAATCTCTAGACATGACAGCCCTGTTGCCCTCAATATCTCCAACATGCATGGGCAACCCTCCAATGATTGGATCCCTTTTTGAAAAAGATACCTCCATGCTCTCTTGCTCAAAAGTGTGATAAGAAATTTTTTCTCCCAGCAAGGTATGGTGCAAATTTTCAGCCTCCTCCATGGTTTTCTGCAATGGTACTACATTCTCCTACAAGGGTTTTGTTTGAGTTTTCTTATTTAGCCCCACCATGTGTGTCTCATGAATCCTTCTATCAAATATTTCCACTAATGCCTTAGTGAAACTTAAGTAATATGCAATGTTTACATTTCTCAAAGAAAAGGATTCAAAGATCCACCAGGCATAAGCCTTACCTCTCAAATGCAGTGCTACAACTTTGATGGCTTCATCTTCAAGAATGTGGTGGTGCTGCAAGAAGGTATTTAGCTCCTCCACCCAAGCTTTGGCTGAACATGTAGGTGAAACTTTAAAGGTAGATAGAATGAATCTATCCTGCTGCTCTCTTCCTTTCACCTTCATCTTGCAAAACTCTAAAAAACTGAGATGATCTCAAAATTTCTGAGTTTGAAACTCATACTCTTTCAAGAAATCACTAAGGGTTTCCCTCCTAGCAACCTATTCTTCTCTTTCCATCTCCCTTCTGACGATCCTAGGCATGTGACTACGTTGTGTATTAGGATCTGTAGCTACTTGCTCACACTCTTCGTACCTCGATCTAGAGTTTTCTTTTGACTCAAACTATTTTGGAGATTATCCATAAATCTCCCTCCTATTCTTCTTGAAGTCTTCATGAATAATATGTAAAGATTTAGAAAGAAGCTTAGTAAGCTTATCCCCTTTCTTTTCTTCAAAAGATGGAGTCTTTCTCCTACTTATCTCTCTCTCTCCTTCTTGATGAGAATAGGAAGTGCAGGGTCCTTCCTCTTCTTTCTGATTATCCTCCTTGGGGAGGTTCTTAATGGATCTAAAATATGATGAGATAAATCCCATCCTCTTCAATCGTCTGATCTTCTTGGGCTGAGACTCACAGGCTGAGCCAAGAAAGTTGCTTTGATACCACTGTAATATTCCAAATTCGGAACAGCTAGCAAGGCATGTCTGGAAAATTCATTTTCTAGTAATGGCTGATACAGGAATTGAAACCAAGACCTGGATCCCTTAGAAAAATGTGTATAAGTGTTAAATCCAAGAGGAGGCTCCAAATAAATCTTTCTAAGTGGGTTAAACAGATCTCCCACACTTAGATGTCCTCAAAAAATGCCCGATGAGGGACTGCAGCAATACATGAACATAAAATGGAATGACAACATTATTATGGTAAGCCTGAGTACATGAAGGTGAAAATAGCCAACAAGCGTATAATATAGCAGTAAAGAGTACAATGCTTCGAGGAATTAGTCACTCAAGCTAGGAAATGAGAGCCTCAATAGAACATGTACAAGGAAATGAATAAACACTGCTACATGTGAAAAGCCTTGGCTAAAATAATGTAGTTTATAGGAGATACTGCCACATAAAAAATGATAATAGGATGATATGATAATATCAGGCTCAAGAAATATGGGGGAGCAAGCTCTCAACCCCTGAAAACACTAATACAACAATAATACACAATCCTTAGAAGGATTGGTTGCAATACATGTACAAATGGAAATTCTGCAGAAATGCCGGAGTTGCTGGGTAGCAGCTGCAACTATGAAAATAACTGGAGATGGCTGAAGATGATGTGAAATCTAAAATAAACCTCCTCCAATGGATCTCTCAAGTGCAAGGCTGATCTTGGCACTGAAGATCTTGCCCTCCAAGACAGTGGTGAAAACCCCCATTGCAAATATACACTGAAATAACGCAGCCTGGAGAAGGGATTGCACTGTCTATGATGGGAGAAGCTTGGCCTGATGCCAAGGTATGAAAATAAACTCTGAAACCTCCTTCATTGATCTCCTAGAGAAATAGGGACTCCCTCCTCTGAAATATAAGCCAAGGAAAAGTGTTGTGGAACCCTCCACTGCAACACCCTGCAACACTATGTTATACTTCAGCAGAAATAACGCAGTGACTGATGGAAGTGGCTTTGGCCTTGAGCCAAGATATGGAGAAATGAAGTGAAATCCTTCAAGAGGCCTCTCAAGAAGGAGAGGAAATCCTAAACAGGAATCCGTTGTGCTAAGCAGCACTGTAACTCAGTTGAACAGTCGGAGATTGCAAATAGTCTAATCAGAAAAATGATCAAATTCTCAAAGATGTCCCACTATGGATCCCTCTTCCTCCTTTTATGCAAGTGAATTTCTCTTTGCCCTGGACCCCACACATTAGGGTTTCTTCCAAAAATAATATTCCTCCCTCTCAAACTGCGTTGTCTTCTCATGCAAGCTACACCTCTTATGCAACACTATTGACTTGGTCAAACTTGACCTTGTCCTCATGCATTTGCCCCTTTTCACACTGGAAGGTGCAAAATTAAGCTACTCCTTTGATCCCTTTCACACTATGAGGGATTTTATTCCTACTCATGGGCCTTTTACCCATTTTATTCATCTCCTAGATGACATAAGAAAAAATTAATATTCCAATTTGCTGCTTACAAATTTTGGAATATTACATGTTGGGCTGCACCTGGAGGTACTATGGCACCTAAGGGAAGTCAATAAGGTCTCAGGTTGTCAAGTTGATTTCCTTAAGGTCATCTAGTTGGTTGACTGTTATTGTAATGACCCTCAACTCATGTTTACCTTGGGCAAGCTAGTGAAAGTCGGTAGATATGAGAGGAGGCAAGTTACACATGAGTGTAACCATGCTATTATGTTCAATCCATTTGTGTGCTTGGGGTTTTCGTTATTTTGTTCATTTTGGTATTCTGAAAAAAAAAAAAAAAAATGCCTTATAATCCTTTTCTTGGATACTGTTGGAAAAAGAGTATGTTGATGTAACATAATATCACAACAAATATTTAGTTGCATTATGAGAGCATAAGATGTTCATGAAAACTTTTAGTATTATTGCTTCTCTCAATATACTTACATGTTTGCATAAGTAGGAATGTTATGCGTATGTTGACCAACCAGTGTAGTTTACATT
The DNA here is from genome assembly GCA_034641835.2 of Pinus albicaulis. Lineage (NCBI taxonomy): Eukaryota > Viridiplantae > Streptophyta > Pinopsida > Pinales > Pinaceae > Pinus > Pinus albicaulis. The sequence continues at coordinate 635,228,206 of CM076584.1, forward strand.
ATGTAGATGATTTTTTATTAATAGAATTTTTGTGTGGATTTACAAAAAAAAAACTAGAAGAACAAATATCACAAGTTATGATGGCCATAAAAATAAAACACAATTGAAAACATTTTGATTAAAGTACCAAAAAAAACATTTTCCAAAGGATGAAGAGGTATTGCCATGGAATAAAGAAAAATAAAATTTGTCTCTCCATTCATAGTTTGAATCTCTTTGGATTGGACCTTACCAAATTGAACAAGTACGTGATTTTATTTTTTATTTTCTCAAAGATATGGATGAAAAAAATGTATATAAATGGGCAAAATGTCAAAAATCTTCTTCCTTTAAGCATCCTATCAATTAATGTGTATATATTTTTCTCTTCACTTAATCATGATAATTTTGAGGTCCAAAATGAGCCTCCTAAAAACCATAATAAAGTATTGAGTTAATCATTTTATTGGTGATTTTGGGTTTTGTTTACAACTCACTTTTTGGAGTAGAATCCATCTAACCATGGTTAAGTTGCATTGGATTTTTTTCTTAAAAATAATAATAATAAAATATATCTGATTGATGTGACTATAAAGAAAATATGCCACTATAAATAAATGAAAGTGAGTAAAAAAAAACATTATCTTTAAATAAATAATTTCTCTGTTTTTTATTTTTAAACAAAACATTAAGGTAAAATAAAAATTCATAATTTCTTATTTATTTAATTCAAATTTAAATCAATTAAATTTTATACAAATATAATCACATCGTAATATATAATTAAAATACTTATCAAATCTAAAGTATATGTAATATATTTCAATACAATAATATATCATAAGTTTATATTACATAATACTTATTTCATATTAAAAAATTCAATAATATTATATGATACTTATATAATATTAAAAGATAAAATAAAACGTTATGTTTGAATAAAATGATATATGATATTTTATTTTATATTGAAGTGCTATAAGTACTTTAATTTGTATATATTCAAAATTAAGTTTTTTTTTTAATAAATAAATATAATATAATATAGCACCACATCACATTGAACTATAATATATCATAAAATATAATAATATAATATATCATAAAATATAAAAATAAAAAATAAAAAAGTAGTGTTTTATATGAAGTGGTATATTATATTTTATTATTTAAATTTTAAATTAAAATGATAAAAGTATTTTTATTTTGTATATATTTAAAATAAAATATTTGGGTGGTATATATTGCATATTTAAAATTAATTTATGTGTAGTTTTTCATTATTAGTATTTTTAAAAAGCACTATCATATTTAACTATGAATTTTCATTTACCATTTTTAATATGACAAATAAACATTTTTAACTAACCAATGCCAACTTTTTTTTTTATAATGTTATTTTCTAAAATGTGATTGGTTGTTATATAGTTGATATTGATAAAACGTTTTTTTTGCCTTGAGGCACACTTTTGTTTGAAGTGACTTTGATGGTTTAATAGTATATTTCTTGATGTGTAAAGAAGTTCAACAAAAGCCAAAGGTTGATACAATATTGGTAGAGAACCCTTATTCCATTGAATCTTGGCTTTTTTAATAAAACATTGCAATTACCAACCTAAAATAGAACTATAAAAATGCGTAAATATGGTGCCTTTACCGATAAACAAGGTAAAGGAACTAATCTTCTAAATAATTTTTTCACTATCATCTACTAGTTCAATGAATCTTGTTAAAATTGAGGTAAGTTCATCAAAAACCACATATTGGGAACTTGCATTGTTATTTGTATGATTTGTTGGGAAATACTAAATGAACTATGTAACATAATATCCTCTCTATGTTTTATATTACTTTGTTCATGAAGGGGCTATTTTTGATCGGGCCCATTTCATTTGCAACTAAATCTCTTATCAACTAGGGAACTACCATCAAACCGAAACATTTTACAAGACTTCCTACCTAATTTATGTTATGATTAATGATACTATATGTGATGAGTTTCCTTGAGCATGAAACATAGATTTTACCAAGGAACCTATCCAATTCTAGTACCCATCTATGTAGAAGCATCAATCCTAGTTCTTTTTAAACTATATTTAGAATGGTTTTGTTGTGATTTTTAGCGAAATAATCCTTGGTTATATAACATAAATATTCTCTCAAGGCACCCTAAAAATTCACCAAGAAAAATGGATACGTTAAAATGAAAACAATTTTTCTTGTCGTGTTCTTGATAATTTTTTTGTAGTATAATTGTTCAAACAATATCTATAAGATGAGATGAGAATTATTTCACTACCTTTCATGTTGAGGATATCAAAATAAGTACTTTATCTCATTTGAATGATATGGCTTCATATTTTGATTCACATAAAATGAAAGAAGCTCAAGCCTACACTAGTTTTGACTCAAAAGGGGTTTTCTTAGCTAATATGTTGTTAGATGATTATGGTTCATGCTTAAATAAATCATTGCATTTAAATTAAGGTGCAGGTGATACTTAGAATCTATATGAAATTTATAATGATAGATATCATGAAGAAATTTCTCAAGATAATTTTTATATTTTGATAAATACTAATGGGAAACATCACCAACAATGGATATGTTAACGGTGTTGGATGCCTCCAACATGTAAGGGGATATCCCTAATGTCAAGTCCCAATTAGACCTCACGCCATTTGGTGTAGGAGTCCCATCTGGCTATATGGGCTGACCACAATTAGAAAGGTTTCAAATATATGCCTTGGTTACAACACATACATAAGAGATCTCAACACCTCTTTGGGGTAGCAAGTATGTAAGTTTTATAAGACACTATATGTAAAGTGCACAAGGAAATTCCATGACTAGTAAAGGTAAAAAAGCCTCAGTTTAGGAAAGGAATAGTACTATCCTAAAGGGGGACTCGTGAACAAAGAGAAAGGCTTCTTTATTACTTGTAGATTAGTCCACACAATAAACAATAGTCGTGAAAAAATAACAACACTTATTCAACAATAACCATAGCTAAGAAAATAAATAGTTCATTAGACTTAGTATGTAATTAAACCAACATATACAAGAAACATAACAAGAATAATCCTACTATATCCATGATACATGGATGAAGAAGTGTTGGCTCATAGAGTTTCTGATTATATGTGAAATATTTCTAAGTATAACATTACATTGGTGAAACATTATATCCAATAGTGGAACATGAAGCCACAACTTGCTTCTCCAAAGAATGATCTATCCCCTATGCACTACAAGAGAAGCCAATGCAAGACTCAAAGAATCCAAGCCCTTAGCTTCAATTATGAGGAGATATTTATAACTCATGAAAATTAGCTTTGAGCTTCCTCATGACCCTTCACCTCCTATGGTCATTCATATTCTTTACATGACTCTTTATATTCCATATGTGGTTATTCACAATCCACATGTGCCTATTTGACTTCAATACACAACATTTATTACAAAAGGTAAATTACACATGATACGATGGATATATGATACAAAAATAATAATAGGACAAGTATTATCAAATTGAGAAATCATTTGCTTCCTCATGGAGCTCATTGGTGATGCTTGTGTGCCATGTTATAAACTTTGTAGAGATGAATTTGACCCGAACCAAAAAGTATCCTGCATAACACATCTTCACCTCCAGTGCCTCTGTCAATATGGTCTTGGAGCTTGATTGTACATTATTCCATAACCATGAGAGTTTCATGTGAGCTTTGACTGGTGTGATGGCGTATTGTAGAATAATGCCTTTGGTGATCTCCAAGCCTTCCTATTATGTTGCTTCCATGATCTATTATATGTACTACCTAATCTCCTGAGGGAAGATTTCCATGCATTTGATTTCTTAAAGTGATCCTATAGAAGGCATCCCATGTTTCTCCTCTAGAGACTCGTAACCTTTGTGTAGTCAATTGTAAGTGGAAATAGTGCTAATTGACTATTCTCCATGAAGCATATAGCTCTGATGGAGGAGTTTCAGTTGAAATCTATCTACCTTAGCGATAATCCTATATTTTTTCTCAAAATGTTGTAGAACATCGATATACTTGGCAGCCCATTCCTGAATTTGGTCAATCGTTATGTTCACTGCTTTCATGAGTTTTATGAATTCTTGTGATTTATTTTGAATCCCAAAAAGAGGTTCCACCAGTTGTTGTAGAAGTATCATATCATCATATAATTGTGCCATTTTTTCCTCCGTTGGCCCCAATTCCTCCTGCATGGTTGACTGCCATTCCACTGTATTAAATATTTGTTAAGATAACTGTTGATTTTATGTAACAAGGTGTTCCATCTGTTGCTTTATTGCAACTAGCTATCTCTTCAGTATAGAATTCTTATTCAACATATATTCATATATTTCATGTGGCACTGTAGAAAATGCAAGATTTCCGGCCATGATTTCCCTAGGATTTCTTCTAGTATTGGCAGTATCACTTTTTCTATAGAAATTGAGACTATATTTTGAGGATCATTTGGGAAACATATATGCCTCTGTTGCATGATCCTCTTTTTGGGATGATCAAATGCTACACTAGACACATGAATTAATCTGTCTGTAGGTGGATGTGTGATTCCAATTTCATAAAATGGGAGATGAACACCCATCAGAGGAGGTTCCTCATCCATGGGCTGGATGGTATCTTCTTCCTCCAACTCTTCCTCTATCTCTTAATTTAACTGTTCTTCATCTAGTTTTTGTGATGCTTCTTCCTCCTGGGTCTCCCTTTGTTGTTCCTCCTCTATTCTCCTCCTTTCCTCTTCTTCTTCTTGTTTCTTCCTAAGCAACTCGTCTTGCTTCCTCTTATCCTATTCTTCTTCTTCTCTCCTTTACTATTCAGCTTGAGTAGCTCTTGTATTCAAGGGATCGACTTTCCATTTCTGGCGACTTTCTCTTGTTCAATCATACTTGATATTTTTCTTGGGAGCTACACTCCTTGCTTGAGGGGTTATCTGTTCTACCTTCTGTACTTGTATATCTTCAGGTAGTGGATATTGGGGAGAACTAGTCTCCATTCCTATATGTACATTTCTAACTGCATTAAACCAATTCTTCACCTTCTCATCTTCTACAATAGATATTGATAAATATCCCGAATTGAAACTGATCATTTCACAATGTTTCCTGCACACTCTCTTGGGATCATATCCATGGAAATCCTTAGTTGTGAAGTGTAAGTGATCCAACTCTTGTATTTTTTTAGCTTCCGCCTTGTGGATATTTAGTTCATACAATTTGATCCTCAAAGGGAAGGTAGGATAAGGGGATTTCTTCCTCCCATGAAGTACTCCTAACATAAATTTTCCCAACTGATATCATACTTCTTGAAAGGCCACCTTATTGGTCACATAGCATGGCATGAGGTGAGGGGATATCTAACATCCAAAACACCTGATGTAATTACCCTCTGACGCTGCAAACCAATCCATGATATCATGTAGTGACTCCTTCACCTAATCGGTGATGCAAGGATGATCGACCTCATATATCATATCGAATATGAATACGAACAAGTGCTTTTCTAACCTGTTGTGCACGCCTCTGACACTTGATTCTGCAAACACTCTACAATGGAAGTAAACTAGAAACTTGTTCTTGAGGTGTCCAATTCCAATACAATGTTGGGAAAGCATATTGTGCATATATTTCATCTAATAGAAATGAAGACATATAGAATTCAGGTGCCTCATTCACCCTCAAAGATGATTTTTCCTGACCCACATGACTCTGCAACTCAAATGACAATATATCTGCCCAATTGAATATCTTACCATGGGTAACCACCATATTGACCATATATATCTAGTTTTATTCAAATACCTGAATGTTATTTCACCCATGCAACTGAAAAAAAATAACAATGAGGTATTGATATACATCTCTGAGAATCCTAGTAAGATATATTGCATATGGGCGGTGACAGAAACTAGCAGGCTCTTGAAACCAAGATTTAATGATGTCACTTGTGTCAACATCAACCCATCTAGTATAGAAGTCATTTTTGGCATTGTTTTTGGGCTTAAGCATCTTATAGTAAGTTTTCATGTCCTATCCATTATAGGTCGCAAGATGACCAATGATTTCACTGTGAAGCACGAGATGATAATCATCCATGTGTGTAAAAATCCTCTTAATCACTTCTGCACAAGGGATGACCGAGAATTTACATGTGATCCTATGCATCTTGGACCTCTTGATATTGATGTATCCTTGCAAATATTCCAAGTTTTCAGTGAATTGTTTCTGCATGATTGTGTCTTTAATGTCATTCCATGTGACCTCAATAGTCTTATCTATGAAGCACCATGTATTTGCATATATAGGAATGGTAGGATTTGTCACTTCAACTGCTTCCTCAGTGCTTTCCTATGAAGCTTCTTTGGGGCCCACTTTACATGTAGAGGGAGGCATGGCTCCTAAAAAGTATGAAACAGTAACAATACTTGTAGTTTGAACACCTATTTGTGGAAGAAAAATCATGGAGACAACGATTAGCTTTATGAAATATCCTAACTATTACAAAAAAAAACTTAGAAAATCATATTAAAAGAGCCATTAAATGTAACTTAAAATGAAATCAATCAATGATGACAGATATATTCTTGCATGCGCATAAAATATACATGTAAACACGCAGGGCACACTTTCAAAGCATAAAGGGAGCTCAAGGGTCATTCGGGGCTTTGAAGTGTGCTCATGCACTTAAGCAAGAGAAAGAAAAGACTAAGGGCACAAGGGCACGCTCAAAAGAGAAAAAGGGATGAGTCTTTAGGCCTTCAAGCCTTCAAGGTACACTCATGCTCTAAAAGATAAAAAGAGGGTGCAAAGGCACACTTTGAAGAGACAATGGGATGAAACTTCGGGCCTTCAAGCCTTCAAGCTCTACTCATGTGCTCAAGGACAAGGAGGACACATTGGTACATGTTGAAGAGATGAAGAAAATACATTCAATCATTCAGGGTGTGCTCATGCACTCAAGGAGGGCATATTTCTATTAGAAAATTAAATATTACATAGCAATGCAACACATAAAATATGCGGAAAATATAAGCACACAAAAAACACATAAAACCAGAGAGACACAGATATACGTGGTTCACCCAGTTTGGGCTATGTCCACCTCGAACAGCCAGTCCTTCCTTTCTATTATCCAGCAAAATGAAAAGACAAAACCTACAGCAGATCAGCTATAATATCCTCTGTTCTTTCTCACAACAGTTTTTTCCTAGAATACATACAATGCACAACCGCAATACAATGCCTCTATAAAATTGAGTGGGTTGTTTAGAAATCCCAATTTGGGGAACAGGACACTTACCACTACGTATCATTTGCTAATGAACGTTCCGTATTGACCTTTAGAAATGTTTATACTTTTTATGGGGCACGCACATATACGTAGGCCGGGGCGTCGCTCGAAATCGCCCTCTGGGCCGTGGGGGTCGTTCACTCGCTTGGGGTTGGTCAGGGCCTGAATTTTAAATGTGCCTGCATCCTTCTATTATCCAAAATGAAAGACAAAAAAACCTACAGCAGATCCGTTGTAATATCCTCTGTTCTTTCTCACAGTCTCCCTCTCTGTGTCTCACTCCGAGAATACACATACAATGCACAACCGCAATAAAATGCCCTCATAAAAGCGAGGGGTTGCCTTATAGGGAAAAAAACCCTAATCTAAACATAACTTCTACCATCAGATCACTTGCCTAATGAATGGCCTAGATTAACTAGAAATTACTATAATTTTACAAGGCAATTTTACATCTGTTTTTACTGGCCAGCGACCTTAAACCTCACTGTGGGGGATGGTTCACCCGCCTGCTACGTCCAACTTCGAACAATGTTGTTTATATTATCCAACAAAATGAAGAGACAAAACCTACAACAGATCCGCTGTAATATCCTCTGTTCTCTCTCACAGTCTCCCTCTCTGTTTCTCGCTTCGAGAATACACTCATAATCCACAGCCGCAATACAATGCCCTCATATATACAAGGGGGTTGCCTTCTAAGGCAAAAAACCCTAATCTAAACATAACTTCTACCGTCAGATCATTTGCCTAATGAACGTCCCAGATTGACTAGAAATTACTATACTTTTACAAGGCAATTTTACGCTTGTTTTTAGCTTCCGTGCGCCGCCCCCGAACCCCCGCCGCGTTCGTGCGTCGCTTCGGACCCCCAACGACATCACTAATTACGAGCAGCTGCTGTCGCTTCAAGGTAACAGGTCCAACGTCGTGATACCAGTAAACAAGATAATCAAAGCTCCACACCAAACACCTCCCACTGAGATCGTATCAAAGAATTCCACCGTCGTCGAGCTGTCGGGATAATGACTCTCTTGACTCTCAACATTTTCATCTTTCATGTCATTCTGAAGACTATCAGAATCGAGCATGTTCTTAGTTTCCCCTCGTTACAACTTTTTGTTAGCATATCCTCTGCAAGATTCGGCTGTGTATCTTTTCCATCTTCAACTCTCCATCTTCCAATACTGACCGTATGAAATGGTACTTGAGATGTATGTGTTTAGTCCTGGAATGAAATGTTGAGTTCTTTTAAAGATGAATAGCACTTTGGCTATCACTGTATAGTGTGCCCATATCATGCTTCTTACCCAATTCATCCATAAACCTTTGTAACCAAATCATTTCTTTACTAGCCTCTGTAGCAGCAACATACTCGGCTTCTGTTGTTGAAAGTGTAACAACACTTTGGATTTTTGAAACCCAACTGACACATGTTCCACCTACAGTAAATACATATCCTGTAGTGCTCCTCCTGTTATCTCTGTCACCTGCCATATCTGCATCAACATATCCATGTAGAGCAATGTTTGAACCACCAAAGCATAATGTTTGATTTGTGGTACCTCTCAAATATCTTCCAAGAATCCATTTTACCTTTGGTCCAAATGTTTCTTTTCCTGGATGCCATGTGTACTCACATAACCTAATCGCATGTGCACACGTCTTGTGCACTATCGGTGACATTAAGCCTAACCATGAATGCATATGGAACTTAGACACATATTTTAATCCATGTCTTCTGGTCTTTGGGCCATCTTCCTTACTAAGTTTGAAATGGCTAGCAAGGTGGTATTTAACTGCTTCTGTATTCGTATTATTAAATCTTTTTCAACACCTTTCTCTATAAAAATTTCATTTCGAGATGTTGTTGCTACGATTTTTCTTGTCTCTAGTTATCCTCATACCAAGGATTTGTTTTGCAGCTCCCAAATCCTTCATTGCAAATGAATTTGCCAATTTTCTTTTGAGCACATTTATTTCCTGCATGTTAGATCCTGCAACAAGTATGTCATCTACATACAATAACAATATAATATAGCTGCCATCATTTTTCCTTTTTAGATAAACACAATGATCAGAGTGACATCTAGTATAACCTTGTTCAGACATAAAATTGTCAAATTTTAGATACCACTGCCTTGGAGCCTGTTTTAAGCCATACAAGCTCTTCTTTAACCTGCACACCAATTTTTCTTTCCCTTTTACCTCATATCCTTCTGGTTTCTGCATGTGTATCTCTTCCTCCAAATCTCCATGGAGAAATGTTGTCTTTACATCTAACTGTTGAAGATGTAAATATTCCGCTGCTACAAGACTTAAAATAGTTCTGATTGAATTCATTTTAACAACAGGAGAAAATATTTCATCAAAATCAATACCTTTCTTTTCTGCAAACCCCTTCACCACAAGTTTAGCTTTGTACCTCTGTTTTCCTCCATCTTCTTCCTTCAGCCTGTAAACCCATTTATTCTGCAATGTAGTTTTACCTACAGGCAACTTGATTAAGTCCCAATTCTGGTTATGCATTAAGGATTCCATCTCTTCTTCCATGGCTAGCTCCCACATCTTCTTGCTTTCAACCTGCATTGCTTCTTCATAACATTCAGGTTCAGTAGAATCAGTCAACAATAAATAATATAATGAAGGAGAGTATCGTTCAGGGGCTCTATTTATCCTGGTAGATCTTCTAACACCACTTTCAGGTGTTTGAGGTGCCTGTTGTTGTTGTGGTGGTTATTGCTGCTGTGGTTGTTGATTATTATTATTTTTAGGCACCTTTACTTTTTCAGATATCTCATCAAGAACTGCTTATTCCTTGCTTTCTTTTTCCTGTTTCTTTTCCTGCAACTGATTCTTATACAAGACCTTTTCATTGAATATTACATCTCTGCTCCTAATGATTTTGTGATTTTCATAATCATATAAGCGATATCCAAAATCATTAACACCATATCCAATAAAGGTACATTTCTTTTATTTTTCCTCAAGCTTTGTTCTATTTTCTTTATTAATATGGACAAAGGCCTCACAACCAAAAGGCTTTAAAAAAGAGTAGTTTACCTTTTTACCTGTCCATGCTTCCTCTGGAATACCACCATCCAAAGAACTTGAAGGCCCTCTGTTTATTAGATAAACAACAGTATCTACAGCATCTGCCCAAAATTGTAAAGGCAATCCTGCATGCAATCTCATGCACCTTGCACGCTCCATGATTGTTCTGTTCATCCTTTCTGACACACCATTTTCTTGTGGTGTTGTTGGAATTGTCTTCTCTCTACGAATTCCATGCTCTGAACAGTACCTATCAAACTCTTTGCTGTAATATTCACCTCCATTTTCTGATCTGAGACACTTCAACTTCTTTCCTGTCTCAATCTCAACCAAAGCTTTCCATTTCTTGAAAGTATCAAATACATCAGATTTATTCTTAATACAATAAATCCATGTTTTTCTAGTTGCATCATCAATAAAAGTAACATAATAACGAGATCCACCGAGAGATGATACCTGAGCAGGTCCCCATACATCTGTATGCACAAGCTCCAATTTTTCGCTCTTCTTTTCTTTCCCAACTCTGAGAAATCTGACTCTCTTTTGTTTTCCATAAATGCAATTTTCACAGAAATCCAAATCAACATTCTGCAAACCTGGCAACAAATTTATTGAGTGAAGAATCTTCATTCCCTTCTCACTCATGTGTCCGAGCCTATGATTCCATAATGCTGCATCTGCTCCTTTGGAAGTTAAAGCATTAACAGAGTTAGAAATACCATTGCATAAATACAATGTACCAACCTTTTAACCTTTTTCTATTACCAGCGCTCCTTTGGTGACCTTCCAAGTTTTATCTGTGAAAGTTGTCACACAACCTTCACTGCCTAACTGCCCTGTTGAAATCAGATTTTTCTTCAAATCTGGAACATGCCTTACCTCCTTTAGTAGCCATTGGTTTAAATTCTGTTGTTTTACAAGAACTTTACCCATTCCAACAATTTTATAGGGTTTATCATCACCTAAACGAACTTGTCCAAAATCTCCTTGAACATAGTCATGAAAATATTTCTTATCAGGTGTGGCATGGAATGAAGCCCCTGAATCTACAACCCAAGAATTAGTAACATTTTTGAAAGAAAGAATCAAAGCATCTTGTAACACATCACCTGTCACATTTTCTTCATGATTTTTTTCTTGCTGTGTGTCTCCTTCTTTTCCTTTCCGATATCTACAGTCTTTCTTTAGGTGTCCTTTCTTTCCACAATTCCAGCACACTATCCCTGATCTAGACTTGGATCTTCCTTTCCTTGATTTACTGCGATATCCCAAGTTCTTTCCTCTTTCCATTCTTCTTCCCCTAGACTCTGCACTCAAAGCATTACCTGATGTCTCACCGGAGCTTTTCCGTCGCATTTCCTCGCTAAGGATAGCACCAACAACATCATCAAACTTTAAAGTACTAGATCCAGAGACAGAGTTACTAATGGCCATTACTAAACCATTCCAACTCTCTGGCAATGAGCACAAGAATAACAGAGCTCTAAATTCATCATCAAATTTTACCCCTACAGAACTTAACTGACTGGTAACTGTATTAAATTCATTTAAATGGTCTGCAACAGATCCACCTTCCGACATCTTCATATTAAATAGTCGTTTCATAAGAAATACCTTGTTTGAGGCCGAGGGTTTTTCATATAGTTTCGCCAACGTCCGCATCAAAGAACTAACCTCTCGTTGTCGTTTCTTTTTCTTTTCAAAATATTAATATGATTTTTGACAAAGCACAACCATACTGCTCCTAGTGCCTTTCATCATAGGAATGTTCCATTCCGAATTCATTTACGGCCGCCAGTTTTTTGTTTTTCTCATTAAACAGAAGATTTTTTCATACGTAATTTACACCGTACCTTCACATAAGTTTTTGCCACACTCCTCGACCCTAAACTTACCATCTTTCTCTCGCTATCGTTTTATCACAAGTGAACCCTTCTTTCCGCGAGTTTACCTTTCCACCCAACACACCTTCGTTCGATACGGTAACAGTTAGAAAATTAAATATTACAGAGCAATGCAACACATAAAATATGCGGAAAATATAAGCACACAAAAAACACATAAAACCAGAGAGACACAGATATACGTGGTTCACCCAGTTTGGGTTGCGTCCACCCCGAACAGCCAGTCCTTCCTTTCTATTATCCAGCAAAATGAAAAGACAAAACCTACAGAAAATTAGCTGTAATATCCTCTGTTCTTTCTCACGGTCTCCCTCTCTGTTTCTCGCTCCGAGAATACACATACAATGCACAACTGCAATACAATTCCCTCATAAAAGAGAGGGGTTGCCTTCTAGGGAAAAAAACCATAATCTAAACATAACTTCTACCGTCAGATCATTTGCCGAATGAACGACCCAGATTGACTAGAAATTACTATACTTTTACAAGGAAATTTTACATCTGTTTTTAGCTTCGGGGGCACTGCCCCCGAAAACCCCCACCAGGGGGGGGCTCTGAAAAGCGTTGCCGCCCCCCCTGGACCCCCCACAGCAGCGATTAATTACGGGTGGCGTTTCTGCCCCTTTTAAGGTACAGGGGTCCAATGTTGTGATACAAAGTAAACAAGATAATCAGGCTCCACACCCAACAATTTCTTCGTGATGAAGGAGTGCACTCAAGAGGAAAATTGTCTATTCTGGGCACAAATTTTCTGAGTCAGTCAGAACTTTGGGTTCCAGAATTTTTCTCTTCTATATAATGGCTTTGGAAAAATTCCACCAACAATATTGAATGATAGAAATATGGAGGATAAATATTTACAAGAATTTATGGATGTTTTCACAATCATGATCAGAATGTGAAGAGTCGAGGGACATGCAGATTTCCATGCAACAACAAATTAACAGTTGTAGAGGCAACATTGAACAAAAACACCATTATATAATCTAAAAAGAAAATAAACACCAAAAATAAAATTAATATCAACAACGAAATAATGAAAGGAAATCAATAGCTTAAACATGAAAAACTTACTTGTAACGTAGATTGACGAAGAATTTCTTGATCCAAAGGTGTGCGCTCAACACATATGAGAATGAATGATTAACTGGGTTAATTAAAAAGAGATTACATGAAAATCTATCTCATGCATGGTCACCACCTTTTGACAAGAGAATGAGTTAGTTATGGGAATTTAACTGGGATCATGTTTTATAGGAGTGTGCCCACATGCAACAATGAAGATCATGCCTGCATTCTAGAAGGGTGTATGTATACGTGCTGAAGGAATGCACTCAAGGAGGGTGCACTTGTTGAGCATGAAGGAGTGCACACTTCTTTAGCTTGAAGGAGTTCGCTCAACACAAGAACAATTCTTCGTTAACTAGAAGTTCAATTTTTCCTTAAAGGGTGCCTTTTCTTGCTTTGTTTTCTTTTGTGTGCTTTTCGTGTGTGTGTCTGGTGAAACACGATAGTTACTAAGTCAAGAAAAGTTATGCGTTCACCTAATCATGGAGATATAACACAAGCAATTCTAAAGGTTAGGTGATGAAACTTAAGAAACATTGACTTATGAGGATGTGACACGTAGATAAAACATAAAAATAGAAAATCAAACAATGTGACAATGCTGAGGGGCTTGAAATCAAGGTTTATGTAGGCTCCAAAATTGACTTAGGAAACTTTTTTGGAGGGTCATTGTCATAGCGACAACAAAACAATGTAAAATTTCCCTATTATAATTCTCCTTGAAAATCCCAAAATAGTTCCTCCAGGGCATTTTTTAAGGATTTCATATTTTTCCTATATATAGTATTGTGGGCAACTATTTTTGGTTTGAAAATTCATATGTATAGAATTTAGGCGGATATTCAATAAAAAAACATGTAATTTACTATTAAAATCAGTAATGTTTTGGAAAATATCATCCATTTAATCACATATATGTAAAAAATGGGTAACATTTTAACCAAATTGGCATTTGTTTTTCTAAAAGTTAGCCCATTTGCGAACTTTTTCCCCTAAAATTTTCCTTGAGTTCCTCATAATCCCAAAAAGTAATGGAAATGTAAATGATAAAAAGAAAACCCTAGTTAGTAGTTTTATATATTTAGGAGAAATAAATCCTCATCAAGCGATAATATTAAAATAAAACAACACTTCTATTAGCTCAAAAGGAAAATAAACAATACATTGGAAAGAGTTCAAGAGGGCTAAAGAAAAAAATGCACGATGAAGAAACTTGCGATTTCTTGGTCGGAGAGGACGACCTTGTCCTCAATTTTATACAATACCCATATGTAATGATGTATAATAGAGGATTCCATAACATCCTACTTACTCAAAATGGACCACTAGCTGATAGAGGCAATATTATCATCATATGTTTTGATAAAACTAGTTGTATATTTTTTTGTCTTATTTAATGCACATGTAATTTACTGTAACATTGTGTTTTAATTAATATAATTATTATTGTCTATTATATTGTGGACATATACATGCATTTTGGGGAATAAATTCCCTATTAATATGAGGAAATGGATGAGGAAATCCAATATCATCCAACACATATACCTTCCATGGTACATAGGCTAGATAGTAATGTCCAAATTCAGTTGATAGATAATATATGTGATCTAATTTTTCGGTGGGTAGTGGCACTAACACATTCTAGATATATCTTATAGGTCCCAAGGTTCATATATATAAATTATAATACAAACTTCCTTGTGGCATGATGTTACCCATGTGTGTCATCTTTCCACACTCAATCCATCTCATATTCTAAGGATAATGCTTTGTGTCATTCACATCATGATTATCCATGACCTGGTCCTTCAACAAATCCATTGGACTCCCCTTATTCTCCTCCACATGCATCAAGAACTACCCCATATACTAGTATACTTCATCTTGATCCTCCTCCTCCTCCTCCTCCTCATGAGTTGCACTATCCATTGATCCCTCATACTCCTCCTTCTCCTCAACATGTGTCACTAGTTGCACCATCCACTGGTCTTATTCCACCTCCTTGACATGCCTCGCCTATAGCACCATCTATCAATCCACTTTGTCCTCCTCATCCTCCATATGTGTCACCATATGCACTATCCACTAATCCTCTTCCACCTCGTCCACATTCATCACCAATGGAACCATCCATTGATCCACATTATCCTCTTAAAATGGGAAATCGTAGACCATATATCTATAATAGTAGAGTCATTAATGGTTGTATATTTTATGGCAGATCACTAGCAGTGGTATTCCACCTACATATGGTTTAATGTATATTTGACTTGAGATTTATATATTACATTTTTATTTTATATATATAAAATTAATTATATTTATGATTATAATTAATATTAAGATTTTTTTTTTTTTTTTTAATTGAATTTGAGATGTATGGCCGATTTAAATTTAGATATGTCATATAATAGTTAAAATTAGTTTTAAGAAACCATTTAATAATTTGGATTGTGAATGAAAAAATGTCTAACCATTAATGCATATAATGTTTATCTTTATTCAATGTTAATTGTTTATTGTCTAGTAACATAGAATATGTTGATTAAACATAATTACAAACTTGATCATATTTGAAAAATTGATTAAACATATTTACAAACTTGATTAAATGATCCCATCAATGATTTCATATTTTGGTTAATTTCTAAACACAAGTTTTCAATTAAATGATATTTCATAAATTTATTCTTACTTTTTTTAGTAAACTAATTAGTATTATTGATAAACATAAATTGTATATTACTTAGATATGGAAGTAAATTTATTTAGGATATGATTATTGATCACGTAGTGCCTTGTTTCATCTTGACATTGAGACAAACACTTTCCATTTTTATTTTTACTTCTGATTAGATCCTTTGAATGCTACATTATTATTTGAGACATCATACATTGATGATTTGGTCATTTATATTATATAATGATGACAATTGTTATGCATTTTTGTCGATTATCAAGATGGATGATATAAATGAATTTGTTATTAAATGATGGTACTTGTTGATGATAGAATAACTTGTAATGCATATATTTTATGATAGTTATTCATTATGATTATATGTTACTAATGATATTATTAGTGTGGTAGGGGACCATGATGGGAAATAGGGACAAGATTGAGCAGTGATTATAGTTTTATTGTTTGAGTAATGTTGATGTTGAATTTGAATTACTGATGAAAAGCATGCTTATATAATATTAATGACATGTATAGTGGACGAAAATATTAGATAAGTTCTTTTGGAATGACTCCAATATGGGACATGGGATTGTATGAAGTGAATTGGATAATATTGGAGAGGTTGAATAATGTCACTAGTTCCACCATCTATCACTCTAACCGTGCTCAAGTTGGAAAGTGCAAGGCACCTTCACCCTGAAGTTGCATGATACTATGGGGGATAGACCATGGATTTAGTTACTCACAAGGTATAGCTAATGGTTGTCCATTAAGGTGGACGTATTAATCGTTAGTTACCATTAGTCTCTCAACAAGGGTGACCCTAGAGTTAATGGTTGTTTACATTGTCACATCAATGTTACTCCTAACCATTCACAAGTGCTTGAAGGGTAAGAATTGTGGTAACCTTAAAATTACGTGAGGTAATTCTTGAAGGGAATAAGTGACTTGGAATCCTTGGCACTAAGAAAATCAAAAGGTGATTCAAACTTAAAGTTATATGATTTAAAGCTCTAAATCAACAGGTAAAATTTGGATGTGAACCTTATTCTAGTAATTTTGTTAGTTAATGAAATTTTAGGGGTGTTGAGAAAGTTATAATGTTAGTAAATAATATAAAAGAGAATTTAGTTAAATGATTCATAGTAAAATATTCAAGTAAATATATAAACCATATGAAGACATCCCTCTAAGTAGAAATGAAATGTACAAATAGACTAAGGTATCAACAATTAAAGGTTGAGTGTGTATAAAAATATTATAAAATAACTAATTAATTAGTAATATTGATTTCAAAAGAACTCCTCAGGGTGGAGGAGCCATTTAAATGAAATATCAACAAAATTTTGAATTTATAGAGAATAATGGGAGGTTAAAGACATGATTTGACACCTATAAAAAGTTAATTCAAGTTAAAGAAACTAGTAAGAACCAAAATACAAAAACTAAAAGGGGATCAAAGTAAAATTAAGAAAAAAAGGAGTGAACATTTTCCTCTATACTTAAAAAGAATGAAACAAGAGGGATGTGAAAAGAAATGAAAACAAGAATGTTCTCACTAGCTATGTAAAGTGATACATTACAGAGTAGTATCCTAATCAGTGCATTTCTTCTCTTTAACAGTAATTCCAAAATAAAAATATTCAATATAACAAATATTCACAAGAATATAGCCTCCTAGTGGGTTAGCCATGAAATTTGATTCCTCCTCCTACTGTTCAACAACATAAAATGCCTCAAAATACCATTCCAAAACAACCTCAACTTCCAAGTCAAGTTTTTCCTAATAATACACAAGCTCAACCTATTTACAATAATAATAATGTATATTAAAGTTATTCCAGAGTAGTCTAATATATTGAAATTAGATCACTCAAGGTACTACAAATGAAGGAACTTTTTCCCCAACAAACTCCCCAAGTTTCACCTTATCTTGAAAGATTAATCACCAAGAAAAATTACGCATATGAAGAAAATAAGCTTTTAAGAGCACTTATTAAGAACATGTGTCAAAATTCCTATTTTACTCGACATTAAGGATGTACTCATAACAAATATATTAATGGATAATGTTGTCAATCCTCTCTTTCGATAGAATTTCATAATGGATTTGTATCTTCTTTGGCCTAATGAACATATCTCTTAGTCATGACAAAATTTTCTTACATTTTTCCAATATAATCACTTTCCATGGGTATTTTATTGATATTTTAAATTTTTAAACTTTTATGTAAGTAATTGCATTGTAAAAGAAATTCACAGATTTAAGTAGAGTTTATAAATCTTCCTTTGTTATGATGAATAAGGTATGGGTAAATTCTAAGAGATGCGTTTCGTTCGTGGATGCCCCGAGATGGTGAGATTCCTATTCCCCTTAACTAAAAAAACTTCAGAGTATCCTGTCGACACGGGTACTCTAGCAGGACAAACACAATACGTGTTGGAAAGGAAACCTAGATCTGATTTTTCGAGATCGAATCCATGATTTGAACACAAAATAAGTTTCGAATAATAATATTTAATCTTTAGAATAGATTTTAATTAATAGTTAGTAGGATTTTGGGGAATTTTATTAAGTTTTTTCTTAGAAAGGCAAGCAAACCTTGCTTGCTAATACATATTATTTTTGACACATTGGATTTCGACTTGAGGGCTCGACATTTGTTTCTAAACCTTTTGTTAGTCCATTTTAATAAATTCATGGAATGCCTTGTAGTTTTCAATCACTGATACATGTTAAGTGTTCTTGCTGAGTTGTGGAAGGGCCCCCAAGATGCAAGCTAGTGCACTATTTCATTGTTGTGCATAAGTTTGGTATGTATTTACTTTTCAATGATAATTATCATTATATTTTTTTTTGTTTATATGTTAAAATTATATATTTTACATTCAAATCCAAAGTTGTTCATACAACTAGTCTCCTAGTTGTTGTGTAGATACGTTTACAAACTAGTTTTAAATTCATTGTTTATACGCATTCTTTTATGGATGATTCTTATGAATGTACCATGGTTATATAATCTATATTTTAGTGTTTTCAATGTTGTTTTTATTTAGTGACAACAATTGATTCTTAGTTTTAGCTCACTTGACATCGTAAAATACATATCACTATGTATTATAACTATATTGCGTTAGTATATCATAGCAGACAATTCATTCAACATTGCATCATTATAATATGTATTGCGGTAGATTTAAGTGGGTTTATTAATTTTATTTATCATATAATGATTTTTGTTTGAAAAATAAATCTAATTAGAAAAGTTGAACAAGGCATTGGGAGTGTCATTTACCATTTTTCTCGGTGAGGAATACCTAAATTATCTTGACAACGTTTCCACGGAGTTCTACGATAAAAAATACCATAATTTTGTGTTTTCATTTCCTTCTTTCCTTAAATTATATTAATGGTTTGGTAACATACCAGTTAAGAGGATGAGTAAAATAGTATGAGTGACCACCCATTTTCACTCTCACAGATAGGAAATGTTGTATTGCATTCTCAACCTCTCAATGGGTATTGGGTCAAAATTTATTAGATTTACTAGAATACTACCAGAGTCTCCACTTGCCTTCAGTGGAAAGAAAGGCCTTACTACATTAATTAATGCCTTGGATTAAAACCCTCTTGAGCATATTCAGTTCCAAGCATTTGAGTATGGACTTGATATCTTGAACATGGTTTCATATAGGACTTCAACTTTTGTGAGAAGTATTAGTGAATTCCCAATATGAAGTGTTGGTAAATCAAATGTGTGTGCTTTATATTTCAAGCTTGTGTGATTAGAATAGAGTTTGTTTCATGCTTTCTTGACTTAAACTTTAGTTTTGTTTTTTTATTTTAATTCAACCGAGAAGTGTCAATTAATCTAATCTAACTCATTACATGTCGTAGTGTGCTTCCAATTTTATGAACACCATATTGATATGAATATTTTGTCTTAATTTAGGTCTCTAAATTAGCCTAACGCTTTTGGCACCATTGTCGAGGAAGTTCACTTCAAATTAATTAGGCCTAGAGTTTTCTTGAAAGTTGTCATTTTGTCACAATATAAAAATTTAGGAATTAGAGGAGTGGAGGCAATAAAATGAGAGGTAAGGACTTGTGCATTCACTTTATTTGAGTCTCTACAATCACAAATCATATTTATATTTGATTAATTGATTTAGATTTAATTATGTTCATTTATGCAGATACCTAGGGATGAAAAATGTAAGTATGTTTTGAAAAAATCTCCCACTACTGAGCAATGGTTAGTGGTAGCTGGAAGATCAAAACTAAAAAATAGGTAGAACAAATTACACCAATTGTTGGAAAAATAACTATTGAACAAGTTGAACAAAAATTATCTGAACGAAAGAGGATAACACTCGTGGAATGACAAGTGTTATTCGAACATCAAACTAAGTAAAAACAAGTACAACAAGGATCCCCTTCAATAGAAATATCAAGAAAACAAATTTCTCTAATAATGCTTGAAGAAATAAGAATTCAAAGGGAAGAAAAACTTAAAAGTATTAAATCAATTGCTCAACTAGTCTTTGAAGAATATGTACAACCTAAATTGACTAGAAAAGTAGTAGTAGGAAATTTTGATTGGACTCAAGACTTGTCAAGTTTGTTTGAAGGAAAAATGTCAGATGTAGATAAAGAGCAAGAACAAAGAGAAAAAATAATTAGAGGAAATATGTGAACATGAATGACAAGTAATTGAAGAAAAAAGAAAAAGAAGGAAAGAATGGGAAAGAATTGAAGTAGAAAGGGAAAGAAAAACTAAAGTAGAACATATTGGAGGATCAACTGTAGGAGGAAGAAGATGTATAATTGAAACAGAAGATCAAGAAGATGAAGTTACTTTTGGGTTTCTAATTTCAGATGCACCAACATTTTTGGGAACTCAGGTAAAAATGTATAACATTCCTCCTTCCTTTCTTCCAATTTTTTATGGTATTCCTACTAATGATGATGATGCTCTCTTGATTGAATTTGATATTTTATGTTGTACATATGGATATACAAATGATGCTCAATTTTTTTATTATTCATTGCTACTTTAAAAGGATCTACATTAAATTGGTTAATGGGAATAGGAGAGTCAACAATATTATATTGGGATGATATGAGAAAACAATTCTTGAGAAAATATCAACCCTATTTCCAATCCATGAGTGTTAAAGAATATATTTTAAAATGGATCGACAGGAAGATAAAAACTTAAAATATTACTTAGATACATTTACATAGAATTTTCCAAAAACAAAACAAAGTGATCTAAGATCTAAATTTATATGAACAGTCCTCTTAAAGGGAATACAACATGAATATATATATGTCATTAATATTATGGGGGCAGAGGATATTTGTCAATTACCTTATGATAAAATCACTAAATCGTGCAAGAAACACTTAAGAGGAAGATCAAAGTTTCGTAAGGGACAAAGAGATGCACTTTCAAAACTAACAAAGTCAACTTTAGGAGAAGTCACTAGAGATGAACTTGGAGATTTATTAGAAACTTTTAAGACTGATCTTCAAAGTACTCTTAGTTCTAAAATTGATACATTAAAACTAGGAAGAAGCAAGAAGAAAAAAAATATTTGTTATCTATATTTTTTCCAAAGTACAGAAATAAACAACCTTTATGTAAATTTCATTTGGATAGTATTTATGTTTGAAGAATTTGTGAAAAAAAAATTGAACAAAAAAATTCCCAATAATAGAAAAATTGAAGGAAACTAATAGAGAATAAGGTGAAGTATCAAAATCACTTTATTGCGTTGCACCTCCAAGAAGACCTTGACAAATCTGACTTATAACTATGTCGTTAGACCAAATCCACAATTTCCATGTCATAAAAATCCTGCTCAAAATACATAATATATTGCACCTATGTCATAACATGCTTGGAAACTTTAGAAACCTCCAAAAAACCTTATGAAAAATTTGCACAAGAAAAAGTTTATGGAAACCAACCACCATATCAACAACCTTACCAATAGCCATATCAACAACCTTAACAAGAACCTCTCCAACAAAATTATTAACCATACTTTTGAAAACCACCTTCTCAACAATTTCAACCATCTCAAAACGTTGAACAACTTACATTTTCACAAATAACCCAAACATAGTAGCTTTCATTTCCTTGTAATCAACCTCAACCTAGACCTACTCAATTACTAGCCCAACTAGTGGAAAGCATTAATGTTAAAGTTTATAAACATATATATAATTCAGAAGAAACACTCCCCATGTATGAAATTATTTCTATTGATAATATTCACTTAAGGTTAGGAGATGTATTGCAAAAGGAATATCCTATAATTATAGAAGAACAAGAATATATGGAGGAAATTCCAAGTAAAATTGACGCATCACCAATTACAAAAAATGGTCAAATCACAGAAACATATAAAAGCATAGAAGCTCATTAGAATCAATATTTAGCTACTAAAATACCCCCCTTTTTATATAAGTTAGTTGTAGTAAATTCAATATTCCCATTGAGCATCATTTCTTGGATCAATTTAAAGAATATAGTTTTTGAAATTACTTTATCACAGGATATTAAAGAGATTCCAATGTATGTTAAAACAATTAAGGCATTTTGTTTCAAATCTAAGAAAAAAAGGAAAGATACAACTAGAGTACAAGTAATTGGTCATTTAGCTAGCCTAATTTAAAATTCAATTCAAACTAAAATGTATGTGGATCAAGGAAATACTATGGTTACAATTACAATTGACAATTTTCTAATTGCAAATACTTTAATCGATTTAGGCACAACAATCAATGGAAAGACAATTGATACAATGAAAAATTTAAATTTACACAATCTTCAACCATCATCCACAATAATTGGATTGGTTGATAGATCAACGAATAAACTAGAAGGTGTAATAGAAGATTTAATAGTATCCTTGGATTCCCAGGAGTATCTAGTAGACTTTCTAGTTCTATATCCCCAATCAAATTTGGGTGGAAATCCCCTCATCCTTAGACTACCATGACTAGCTACAATTGATGCATATATCAATTATAGATTAGGATAAATGATGATATCTAAAGGGAATGATTGTAGTAAAATAACATTATATCCCCCTGCTAAAAAAATTAAACGAATTAGAACAATTTTCATGGCCTGAGCAAATAGATTCATAAGAATAAATGATTCAATTAATATTCATTATTAATAAATATACTTCTTTTGAGGATGCATCAAAAGAGAATATGTTAGACGACTTCATTTTGAATCCCAATATTGAAAAATAGTTAAGAGAAATTCAAGATGATGCAACAAATAATATTTTCGAACAAAATCTCCAAGAAAAGTACACCATGAATTCTTTATAATATTCATTTGGAGGAATTTTTTTCTATAAATTAAATGGTAAGTTAAAAATATAAAATTGTTGAACTTGAACTAGGAAAAAATGTAAATATTACTTCCGCACTAGAAGCATCTCAAGGAGATCAATTATTTTAAGTGCTAAGAAATATTCCAAAGAATTTTCTTGGGATTACGTAGAGATGCAAGGTATTCATCCTAGTATATGAATTCACCATATATATTTGGAACAAGACGCTACACCTATAAGGAAGGTTGTGTAAAAATATCTCCCACCCCTTGAACTACCTTTGGTTGTGAAAGGTGCTACATATTTAATTGAATCAATCTATAGGGTATATTATGAAGATTGGTTCACAAAAATTCCTTTATTTTCCAATGTTGTGAAAATTCAAAACCAATTCCACCATCGTGTTCATCTCATTGAGATCTTTCTGGTGATATACAATTTTATTTCAATTCAACTCCCATATTGAAAGTTATGCCCATCTAAAGTTTAACCGAGCATATTAGGCCACGTTTGATCTATAAACAACCTTGGGTATTCCACTGGATAGTTTGTCACAGCAGATCTAATAAAATTATATTTAAAATATGAAATTCTACACTATTACATTTTTTTATATATATTTTTGGTTATGTAGATTATTATTAATATTATGTGCACACAAATTAAAATTATGCAGAAAATAGAGAACAATGAAATAAAACCTCACAAACACATTTGACACAAGATATGACCTCAGAAAACCATTTGGGAGAAAACAATAACTTGAAGGTGAGGTTTCTCTGCTTTCTTTCTCTAAGTAGAAAAGGGATACACGTGCAAAGAAGTATGGCCTGTGGCCTGTGGGCTACTATAGTGCACAAATTCTATTAGTGTGCTCTCTCTCCTATGCTTCTTAGCTATTTTTGTCTCAAATATGGAACAAATGCACTCAAACCCCTTTTCCTCCTAGTGGCCCGGTTATAACACAACCTGATATCCTACTAGTGGTTAAGGTTTAACCACCTCAACTCTTAATCAAAATTACAATATAGACCCTTCTAGAGTCTTATCCATCATAATCACATGACTATCCCCTTTTTTATGAATAATGGGGGCTAATTTGGCATCCTCTTTAATTATGGTGGTGAAAACTAGAAGGTCAAATTATGAGTGACAAAGTTTTACCCCCAAAATACGTTGTTTGATGCCTCAAAATGCTCCTAAAAGGTTTCTGACCCTATTTTTTCAAACTATATCTCGTCAATTAAAATGGTTATATCTAGTCTAATGCACATCCAATATCTCAATTATGCAGAAACTATTATCCTCCTATGGACCCTTATATCTTAGTATTAAATTATGCTTGGAGTGATATGAGCCAGCCAAGTTCAACACTTCATGGACACAAACTCATTTTATCACCTCAATATTTGATCCATTCACAATGTAATGCATCTGGTGTGAAAGTCAGTAGATGAAATATGGTTCAACACCAATCAATCCATGCCCCGCAAGGTAACATCCTCGTTAATATTGCTTTCCAAATACAATGAAATTTCGATAGAGGGATCCATAATTGGATATAGTCACCTTATTAAATGGAATATCTAGCCCCGTGTCATATCCAGGGCACACTCAGAAGAGCTTTTCCTTGTTTTCCTAGAACCCCAAATGCCTAGATCCATCAACTAAAATAAAAAGAAATATTTGGCCTTGTAATTATCTCACCGCCTCATAGTAGTGTTGGCCCCCTGTCACCATTAAATACTTGGATTCACTGGATTTATACATTTTTTTTCAAGGAGACATTCATTTTACATGTTTACATGAGATATCTATAGACCATGCATTGAAAAATAAATCCAAAGATTCCAAAAGAACATATAAGTGTGCATATATCCATAAAAGTACCACATCATTCATAGGCAATGTGACTGTCATATCTAACCATATGCTCATTTAACAGACTGCATAAAAGTTAATTGATAACATGTAATATAAAATTCCATTATAAGCATAGCAATAAGCTTCCTAATTCATAAAACTATAGGATAATTCAAATCTTATAAAGTAATAAGTTAAGAGAGTTAACTTCAATCAACCAACCACAATCATGTAAATAATATTGCAACTCATGAAAATAGTAACAATCACACAGTTATAGGTGTTCAATGTCATCATAGATATAAGATAGCTTGTCAACATGATTATGCCATTAAATCAAGCAACCTTCCATGAGTCTTACAAAAAATTTTATCAACAAATAACACAACATGCATAGTAATTATTCATAAATAAAATATGATTATATCATTGTGATTATATAAATTGAGTTAGACTAGTTGGAAATTGAAACGAGGAATTCCACTCTCCACCCAACCATAGGCCAACTACACTACAATATCTCTTGTAGATGACCACCAATAATCCAGATCAAAAGTATGAGGAGATGCTTGAATAAGGGGAAATTTACACCAATGGCTTGGTTTAACACTCTAGAGATGGAGTCCACTATTTAAGTGGTATGATCAACTATTGTTTGGCAGTAAGCTCCCCAATAACTCAATTACTCTTCAAATTTCAAACATATCTGCTTCTCCCAAATTAAAAAAGGGGGGTGTTCCATTCAGTTCCTAGGGATTGAATTCTATAATGAAGATGGTTCATCAAACACTTAACAAGCACTTACCATGTAGTAAGTGGTCCCTTAGCCTAGTTGCAAGCACCCAATGTTTTATCCCAAAGAACCAAGGTAGTTCGTTATCTAGTTAGCAAGCATTTAGAAGAACTATTTGTTTCCTTAACCTAAATAGAAGCACATGGTTGTTTAACCAAATCATGGATGTGCACACCATCAACAGAATCTCACATAAGGATTTCAGAGGCCTTAATCATGGTAAAGGTAGTTAACAGCCAAATACACAGGGAGATAACTCAAGATCACAAAGCCTCATAATTTAGAACAAGAGAAAGAATATAGCTCCATTGGAAGCTGGAACTAGTGAGCTGCTGAACAACTATCTTCTCACTCAAAAAGTAAGTCGAGCCCTTGAACCAACTCCCACTAAATGAACCATGAATTTATTTTTGTTATGCACATATATAGAACTAATTCAACATCACTTCACACCACCGATAGAGAGCACTATCTTATTTATCTTTCATGTTTCTCCAAAGCATATCTTAGCTCTCTCGAGTGTGTTTTGGATTTTCAGAACCATATTTTGAAGGGTTATCTCCTCGATTTATGGGAGGAAATCACAATGGACATCGCTTATACTTCCACCACCCTAGTCTAATCATGTAATGGTTTTCAATGGACCTGAAAACTTAGTTTAGCCCTAATCACATCACATCAAACCTTTGAAAAAATGGCTTCTCTCATATACAAAAAATGTTGTATTTAATTTGGTAAGGTATGGATCATGTCTTTTCAAACTAGGTGGGAAATAAAGAAGCTTCAGGAATTAAAGTAGCTTTATATTAAATAGTTTATCAAGAAAGCTTCCCTCAGACCACTATTTAGGGTTGCAAGATTTAGAATGCATAAGATGGAAAGAAGGAATTTAGAAAAGGTAGGATTAAAACTTCAACCAGGTGGAATTCAAGCTTTAAAACCCCTGAGAGAACATGATGAAAGAAGAAAAAGATACAAATACATTTATGAAAAAAATCACTACAAGGAAAATACCTTCTAGAGGATGTTTTTGCGGAGGCAACTATAAAAATAGCACAAAAATCCATTTGTAGTAGAGGTCACTAGGGGAGGTGAGCGAGAGGATGTTTCTTTGACGGTGCATCTAAATTATTCAAGTGCATGAGAGCTTTACCATCTATAAATGCACTAGAGCTGCATATAACATGGTGCACTATGGTTTTTTTTTTTTTTTAAATAAAAACACACAGTGTGCTAAATACCAAAACGCACCAGTGCTTGAATATTTACTAGCATTGGACTCCTTCATATAGTAAAACGTACCAGTGCTATTCGAAATTAATGTCCTGGTGTGGTAACCATATAATAATTCCCTGAGGCATCTTATAAAGTGTACCGATACAAGATTTAAAATTTCTAAAAAAATAAAGGTGTTATTGTAAAACCACAAGATCAGTGTGTTACCTATAACATAAAGCCCTGAGTCATCTTGATAAAGCACCGCAATACTTTTAAATTAAAAAAAAAAAAAACCAGTGTTGTTGGATATATCCCTCCCCATTTCACTTCGCGAAATGCACCGAAGGAGGCTTAAATAAAAAAAACCCTCTCGGCCGTAATTTTCGTTTTTACCATCTACAGTATGGCAAAGCTCTAAAGAACCGACTACACTCTTGCCACGTGCAATCACCCTCATGTTGGTGCTTCTCTTGCTCTAAAACCTTTCAGTACTGTGCTCACTATTTGAGTTTCCAAATTTTTCAAATGGTGTGAATTTTTTTTTCTTAATTAAATGTCCACAATGCCTCTCTAGTGACGAAATGTCCAGTAATATCTATTTTTATTTATAATTTAAGTTTTTAGTGGATTAGAATTGAAAATTAGGTTGAATTTCCCATTGTTTTTGGAAAATAAGATTTCGACGTGTGGTGTGCTTGATATATTCGACTCGCACTAGGTACAGTGCACCTTGTAAATTTACAAGGTGCATCATGTTTCAGTGTGTCAAAATAACACATTGTTTTTGTGGAAATTCATTTTGTAAATATTAATGCATCAAGAAAGATGTGCCATATTGTGTGTTAGTGCATCACTCCTGGTGCATTTATATTTACCAAACACATCAAAAATAAATATTTAAAAATATTCCTATAGGTCGGTGCGCTTGATAATCTAAATGTGTCGTATCGATGCCAACATTTTATACATGGCATCAGTGCACAAGTATGGTGCACCACTATGACTAGTTAAATTTCTAAAACACCTGCGGTGTGTCATACTTATGTGCATACAATTACCGATGTTGTTATAGTTGGAAGCGCAGTGGCTCCAGTGCATGACTCTGTTTTGACTGCACCAATAATTTTTTTTTTTTAAGGTTAAAAGTTATGTTTCCATGGTTATAAATACATGTTTAATTTAATAAAAAAAATGTATTTTATGTATGAGGCTGGTGTATTTTATATTTCATTCATGTAGTAGATACATCAACAGAGGGAGCAAGAGCAACATGTGTACCCATAAAATATCATCTGAACATGGCAGGCCAGAGAGTGGGATAGGGATTTATACCCTTGCCCTATTACTGCAGTGACCTGAGTGCTCTTGAGGAATGTAGGCCTCCTCAAGTAATATGAGGAGGGTACATCCCTGAAGGTGCACTTGGTCTTATTGGTGCATCTAATTTTCTGATGGAATGTCAAGAAACAAGATTTCCATGTCTGTCCTTGATGCAAGAGCATCAAGGGTATTTTTTATTTGTAAATATGTTAGAAAAGGGGGTGTGACAATTTTTAATATTTTATTAATTTGTTATTTTAAATAAAATAGGAGGAAGTGAGGATTTTTTGTAAATATCCTTTTATTAATTAAAAGGATATGAGAGAATTTGAGTAGTTAAGGATATAAAGGGATAAGATTCTAGATAAGAGGATTTGTTGAGATATTTTAGTGTTATTGAGATATTAAGGGGATTGAGCATTAAATTAAATCATTTTTAAAATTGTATAAATTCATCAAGCCTCAAAGGCATGAGGGAGATATTGTGAGTGAGTGTGAGAAGTGAGCAAGGGTTCTCCTTGGAAGCCTTCGGGCAATTTGTAAAGGGCCAAATGATCGAAATTCAGGCCAAAGTAGGAGGTTTTATGTAAGTAGTGTGTGTTTTAATACAGTATTTGATTTTCTGCAGTTATGCCATTATTGAGTTTGTGTGAGATTGAATTTGTGTGTTTAACGAATCAAAGGAAATTCGATCCTTTTTAAATTCTGGAATATTAATGTTGTAAGGGAATTGCGTTTTAGTCTCTGCGAAAGAAGTTTAATCTTGCAGAATCTTATTAAAACTGTTTGATAAAGTCAGCCGAATCAATTAAGCTCGATCTTCAATTGATAGCTACGCTGGCAGGGAGAGAGTATTCTCGCCTTTCTGGGTTCGATTGGTCTATATATCCTGGGTAAGAGAAATGAAATTGATTCATGAGATTGTAATGAATTGCATGGAATGGAGATTCGATTTGATATAACACTGTCAAGTTTTATATATTCAGAGTCAATTCAGAAAGAGGAATGTTGAATGAGAATTATGGATCGAGTCTTATTTCTGTTATGAATTATGTTGGGCGCTAATAGAAAATGAATGTGTTTTAATGAGTCACGCTGGTATGCGTTGAATCGAATTACTAGCACAGTGAAAAATTAGTTGAAGCAGTGGAACACTTTTCTTGGAACTGAAGAATGCATCGACTTGATTGAACCAGTTTCAAAGATTATAGAGTGACAGGTGCTGCGTACAAGAGTTTGACAGGACGTAGAGTTAAATGTGTTCAAACGGAGCGCAATGAGACGAGGAGAGAGCGACTGGCAGTAAATTAAGTTTGCACCTTTTCCAAAGGCCTGGAACTTCTGTTGGTTTTTTTTTTTAAAGTTCAATTGTCTATGGATTATATTAAATTAAGTTGCAGCGTGGAGATAACGTGACTACAAAGAGGAATATTGAAACTGTAGAGCGTTGAAGGCAGAAATTGGCTATAGAACACATCTGATCGACATGCTATGAAGGTTTTGTATATTGGAAAGGCACCATGTAGCAATTTATTGGAGGTTTTTCTGTGTAATTAATTTGCATGAAGAAGATTGGAACAGAACAGTGATAATTTGCCAAATCTACGTGCAGGTAAAGGCGGAATGGTAAGTGATTGGTGTTAGCATTCGATTTTTAAATAAAAACTTGAGTTGTTAAATGTTATAATGAAGAATCGATGTGATGAAAGACAGATTGGGATTTGTGTAAGCGGTGAATGGACAAATGTCAAAATGATGGCATATGGCGCTTTGGAAAGAAAATGATGATAGAGTGGAAACCCAGATTTAGGAACAAAGGATCAGATTGAACTTCGAACTGAATGCGGATCGGTCATATATGAAGTCGATGAGCATTGGTCTGGCCAACATATATGAAAATTGGCAGAGCGCATATTGTGCAGCGCTGAAACGAATGCATGGACCAATAGTAAGCATGGGCGCATTCAGTTATTGAGTTTTGATCATAAAAACTCGATTGCAAGGGGTCGAATTCTCAATGAAGGTGTCGAGAAGCTTGGTAAGCTGAATGGAAAAGGGCAATCTTGTATAGGCCAAATTTTATTTGAATGTTGATGTTTAAATGGATAGGTTGAATATAAAAGTAAGGGCGCAATCTTTAATTGAGTCCTGTCATATATAAATTAGAGTTACATGTTTTATTTGTGGGAGCATTCAAATGTTTGGCTGCATTGAGGAATCATGGCAGTAATGAATTCCATGAGCATGAATTCAAGGTATGTGTGTGGGTGATTATTCGTGGACAGATTTGAAGTTTAAACATTAGGCTGCAAATACCTTTTGTTGAAAGATATATATGTTTGTGGTGATGGCTCATGCCATTGGAAAGAAATGATAATGTGAGTCTGAATTTTATTTGGGATTGTGGAAAACAAATTGGACATTGTCATTAAATAGTGAATGATTTGTTTCATTGGGTTTGATTGAAGATTTCAAAAGTTATGAAATTTCTATGAAGGAGTAAACTCTCATATACAGAGATTGTGAAATGGTTTTATAACCATAAATTGAAAGATAATTTCCGCAATTGGGAAATGTATGAAATTGCCCAGATTGAATTCTTAGTATGGCAATGATTGCAATGTATGCACAGCAATGTTTGAAGATCCTGGTTATTGCAGGCTAGTGTCTGCATCAGTCCTGTGTTTTGGTATAGGCCCACTAAGGAGGATATATACTTTATTACTAGCCTATCTAGGAGAGGGGAGGATTTTCCCCAGTTCCCTTATGTCCCCCATGGTGTTGCAGTTGCAAGCCAACTTGCATACACTCTAAGATATGTCGAGCCTCATGTGGTTCACCCATCATATTTTCAGGTCCGTGGTGGACAACTACGGATTCCTTCTTTTGCTACAGAGGAGGCTAGGTGCCTCTCATTATTAGTCAGAACCATTGAAAATTATTGTGGTGAAGGGTAGCACACTAGTTTCCCTCTGTTGTATTATGTTTATTATTTGATTAAGGTGCCATGTTGCATCAAATGGCCTACCATTGTTTTGAGAAAATTTTGCAGGACTTTAGATAGATGTTGTGCATTGTCGTGATAGGGGAGGGAGACCTTCCCTTTTTCTTGTGAGCCTTTTTATTTATTTTTTGAGAGGTTTATGGATACAAGGCATACTTTTGATCTTCGCCCTCCTAATTCAATCATTGAGGACCAAATGCGCATATGGGGATAGATGAGGTCCAAGGTCTGAATGATAAACTTTCTGAACAAGATTTCAGACAAGGGACTGGAGCTAATGGCCAGTGTGGATGACCATGCGTTTGTCGTGTTGACATATCCGTATGCATGGATTTATTGGAGAGGGTGTCCCAACATGTTATTCACAATGGCTAAGCCTCCATATGATAGAGGTAATATTAATGTTTCTTTGAATTAATCTAGTTTTATTTTCTTGTTTTAATGATTTAGAGTAAAATTTATTCTAGCATTTTCTTCAACTTTTTTTTATAAAATTGTTTAATGAAATTTTCTAACTATTTTTGTGTACTATATATTTTGTAGACATCGACTCATATGATGGGGACACACATCCTCCACCACCAATGGATGGATGAGATGAGGAGATGAGAAAGGCCAAAGAGGGTGAGGGTGAGGCACATCCTTAGGGGGGCCTCAACATCCATGGGAGAAGGAATGATATGTGATTTTGGATGGACTACTATGATATATTGGATAGAGTTTTTCTTTGGTAGGGATTCTCCCTTGTGAAGCCTCGAGATATCAATGCAAATCCAATGTTCATGGATATCTACAGGACCTGTCTGCATGCGGAATTTGATGTCTTATGTGGTATGTCATCATAGCTAGTACTTTAACATCCGCGATAAGGGTGGTAGGAATCATGCAACAACACATCCATCAGATGTGGGTGGTCATGATGATGATGAGGGTGATGAACATGATAATGGTGATGATGATTCTTCTCATGGTGCCACCCCATCGGATCATGAATATCAGGTTTTTAGTGATCCTTATGGTAGTAAACCTACTCGATAGTCGCCTGATGATGTCGACATGCGAGAGCTAGAGTATGTGTCATATGTTTCTCCTGATAGAGAATACTAACCATCTTCTCCTATGCCAGGCCAGCCACATCCTTCTACTGAAAACCAACCACCGCTTAGTCCTCCACCTCGGCTAAGTTCGTTAGACAAACTTTATCAAGAAATATTTGACCATCCATCCTCTTCTATTGTAGATCAGGCTATGGGCACTACCACATCTATTGTATCGGATATTTGATTGCACTTATTTGACTTCTTTGTGTGTGTGTGTGTGTATGTGTGTCTATATATATATATATATATATATATATATATATATATATATATAGTGCATTTTTTTGTTCATGTTTATGTACATAATTTATATGTTGGTGTTGATGTGTATATTATTAGGTCATGTTAGATATGTTCATTTATTGTGCTTGCAGATAGATGTGTACGTGATAGAAATTATTTGAAATGAGATTTATATTAATTTTAGGATGTGTATGGTGATGATGTTAGATTACAAAACTTGTTTTTTTTGTTAGATGTGATCACGATGATGATGCCATGTTAGATTATTAAATTTGTGTTCTAACTAATGACGTTTATATGTGATACTAAAAGTGTATATAATTAGATGATTCCAGTGAATTCAAATGTGTATCTTAGATGATATTTATGTTTGTTATATGATTATCATCATGATGTTTACTTTTATGAAATAATGTTTATTATAGACTATGTATTGGTGAATCTATATCAAACTTTTGTAAATGAAATTGCATGTAAAATGACTTTTAAAAAAAATGCAAAGATATTTTTATAAATTACAAAGTTTTGTATGGCTGAAGCTATGATTGTTAAATTATGATAAATATTTTTCTATTTCTTATATAGTTCATCGATATTCAATCTAACTTAATTATTAAAATATTTCAATACTCACAATGATAAAATAATTAAAGGTAAAATAATTTAGTTAGTTCTTAAAAATACAAAAATGTGTACAACTCATTCAATTTTTAATACAAAATATTATTAATAATAAATTATTAAGAAATACAATTTAAGTAACTCAATATTGGCTTGAAAAATTCAATCTATTGAGTCAGATTTTTTTTAGAACCTGCAACCTAGATCCATCTTAAATCTAGATTTACCAAGTGCTGAGAGGGATCAAATATCTTGATATGAAAACAACTTTTTGATTGAAAAGAGATTTGATCCCTCTAGGCGCTTTGTGAGTCTAGGAAGCTCGTATATTAATATATATGCAATTGACATTGAAATATTTTATTTATAATTCACGTTCTCCGTATTAAAATGTTAAAGTACGCCCCACCCTCATATTTTTTCCTGTATGTATGCATTTAATTATTTGTATTATTAATATTTTCTAAATTAATATTACATATCAAATCCATATTAAACATTGAAATTTTACAAATATCCATCATACATTGAATTAGAAAGCAATTATTAATGGAATACAAATTCTCTAGATCTTTCTCACTAAAGTGAAAATATAATAAAATTTTAAATTTAAATTACTTTATTTTTCTCTATATAAAGTATCTATAAAATTATGTTATTTAATAGAGAAATTGAAATATTTTAATTATGGTTTGTGAGTAAATTATTTTTTGTTATATATATATATATATATATATATATATATATATATATATATATATATATATATATATAACTTCACATGTAAATGAAACATAGAATGAATTACACATAATGTAATACCAATAATACTATTTCTTGTCATGTGATTTTTTTTCCTTGTAAAAAATAACTAATATTTCTTTACTCATTACATTTTTTCCTCATAATAAAAGTTGTTTTTTTTAAAGTTTCAGTTACATTATCTCTCTATATAAAGTTATATAAGATTAAGGCATAAATTAAAGTATTTTAATTATAGACGAAATTAATTTATTTTCTTATTATTGTTTTTAATTTGTTAATTTCAATTATTATTTTACTATTTTTAAATGTAATGTTATGTGACAACATCTCTCTCATACTTGGCTGTAGACTGCCACTTGACACAATTGATTTAGATTTATTACAACTTTAAAATTTCTATTTTTATAGAATTTATTTTATTACTAAATTTATGATATTTTCAAGCAATTTAAATTTATTATTTATAGCAACTCTTAAGGATTTAAATTAAAAATTTATCTCTCTAAAGATGAGCATAAAGAAATGTAAAATATGGCTTGTGATCAAGTTACTTGTAGTTGGAGATTTTCTCTATTGGAAGTTATCCCTTAGAGAAACAAATGAACTTTTCTCTAGTAATAAGGATATAACATTTTGATGCCATTTTGGTTGTTTATTTGCTAGTGTTTTGATTTACATTTAACTATTTTCAATAATAAATATAAGTTAAATAATACAAATTAAATTATCACGAGATATTAAATAAAATTCATGCTTGTCACATTTCTCCTAGCTAATATTACATCATGTTCCCAATGATAAAGACATGTCTACTTCAAATAATTAGCTACAAAAACATAAAAAATAGATATTTATTTTACATAATCCAAACGAGAAATAAAATGCATCACAAGGTCTATTTGAAACTAAAAAAAATGCCTCTTAATCACCATCACAAATACGGTGCGCTTAGTATGTTCTACTCGCACTAGTGCTATCATATTTACCAAATGCACCGTCTATATAATATTTCAAAATATAACTATATATTGGTTCGTTCGATAACGTGAACGTTCTATCTGGTGCTAAATCGTTATGCATGCGCAAAGGTTCATAAGTGTGACACACTTGAATGAAAATTTTAATTTTTCAACCAACAATGGTGCATCATAGTTACGTGCACACCTCTTTCAATGCAGTTTTGTTTGACATGCCCCAATGTTGGTGCGTGACTGTTTTTTTGACGCACTGATGATTTTTTTTAATTAAAATTTATGTTTCCATATTAAGAAATAATTTTTCATTTAATAAAAAAAAAGTATTTTATTTATGAGGATGGTGTATTTTATATTCCAATCATGTAGCAAAGACGTCAGTAGAGGGAGCAGGAGTAGGAGCATGATAAAATGGTGTACCTATACAATATGGTCCAACTATGGGAGGCCATAGAGAGGGAGACCACCTAATTTTTGTCCTACAATACACACTTCATCTATCTTACCTAGATCTAAAAGGTCCCTGCTACAGACCACCATGGTGCCATGGATTTCAGAAATGGAGCTATGAAAGTTTTATATGTTGTTAAATGTTGTCGGTTAAAATGGTAAATAAGAGTGAAATTAGAAGGAAGTAGTACAGAGAAAATATATTCGATTAAGGTTTCATGGGTCTTATAAATCACACACCAAACACCGTGAAAAATTTTAGGCATGCCTTTCAAGCCACTATTGTATCGTACAATTGATGTCCTTCAAACCAATGGCATCATCACCTTTATTATATTCCTCGACGCTTGGCATGGTAGAACTGTTGTTCTCAAAAACATGTTTTGATTTGGGGTTGTGTCTTAATAGGAACCACTGATCCCCATCTAACACATTAGGGTAAAAAAAACACCTGGTTGTAGTGTTTTGGGAAAACATAAGGCTCCCTAGCTTCATGCCACATCTTTCTAGAGTTGGTAGATATTAACGCACTATCAGGATCTTCCTTTACATTATTTTGATTAAAGTTGTCCCACAACTTTCACCTCAAAATAACACATTGGAATGAAGAGAAGTCCACTTGAATGATATCTTGTATCATTCCAACTTAACCTAATTCACCCTACATTAAGTTTTGATCAGGGTGGCTAGCACGACTAAAATGTTCGAATTTGACTTCCACTCAACAACCTTGTGTTATGCATCCATCATCGACATCCATGATGCAAAAATGATCTCCATATGCTCACATAGATGGGAAAAATGCACTTATAAAAAAAATAAAAAAATCATAGTGTCATGTGTCTAACAAGCCGAGAATAATTAAAATGATAGAATATATAATGATATTCCAAATAAAAGGTGCAATATGAAGTTAAAATTGTACATAAAGAGATTATAATTACTGAGGTTTTGCATCCAATCCCTATGTTTAGCACATCCCCTTCAACATGTGGGTAACAACTAGATGCACCGTATTTCTCTTTGACGTGATCAACAACCCAACTATTAGGGCATGTCATTGGCACATTTTCTTTTAAATTATTAGGATATTGGCATGTCATTTCAATTATTTCCTGCGACTGTCCCATTTCCACTAAACTTCAAAATATGCATTAATATGAAGTTTAGTGTGAATAATTATTATGTAGTAATTTGACAAATGATGAGCCTACACTTACTCTTTATCATGTGACTCTTTCCTTTCATTTCGAGAAAATCCCCTTTTATTTTGTCTTCATCACTTTTGTCATCCCAAATCATTGCACCTGGTCTGATGTTGATTTTCTTGATGTACTCACTAGCATAATAGAAGGACTCATACGATATATACCCCTCTGCCATAGACACCTCAGGTTTTTCCCTTTTTCGAACAAAACATTTGAATTTCTTCATGTATGCTTCTAAGAAGAAATTACAACTATAATAAATGACCCCAATTAATTCAACCTCATCTACTAAGTGAATTAGAAGATGAATCAACAAGTCCATGAAACTCCTCATCAGTTCCTTCTCAAACATACAAACAATCTCAACTATCTCTTGAGGCCACCATGGAAATATAGGCATATGAATCTCCTTTGATGTGATCCAACGTAGAAATGAAGATAATTTAGATATGGCATGTCGTAGGTCTTGGAAGAAGTCATGGTTCACACACCCATGCACGAGTAGACGATAATGTAACTGAACAGTAAATAGTACATTATACAAAAATTAATTATAAAATATTCCATTACATTAAAAAAAAAAAAAAATAAAAAAAATAAAAAAAAAAAAATAAACATGTTTTTGACATACGTACTCTTAGAAGGTTTAATAGTCATGCGATTTCAACCCCGACAAACATTCATCCACAATGAAGAATTTTTTTAGTGAAGACCCATATAAAGAAGGAACCCTGACATTGATTATAACTTCGTTTAACAAAGAAAGATCATATCTGTTTAAAGTCCATGGGACATCACCTTCTTTGAATGGCCAAGATGGTACAAAATCTCCCCTAGTTTCTTCTCTAGCCAAATGTTTCTTTTTGGTTTTTGAAGAAACAATATCTCTTCTAACCGTGAATGTGTCAATTTGTTTCGATGATATGAGCCTCCATAAAGAAGACGAAACATTTTTAAATATATGCATGGGATCTAGTAAGTGCGTTAGGGCAATTTTGAGGTCTAAAATGGGCCTCCTAAGGAAATTATAAAATAATAGTGGAATACTAAAATAAGATTTGATTACATCATCAAATTTTAGAGGGAAAAAATAAAAAAACTGCTTTTTCAACTCATATTTTGTGCGGGAGTACTCGTTGGATGCAAAATTTAATTCCTCATCCAAGGAATACTCATGTTGCATACTTTTGATGGTTCCCGCTACACGAAAAATCATAAATACATGAAAAACGTGAATCTGGATGTATTATGAATTGAATAGGTGGTCGATTCAACCATTATTTGTATGCTTCCTCTTCTATTCATTAACTTAATGTATCCTTCTCTTGATTTTGTTGTAGTGGGGTGCGCCGGAAGATGGTAGGTGGGTCGCTTATAATCACTATAATCCTAATTTCAAAAAGTATTGAACGTCATTAGTACAATATCAATGATATTAGTAAGAATTTCAATGCAATTGGTTTGTTGAAATTTCAGTATACCAAACAATTATTACCATCGTTAATACAATATTGCAGCTAGAAGATGCCATGTTCCAATTGGTAGGGTGAAGAAGTTGTCCTTTTCATCTACCAATTGCTTGCGATATGCTACTCCTAATAAGAGATTTCAACATTTTTGAAAATAATATCAAGTAATATTTTATGCATTTGAACTCTATTCTTAATCTAGATGCTACGAATAATTTGCATACATTTTTATTCAAATTGACATGGATTAAAAAAAAAAAAAACCAATTCGATAATCAAAATATAAATAAAATCTTAACTTATGCGAGCTGGTTTATTATTTAAAAAAATAGGTGCAATTTATTCTAATTAGCACACAAGTGGTGTTTAAAAGATATATGGAATTTTATTTCCACATAAAATGGCATATTAATCTAAAATTATCCTTTAGGACAACCACGTGAATTATATTAGTTCATAGTATACATTTTCCACTTAAAGTCACATTTTTCTTCAAAATGGTTTTAATATTATATTGCAATTCAGATTGTGGTTATATGGTTCTCGAGATTAATTTTAGATATTCACACAAAATTTTATTTCTAACTTTTCTTAAATATAGGGAAAAAATACCAATAATTTCAAATGGCTAATTCTTGAAATTCCAGTGTTCGAATTCCAACTCATTCCATATTATTGATCAAATTCAAAGTTCTCCCTATATATATATATATATATATATATATATATATATATATATATATATAAAGTGTGGTTTTACAAAAACTTGTGCCTTGAGACACATACGGCTACATCGGCCATATAAAAAACTACATTCAAATACCTAAGTAGACTAATCAATGGTTCTTATGATAAAAATACACTATGCAAGCCATCTTATGTAGTAATCGACCAATACCGCTTGGCACTATGATAGTGTGCTGATGAAGTCACATGGGAACCTGACTGAACACGGTCTCGTCAACCTTGTGGGTCAATCCCTCCATGTGGTGCTCTGCCTTTGATAGGATCTCGGCTACCTCAAGATCTCGTAGCACATCCTGTCCTACCGCAGCAACCTACACTGATACAACTGCCTCCTCATGTGGATGTCTTCTTACATGACATATGTATGAATCACCCATTGGTCGAACCATTCCAAAATCTACACAAAACATCAAATAGTTTAGTCTCAGAAGCATAAAACAAAAACAAAAAAATTGTAAAAATTTCAAATACTTAAGTGTCAAAATAATTCTACCTAAAGCATCCCATTTCTCACCCTTAGGAAGCATGAGCTAGGGATCATCATGGAAATCAATCCCTGCGTAAGGATAATCATCGATCATGATGAAATGTTTGTACAACTATTGTAAGAAGGATGGTGAAAAATTGATCATGAATGGAACTGCATGTTGGGCCATATGATATATCCACTTCCTCATCTGTGGTACCCTCAAATTGATAGGCCCGAGTATAAATTGTTGAGGCTGAAGTAGTGACAC
This sequence comes from Pinus albicaulis, assembly GCA_034641835.2. NCBI lineage: Eukaryota > Viridiplantae > Streptophyta > Pinopsida > Pinales > Pinaceae > Pinus > Pinus albicaulis. The sequence continues at coordinate 635,268,096 of CM076584.1, forward strand.
CCACTGTAAAGCAAAAGAGACTAAGATCGAACCATAACTAGATTTTTTCAACTACCCTCTTTCACTTTGGTCAGTTTTTCCTTCATATTGATGAGGAAACCTTCACTCCACTTAAAAATTGTTGGATCTAGACATTCTATCCCATACTGCATGTACGATCGAATCACTACATGGAGTTTCGAGCTACCTTCCAATATCACAATGATAAATATGATCATTTTCAAAGGTAACTAGTCACATATTTGATATTTATCTTTCCATCCCTAGTAGGCTAAGATCAAGGTCTGCAATAGGTGTTGATATAGTATTTTATGGTATCCCCACCACTCCTCCCTCCTAGGAGAGAGATAGGGGCACCCCTATTGGATATACCTGCCATAAAGTAGATATCCTCTACCTTTATCTTGATTAGACATTCTCAAAACCTGAACACATGTATCTGAACATCCCATGAAAAAATAAGATATTTCAAAAACTCCATTTGTTTCTCCATACCAGGTAGCTAGAAAACTTTCAACGATCCATAGTTTTTCAGTGCCTACGTAGTGGTAGGATCATTTTCTCTAGTCAAATATTTCTCTTAATGTTCTCTTTCTCTCCAAATTAATTCCATTTTGTGCTAATGAACACCTGAAACATCAACAATGGATTCATTAGGCTCCGTTTCATGCAAAAAATATGACAAAATTTGAGGGAAGAATGATAAACCATTGAGAATTTTGCGCCCAATGCACCCCTGTAGTGCAAACTAGAGTGCTGCACCTCTCCCAATAGTGATAATCTATATAGGTGCAACAAATATATTGACACAGGGGGGGTGCGTTTTTCCTAGGGCGTGGTTTTGGAACCCTAAGGCCCTCAAAATCTCAACAAATTGCCATGAAATAACAAAAATGGACCATCAAATCAAAGGAAAGGATCTATCTCCTACTTGGAAGTGACGATACTCAAAATTATCCATTGGATTGGTTGCAATCATCTGCAGAAGATCGAGGGAAAAAGTGCACCAAAACCCTCACTGTTGAAGGTAAATGTGAAATGGTAAAAATGAATAGCCAATTTGATTATTTATCGTCATTTCTTGTATTATTTTATTGAAATTTAATCTTTTGAGCTATATATGCTTCATTTTTACTATGAAACAGGTATGTTTAATCCTTTTTGTGGTGTTTTAAGAAGGTCGAGAGCTATTAATGGTGTTTTATCATGATTTAAATAGGTTATTTTGACCACGGAGTATACGTTTATCTCTTTTTCAACCTCTATAAACCTATGAAAAAGGAACTCATTGGAGTCCTCTTCCAGCTCTTTTCAGACTCCCAAGACATGAAAATATTTCTGAGTACTTGTCTTTTCGAACTCATTAAATTAAATGAAAAGACGTTTGCTCAATATAAGTTTAACCCTTTTCTGGGCTGAGATGGAATATTTATGAAAAAGGAATACCTTGGTCAAACATGGCTAATAGGTTCTCTTGAGTATTGTTTTCTACCTTTTCAGACTCGAGATACTATCTACGAAAAGGAGCATATGGATTTTTTTTCCTTCTTTTTCAAAATCTATAAACATTAAAAAAATGTCGAGTTTTACCTTCACTGGACTCATTAAAACATAAAAAAATGATGGAATTGTCGAACATGAAAAGGTTGAACCACTCCTTTTCAGGGTTCGTTAAAAAATCTCGAAGGGATTCATCCAAAGGATGAACTTATAGATCACCAATATGTTATCCTCCTCAAGCTTGTTAAAAAATAAAGAGGTACTGACCAATATAATTTGGGAAATTTGAAAAACAATGTACTCCATTTCTCTAATGGCAATGAGTCACTCTTGAACATGACACTCTTCCACTTCATCTTTGTGGCTTTTGGGTTGCATAATCTGCTTGTCATTCATTTTATCATAACTTTTCGAAGCCTCCATTTATGTTTTGGGACAATGTTTGCAACTCCATTCAATGTCGTTATGTGTTTAAGAGAAGTCAATTCATTTGATATTTGTCACAATAATCTTAAGCCTTCATTCCATGTTTTCCTTTTCCTGATCCAGTTTCATATCATCATCATTTTTTCTCAATCATGATACCTGTTTCATGTTGTTGATGGGGGAGACATCAAGGCCTTCCTGCGATGGGTAGCTTCCTGTCAACATTTGCACATCATCCAAGAAATTGAATTAGAAACAACCCTTTGGATCTATGGTGCTTTCATACATCAATGGAAATTTTCCTCACTCTTGGCGACAGGTTTACATCAATGGCCTTCGATTGAAAGACTCTATGTGGTGTTAGAAATCAACTCATTTACTCAAACCATGCAGATTGTATTGTAATACCTTGTGTTAGGTCCCTATATTACTAGTTTAGTCCCTTATTGTTATTAGTGTAGCCCCCCCTTATTGTTATTATTGTACCCCTGTAACCCCAATATTGTTATTATTGTGCCCTTACATTATAATTGTCAGGTCGGCTAGGATTATATTGTGGCCCCATGGACTCCTATATATGTTGAGTCTCAAAAGTGTTTTCCATATTCATACATATTTCCATTATGTCATTACCATTTAGCTCTCATTTCATAACTATCTGACCTAAAACCCTACATCAAGTAACCATTTTCATAAATATATGGGTTAGGATCCTTGTCTTCCAAAGTTATTTATTTAATGTGTTTAAAGTGAATTTATGATTAGAAACTAGAAAATTAACATAGTTTCATATATCTATATATGTGTTATGAGTTTTGTGACATGTGTAGGTCAAAAGGAAGCTTCTAAAAGACCTTTATATGGCCTCCCAAAACCAAATTCGAATTTGAGTGGAGAAGATCATGGGATCATGAGGACATGTGTCTCATTTCCTTTTTGTTTTGAAACTCTAAGAAGATGTGTCTCATTTATTATTTGTATTGAAACTCTAAAAAGACATGTGTCCTATCATTTCCTATTTTGATTGTAACTCTAGAGATAGATAGAGAGATTCATGGACTCTCATTAATGAGATAACTTCTCATATTTTTGTATAAATAGGGGAAGCTTTTTCCTATCAAGAGTAGTGAAAAATAGGAGAAGAAGAGAAAGGATTAGAGAGTGTTTTGTAGCAAAGCTTAAGATGGAATGGGATGTAGATTTGTGAGTTTATCAATAAATAAGTTCAGTTCATTGATGTTGTTTTGATTACAACTTTAAGAAGCTGAAGAATTTCACCAAATTGGTAGCAGAGGGCCCCTGCTATTCGAGGAGGTTTTACATGTTTTCTAGATAAATCATTTTCAATTATGTTTTGTCATATTTCCTTACTTAGACTGCTTTCTGAAATCATAGCTTTTAGCATTATGTTTCATGTCATTTGCTTGGATAAAGGATCCTCATGATATTACAGTTAGTCTCTTTCAAAAGCTCTTCCAATAAACCTCTAATTCACGAATGAGACTTAGTTGTAATATTGTGAGTTATTGATTGTTTTTCCTTATCACATTATGATTAATCTCTTTCAAAAGCTCTTCCAATAAACCTCTTACTCATGAATGATATTTAGTTGTAATGTTATAAGTTGTTTCAGCATTTCATAGGAGATCCTTACTACATTATAGTAATTTTTTTCTCAAGCTCTTCCAATAAACTTCTATCAAATGAATGAGATTTCACTATAATGTTTTAAGTTACTGTTTGTTTCAACATTTCCTTTTATGTTTTAGGAGATCCTCATTGCATTAGAATTAATCTTTTTCACAAGCTCTTCCAACAAATCTCTAACTAAATGAATCAGATTAAGTTGTAGTGTTTTGAGTTACTTTTCATTTCATGAATGTTCATTTAGAAGCTGTAATATTCATGGATTAGGACTCTCTGTTTTTATCATTTTCTAATTAGGAACAGAACTTGTAAATAAATTCCGTTTTAATTCATTTATTAACATTTCATTTTCTCCCTTTTGACATAGATCTAACTTCATCTTTTTAGCGTAGAGTAGCATACTAAGAATCAAAGATAAAAACCCCAAAACATCAATAAAACAATGAAGTAAGAAAAAGAGATACTTAGGCACATATAGTGCATCACACTTCATCAGTTTATTAGCCCTGGTCGATAATTTATGTTAGCAATTTAGGACACTAAATTGACTAAACATTTTGGCATCGTTGCCGGGGAAGTGTAACTAGGTAGCCTTATTTCTTACATCTAAAAAAAAAAATTAATAATTTCTCAAGTATGCTCTCCTCTTGCACTTTGTGTGATCTAGAGGATCAGAAAAAAGAATTTTTATGTTAAAAATAATAATAAATTATGTTTTCATCATTTCATTTCATTGTACAATAAACTTTAAAAATGATGAAAATTTTTAATTTCAATAATTGTTTTGTTTAATGAAATATATATGTATATTTTTGAATTTTTGAAAATATAATATATAATTTTATTAACAAATCAATTAAAATAAAAATAAAAATAATTAATTTAAAAAAAAAAAAAATTGGCTCATGGAAATAAGACCCACGCATACGCATGAGGCCAGCCTTTGGCTTGGCTTTACGCATATATGCAGTCCTTCAATCCACACAAAGACCCATACACTGCAATTTTTTAAAAAAAAAAGGGAACCTTTTCTTTTCCATATTCGTTTTTCCTCAAACAACAGTTATTAGAAATCATTTTTAAAAATTTGCACACAATGAAAGTATATCACATGAAGAAACTGTTGATGAGGAGAAGATTGCAAATTGTTGATGAGGAGAAGATTGCAAATTGCTGATGAAGAGAAGATTACAAATTCAATTGTAGGGACAGACAATGGAAGTGTATCATATGAAGAAATTGCTGATGAAAAGAAGATTTCAGACTATTGATGAAGAGAAGATTGCAGATTCCATTGCAAGTAATTGGAATGAGGGAGATCGATCTGAACTTCTCTGTGAGATACAAGCCATTACACTTCAAAACTTGTAAATAAAAACAAATCAAACCACAAGTAATTGCCAGAGAACGAAATGCGTAATTGTTAAAAACACCTGATTTTAAAACGAATTTTTTGAGCAAACCGAGGCGAATTAGAAAAAACTAAAACATGGGTTGTTTTAGGAAGGGGGTGAATTAGGTAACCTTATAAGAACTTTTTGAAATTCGTAGCCATTTGGGAGAAATTCAGGGTTCTTCGGAGCACTAATTTGCAGTGTGCGTGAGAGAAAAATATTTTTTTTTATGAAAACAGTCACGGTTTTATAAAATTCAATTTTGAGAAATAATCAAGGATATGATTTTCTTATTTGACGGAAAATGTGGCAGAATTTGTTTGTGGTGGCACATGATGAGTGACAAATGGATTATTTGAGGCAAAGACATTATCACATGTGCATCAAATGCAAGTTGTATAAATTGAGAATGATTATGCCTTTATCTCCTTCATAGTTAGGAACTTGACTTTAGAAATTTCAAGCTTTTTATTTTTATCTTGCATGAAAGAGGCATTGGCATGACTTTGTTTCAAAAATATTCATAAGGACAATTATTTCATCCATGCTTTATTTCATTAAAAATAAATAAATAAAATAAAATAAAATCTTTATTAATAATTTATTTTTAATAAAGAAAAAAAAATTAAAAAAAAAAAAATCTTCTTAATAATGTTTTGCAGGACAATTGGAAGATTATTTAGATGATTTCTAAACATTTGGCATTAATATTGTTGGTGTGTTTTTCTATAAAGTTTTAACTTGCAGAACACATCGAATCTTTGTGATGCCAATTGTTTTACTGATCACAGTGCATGAAGTCATCCGACAATAGGGAGTTGATTTATTTCTCATGGTTATTCTTTAAAAATGGATTGTTATCGATATCATGAATTGGACCGAATATAGAACTTTTCGATTTACCTTAATCTGTTTCATTTGACATTTAATTTTTGCGTAGGAATCAGAAAGAAATTAGCTACTTCTTTTTTAACACACTTATGTTCTTGATGTCAAGTTTTTTTTTTGCAGATTTGGGATGATCGAATGATTATTGAAGAAAAATAATTGTGCGCACGATTGGTTTTCAAAGGACTGATTTCATGAGAAACATAAGAACAAGTCCATGTTCATATCCATCAAGACCATTACTTTTCCTCCCTTTTTGAATTGTAAATCCAACCAAGAAATTCAAAGCAAACCACCATTATTTTCCCAGCAAGAGTTAGTTGTTCATTTTCCTTCATTCACATACACTTTTCATTACTTTTTTTCTACTCCACAAATAAAAGCAAGAAGCTCACCTACATGCTTATTTCCCATTGTCATTTTCCATTTTTCATTGTCCATTTCCATTTCCCTTTTCCTATCCTTTTTATTTTGCAAATAAACCTTGCTTCAATGCAAATTATTGAATTCATAGTCCTTCAAAAATTATTATTTCATGCTCGCGTTAGATGACAGAGGATTCCTTAAGGTCTCCCTTCTAACAAGTCTTGGCCTATCGACATCAGCACATTATCTAGGTCCAAGACTAGAGTCCTTAATAGTACCTTGACGCTTGTATGCATTAATGACAAATTCTCTCACTGACAATCATGGGAATACATCAATGTCCTTTGATCGTCAGATCTTGCAAGTGGCTCGACATCAACCCATTTATTCGTACTTTGCAAGATGTACTTAGGTACCTTGGCACTCATTGACATTAATGGTGAGTTTTCCTCACATTGGTTAACGACATTCATCAATGGTCGGTAATCCAATGACTTCTCTTCATGCTTGACATCAACAAATTTATTCGCATGACTATAATTATACCATCGGATTTTATAACAATTGAAGACTACATCATTTCAGCAGTTGTATCAGCAGCAATAAAGATCTCAATCTTGCCATCAACACAAAGATAACAAAGAGAACAAAGAAGCAGATCAAATTCATTTGTTTACATAGTTCTTGATCCAACAACATCAATAGCCACACTCTTCAGTATACACAACTCATCCACATTTAAGGTAAGTGAAGGTATGTGGTTTTCTAATTTTTAGTCATGTAATTCATTAGAATGCTAAAATTGTAACTTTGCAAAAATTCCTCACTCCCTTTTTCACATTGTCATATCTTTAGTTGGGGGGAAGAGACATCATTTCATATCCACATGTCATACACTATCACACATTTTCATTTCATTTCCACCCGCATATACTTCCCAACCAACTATTGTTGCAAAATGATCCAAAATATTATATGCCTTGCAAATGATCAATTCATTGATGAAGTAATTGATTCTAAATGTTTTCATGAACTTTGATGCAACAAAGAAAATAAAGCATTGTTACACAAGAACCATTGCTCAAAAAAACCGGTTGTCACACAAGAACCAACCATAAAAAAAATGTTGCAATCAAATGTATTATACTTTGCCAAAAGAAAATATTATAAAGCAAAGTTTGGAATGAATCGATATGATTCAAAACTCATAAAAGATCAACTCATGAACAAATGAATCATTGCAATAGTTGCATGAGGACATGCAACGACTTCAGTTGGGGGGTATGTTGAGTCTCAAAAGTGTTTTCCATATTCATACATATTTCCATTATGTCATTACCATTTAGCTCTCATTTCATAAATATCTGACCTAAATCCCTACTTCAAGTAACCATTTTCATAAATATATGGGTTAGAATCCTTGTCTTCCAAAGTTATTTATTTTATGTGTTTAAAGTTAATTTATGATTAGAAACTAGAGAATTAACATAGTTTCATATATCTATATATGTGTTATGAGTTTTGTGACATGTGTAGGTCAAAAGGAAGCTTCTAAAAGACCTTTATGTGGCCTCCCAAAACCAAATTCGAATTTAAATGAGAAGATCATGGGATCATGAGGACATCTCATTTCCTTTTTGTATTGAAACTCTAAGAAGATGTGTCTCATTTCTTATTTGTATTGAAACTCTAAAAAGACGTATGTCTTATCATTTCCGATTTTGATTGTAACTCTAGAGATAGATGGAGAGATTCATGGACTCTCATTAATAAGATAACTTCTCATATTTTTGTATAAATAGGGGAAGCTTTTTTCTATCAAGAGTAGTGAAAAATAGGAGAAGAGAAAGGATTAGAGAGTGTTTTGTAACAAAGCTTAAGATGGAATGGGATGTAGATTTGTGAGTTTATCAATAAAGAAGTTCAGTTCATTGATGATGTTTTGATTACAACTTTAAGAAGCTGAAGAATTTCACCAAATTGGTAGCAGAGGGCCCCTGCTATTCGAGGAGGTTTTACATGTTTTCTAAATAAATCATTTTCAATTCTGTTTTGTCATATTTCCTTACTTAGACTGCTTTCTGAAATCATAGATTTTAGCATTATGTTTCATGTCATTTTCTTGGATAAAGGATCCTCATGATATTGCAGTTAGTCTCTTTCAAAAGCTCTTCCAATAAACCTCTAATTCACAAATGAGACTTAGTTGTAATATTGTGAGTTATTGATTGTTTTTCCTTATCACATTATGATTAATCTCTTTCAAAAGCTCTTCCAATAAACCTCTAACTCATGAATGAGATTTAGTTGTAATGTTATAAGTTGTTTCAGCGTTTCATAGGAGATCCTTACTACATTATAGTAATCTTTTTCTCAAGCTCTTCCAATAAACTTCTATCAAATGAATGAGATCTCACTATAATGTTTTAAGTTACTGTTTGTTTCAACATTTCCTTTTATGTTTTAGGAGATCCTCATTGCATTAGAATTAATATTTTTCACAAGTTCTTCCAACAAATCTCTAACTAAATGAATCAGATTAAGTTGTAGTGTTTTGAGTGACTTTTCATTTCATGAATGTTCATTTAGAAGCTGTAATATCCATGGATTAGGACTCTCTATTTTCATCATTTTCTAGTTAGGAACAGAATTTGCAAATAAACTCTGTTTTAATTCATTTATTAACATTTCATTTTCTCCCTTTTGACATAGATCTAACTTCATCTTTTTAGCATAGAGTAGCATACTAAGCATCAAACATAAAAACCCCAAAACATCAATAAAACACTAAAAACAACGAAGTAAGAAAAATAGATACTTAGGCACATATAGTGCATCATACTTCATCATTTTACTGGCCCTGGTCGATAATTTATGTTAGCAATTTAAGACACTAAATTGACTAAACAATGTATAGAAGGAGGTTTTGGTCATTTGTATCATCCAAAGATTATTCATTTATGTAATGTATTGGAGGTTTCCCCCTCGAAGTGGCTGATTTCTAAGGCATTTATCTCTCTTTTATTCTATTTTTGGAGCTTGTTTTATAACATTTGGTTTCAGAGCTTTGGATTCTAGGGTTTCGTTACTCCAAACAAGTCATCATAGAATTTTCGTTATAACGTTTTTTCTATAAAGGCTCAGAAGCTGAAATTTATAGAGCATGAAGAAAAAATCTTGAGGAACTTCATGGAAAAAATTCATATCCTGGTTCGCAATATTTTTTGGGATATGATGGTGGAAGTTAGGGATTTTTGCAGGCTCCTAAATTTAACCTAAACAGGTCATCATGGAATTTCCACTATAATTTTTTTTCTACTAGGGTTCAAAAGCTGAAATGTTTACAAAGAGAAGCCAAAATCCTGAGGAATAGCGTGGGAAAATTTCAGAGCTTGATTCGTAATATTTTCGGAGATATCACCTGTGGAAGTTAGAGTTGTTTTAGGCTCCCGAGTTTCATCGCAAAGAGGTGACCGTGGGAAAATTGTCATAACTCTTTCTTTGAGCATCGGATTGGAATTCTGTCACAAGTGACCGCAATTACATGGATTGAAGTTTCCTTTGTATCAATTTCAAAGCCAAAGGAGGAAACAGTGACACGTGGCACATCGTACAAGTTCGCTCTGCTGAACCAGTCCATAATTAGGTAATTGTAGGAAATTGGGTATAACTTTCCTTTGAAGAATACAAATCATGTTAGACCCATGGAATTTGAAAGAAGCTTCATAGAACTACTGCATGGCTAAGTTTTAGGTATTTGAGATCCAAAATAACAAACATAATTCAGTTTCGATATCGAGCTCCTCAAAAATAAGAAAAAGGTGTGTATTTGTTTTTCGAATTGCACACGTCTTGTGAGAAAAATTAGTTTGAATTGATTCCAAGGGCATATTGTGGCATAAATATCAGTATTGGATTCTAAAATGCCACCTAAAAAAAAATCTACACCCATTAAGCCTTCAAAAGTCTCTTCTATGACTCATGAAGATGAATAAATGCGACATGACATATCAAAATTACAAGAGCAAGTGCACCAAATTTCGCTCTCGCAAAGAGAGAGAAAAAAAAAGATGGATGGCATCGACGATGGCATTGAAGCTAATATGGATGGCATGGAAGCTAATATGGATGACATGGAAGCTAATATCGATGAAAAAATTAAAGACAACATGGAAAACATGAAGAATGATCTAAAATCAGACATGGAAGGTTTGAAAATTTTGATACAAGAAATGTTTCCTAATGGCAAAAAGATATTAGAGGAAACTCATGATGAGAACAAAATAAATGTTAATCATGATTTCATAAACTCTAATTTTGGATGGAAGAATCATCATATTCCAAATATGGATATGAGGAAGTTTGATGACAAGGATCCCGTAACATGGATACTACAGATGAAGCAATATTTTGATATCAATAATGTGAAAAACACACAAAAGATACACATTGCAACTTTACATTTAGAACAAAATACATTTTTATGGTATCGATGGCTTTTATCCTATAAAAAAATTATCCCTTGGTCAATTTTTATGGAGGAAATGATATCACATTATGAGGATACAAAAATAAACACCTTTTATAGCCAATTGATAAATCTCAAACAAAAGGGTTCAGTGGTGAAGCACATTGAGGACTTCCAAAAATTGAATATAAGGGTAACTGGTATTCTAAAGGAACACAGGAATTATGTCTTCATAGAGAATTTAAAGGATAACATCCAACATGAAGTTCGCGTTTAGGAACCTGATTCATTGGAAAAGGCATTCAGGTTGGAAAGAAAAATTGAATGTAAAATTATGGCGACAAGGAAGCCTCCCACTCACATATATAAAGATGGAAGTGTTTCCACTCCTAGACTTCCACAACCTATAAGGTTGAAACCACAACAATTGGAAGAAAAAAGAGAAAAAGGGCTTTTCTATAGTTGTGATAACAAATACACTAAAGGTCATAAGTGTGCTGAGAAGAAATTATTTTACATATATTGTGAAGAGGAAGCAATTAGTCCGACCATATCGTGTAATGCATTGGCAAGAATTACCACTCCTCAAACTCTTAAGATAGAAGGACATATCAAGAAGAAAAATTTAATAGTGTTGATTGATTCCGGTAGTACCCATAATTTTATTCATTTTAAGGTAGCCAAGGAATTGAATTGTTTCCTATACCCAGCACCAGAATGTCAAGTGATGGTTGCAAATGGAGGAACTATAAATTTCTCTAGAAAATGCCATAATATCAAGCTAACCATGGGGAATATGTATTTAATAGTCCAATGCTTTCCATTCCAATTGGAGGCGCTGATGTTGTACTAGGAGTACAATGGTTACAATCTTTGGGGATGATAGCTTTTAATTTTCAAGAAATTTTCTTGTAATTTTTTTTAGAAGGAAAGGAAGTTGAATTACGGGGTATCACGGGGAAGCCAGGAAAGATAATAAGCTCTAATGTCATGACAAAGCTTCTGAAGAAAGAATTCAATGAGGCGTAATTACAGAATTATGCTCACTAGAAGCTCCAACATCAAAATCATCTATTTGTGCAGATCTCCAAAAAGTCTTGGACAATCATTCCAAGCTATTTGAAGCTCCCAAAGGACTTCCACCTATTCGTGATCATGGTCATGTTATTCATTTGATCTCAAGAAGTGTTCCTCCAAATATCAGGCCTTATAGATATCCTTATGTCCAAAAGAGTTAAATTGAACGTATGATTGCAGAAATGTTAGAGGCTGGTATAATTCAACCTAGTCAAAGTTCTTTCACTCCTCCAGTAGTATTGGTGCACAAGAAGGATGGATCATGGCTCATGTGTCCAGATTATAGGGAGGTCAATAAGCTCACTATTAAAGATAAATTTCCCATTCCTATGATTGAGGAATTAGTGGATGAATTACATGGAGCAATTTATTTTACCAAGTTGGATCTCCATTCATGATATCATCAAACTAGAATGAAGACTGAAGATATTCTGAAAACAACATTTCGAACTCATGATATACTAGTATTTTTTGATGATATACTAATCTACAACAGGTCTTAGAAGGATCATGTTCAACATGTTGACAGGGTTCTCAAACTATTGCAAGAGAAATAATTATATGCAAAAACATCCAAATTTTTCTTTGGAGTACAAGAGGTGGAAAATCTAGGTCATATTGTATCTCACGAGGGTGTTAAGGTAGACCCTAAAAAAATTAAAGCCATTAGGGAATGGAAATTCCCCACAACCATAAAGCAGTTGCGAGGATTTCTCGGGTTAACTGGGTATTATCGCAAGTTTGTTAAGAAATATGGGAGAATAGCAGCACCTCTAACAACATTATTGAAGAAATATGTATTTTCATGGACTCCTGAAGTAACTTAGGCCTTTGAACATCTTAAAAAGGAAATGTGCCTAGCATTGGTCTTAGATACACTAGACTTCACAAAAACATTTATTGTGGAATGTGATGCCTCAGGAAATGGAATTGGTGTTGTTTTAATGCAAGAAGGAAGACCCATTGCTTTTGAAAGTTTTCCAATCAAAGGAAAGTATTTACAGAAAGCTATTTATGAGAAGTAAATGTTAGCAATACTATATGCACTAAAGAAATGGCGACCTTACCTAATGGGAAGACACTTCAAGGTAAAAACTGATCATGATAGTCTTAAACATTTTTTGGAACAAAGACTATATTCAAAAGAGTAGAAAAAATGGGTCACAAAGATGTTGGGTTATGACTTTGAAATAATCTACAAAAAAAGGAAGCTAAATGTTGTTCCAGATGCACTCTCAAGAAAGAATGAAGAGGTGGAAGCATTGCTTTGTGCCATTTCTATTATCCAACCAGCTTGGATAACCGAAGCAAGCGATGAATGGAAGAAGGAAAAAGAAGTGTTGACACTCATTCAAAAGTTGCGGCAACATCCTAGTACATTTGATACATTTAGTTGGAAAAATGATTCCTTATTGTACAAAGATTGCTTATATCTTTGTAATAATTCCCAACTAAAACAAAAGATTCTTTTAGAATTGCACAGTTCTCCTTTAGGAGGACACTCGGGATTTTTAAAAACTTACCACAAGGTGAATAAAGAATTTTTTCGGTATGGCCTTAAATCTGATATTCAAAAGTTTGTAGCGGAATGTTTGGTGTGCCAGCAAAATAAAGTTGAGACAATTAAGACCCCAGGTCTTCTACAGCCTTTATCCATTCCAAGTCAATGTTGGGAGGATATTTCAATGGATTTTATCAGAGGTTTACCCAAGTCTGAAGGAAAGAGTGTTATCATGGTGGTAGTTGATAGACTTACCAAGTATGCCCACTTTTGTGCATTATATCATCCATTTAAAGAAAGTATAGTTGCTACTACATTTATGGACACAATTCAAAAGTTACATGAAAACCCAAAGATTATTGTGAGCGATAGAGATCCCATTTTTACTGGAAATTTTAGACAGAGTTATTTTCTTGTTTGGGTACTCAACTAGCTCATAGCTCATCTTATCATCCTCAATCTGATGGTCAAACTGAGGTAGTGAATAAATGTTTGGAAGGATATCTTCGTTGTTTTGTATCTGATAAACAAACAAAATTGGTCAAGCGGTTACCTCTCGTTGAATGGTGGTATAACACTTCCTTCCATACTGTAGCAAAAATGATCCCATTTATGGCACTTTATGGATATCACCCACCGTCCATCACATCATCTTTAAGATAAAATTCTAAGGTTCAAGCTGTGGAAGATCACATCCAGGATCAAAAAGAAGTTCTCCAACTCTTAAAGGATAACCTAAATTTGCACAAAATCGAATGAAACAACAGGCAGATCAACATCGCAGTGAGAGAAGTTTTGATGTAGGAGACTGGGTATTTTTACAGCCACAAACATACAAAAAATTGTCCCTCAAGCAAGCTAAGAAGGATAATAAATTATCGCCAAAGTATTATCATCCTTACAAGGTGTTGCAAAAGATTGGTACTATGGCATACAAATTGGAGCTTCCTGCTTTTTCGCGAGTGCATCTACTTTTCCATGTTTCATGCTTAAAGAAGGTTATAGGTGAAAATATTCCAGTTCAAACAATATTGCCAGAACTTGATGAGGAAGGAAAAATAATATTGGAACCTGAAGCAGTCACGAAAATAAGAACTCGACAACTATGAAATCGATCAATTTCAGAGTATCTCATCAAGTGGAAGAACTTACCCACTGAAAATTCTACATGGGAGGATGAGAATTTTATATAGAAGCACCCAGAGCTACTCAAGCGTTGAGGACAACATGTTTTTGAAGGAGAAGGGCATGTTAGATCCCTATATTACTAGTTTAGTCCCTTATTGTTATTAGTGTAGCCCCCTTATTGTTATTGTTGTACCCCTGTAACCCCAATATTGTTATTATTGTGCCCTTACATTATTATTTTTAGGTCAGCTAGGATTATATTGTGGCCCCATAGACTCCTATATATAGAAGGAGGTTTTGGTAATTTGTATCATCCAATAATTATTCATTTATGTAATGTATTGGAGGTTGTCCCATCGAAGTGGCTGATTTCTAAGGCGTTGATCTCTCTTTTATTCTATTTTTGGAGTTAGTTTCATAACACCTTGAGAGGCATTAACCTGCATCTTTCCTCTACACAAATTTCACCTATAGATTTCTCTGATGTGGCCAACTTTTATCACTTATAGGTTTTTCCCATTTGCACTTACGTTGTTCTATAAATTTAGGAAAAAAAGAGAATTTCCAAAAGCTTCCTCTTCGAGAAGCTTCCAGAATTTGTTACAACCATTTACCTATGTTTAAAATTTCATATCCTATGTCATAGTTCTTTGGAATTTCGATCCCTTATCCTTTGATCCAATCCTCCCATCAAATGTGGATCTAAAACCTTATATCAGTAATTGGATAAGAACTCCCAACTTACCCCACTCATATATATATTTACTACCTTGCATATGCAAGGGGTTGGGTTTTGGAGAGTGATTATACCCTTATGTTGTTGAGGTGAGAGGTTAAAATCCCTTGCATTTAGGGTGATTGGAGGTGCATATAGTGACAAGGAAAGGACAATAAATCTTTGAGGAGCTCTTCTACAAGATCAACAACTATTTATGGTTGCGTTAGGGTCCTATGATTCATAGGTTAAATTTTTTATTATCTATAAAGTTTGATTTATAGAACATTGTAAATAATATTCCATTCTATAAATTATTTCCAAAAAAAAAAAAATACAAAATGGGATACAAAAATAGAAGAAAAATGTCAAAAAACAAAATCAAATGTGAAAATATAAAAAAATATGAGAAAAAAAGGATGAAAATACCCAAAAAAGAAAAATTAGTGTGCAAGTCTAAATGCCACTAAAAAAATTAGTTTTAGTAATACTTTAGAAAAATTTGAAACAATGTGCTGCTAGTTAAAATGCTACATTGCATTTTTATAGATAGGATTATAATCTTAATCACGCCGCTTAAGTGTGATTAAGCTTGATTAGATATAATTAGTATATATAAGTAAATTTTTAATCACACAGTCTAATCATGATTAAATAGATTAGTTAAGATTGAATAAATGAAACCATAATGTTTAAACATGGTTTAATTAGATTAATTATTTAAATTAGATTAATGATTAAAGTTATATTAATGTTATAAAGGGAGCATTGTACATAATGTAAGCGCAATTATTTTTTACTAAATGTGGACCTGAAAAAGCTTTCTCGTGTTGCGATAAAGCATGTGCAACATCCAATGACCAAGATCTGGATCAACGACGAGCTATCCACTTCAGACCCAATAGCCCAATTTTACCATTCTACATCATGGCGAGCACTCATATGGTTCCTCACCCCCCCACCCCCCCCCCCCCCCTGCCTCCAAACTGCTTACCACCCCACCCCCCTTCCAAAAACCACCCTCATCACTCCCAGCTATTGAAAGAGTCATTGACCCTCACATAACCACTCCATCCCCTTGCTACCACGTCTCCCCCTCGTGTACAATCCCCTATTTCCACGCCCCCCCCATGTCCACTTCCAAAATTCCTCCACCATTCCCTTCTTGACACCTGTCCAACCCACTCCAAACACCGTTAAAATACTTGTTCACTATGTGAGTGTTGTCCATGAAAAATAAATATTTTCTCTGTACTTGTTCCACTATAAGATTGAATTATATAAACCTCTTCAACCCCGACTGGTGGCCCCCTTATACACTCTGTTTCCAAGACATCCTAAAGCCAAATGGTCATCAAATTCAATCTAGTGTTGCATCCAGTCAGCCGAACGAGAGGTCATGTTGAATCGAGTCAGTCAAATTACATATCATAATCATAGAACAACTACAAAGCTCCATTTTTTCCTGGGTAACTCAGTAATTCCCTTCCTCTTTCTGAATTATCATGGCCCCTAAAGAGAAATAAAATAAAGGAGAAGAAAACCCTATGCTACCTCCCAATATTGACCTGGATCACCTACCCCCAGATGATTAACACTATAATATCCTTAAAACTGCTTATGAATTAGATTTACATGAACTGCATAATTGGTTAAAACATAACGATATGGACTATGGGACACCCTCTGTTAGTGTGAATTCTAATTACAAGCGTACAATAAAATATCACTTTAGCTGTGCATAACAAACAACCCTAACATCAAAGATGGCTGCCAATTTCCTTATATTTGCAGTTAATTGATTAAGATAAATGCTACAAATTCCAGATCTACGCAGTTAAAGACATTAGACAGAAAATAAAAGAAAGAGTTGCTCCATGCATCCAATAGACAAGACAAGAATATTTTTAGAGAATTTTGTATTTATGACACCTGGGAAGGGAACATAGAAAGATGTTACCAGTCCCCCTCAATGGGATGGGTTATTGTATGTCCTCATCACTTTAGATCTAAGATATTTCTCTCTTGATGGTGTAGAAGACCCAGGCAAAAATGGAACTCAAAGGGAGCTCACAATAAAAATGGTAGCAAAATGTGACAGTGATGGAGGATCAAAGTCAGACCAAAAGTATAGATCCAAAGTGATCTTTAGGTAACAAAAGGTAGTGAATAAATGGAAAAACCATTCTATTTATAAAAAAATGTTGAGTTAGTCTATATATTGGTGCATAATTAAAATATTGTTAACAAAATCTAGATCCAAATTTTATGGAATATTTTATTATTTTTGTTGGAGGGAAAAAGAATTTGAATTTGGTCAAATCCCTTTATTTGTAAATAATAAATAAATAAATGATTTATTTATTATTTTAAGAATATGGTCGAGTAATAATTAAATAAATAGTGATTTATTCAATTATTTATAAATGATTTAGTCAAATTTGACAAGGAATATTATTTAAATAATGCTTAAATAATTATTCCTAGAAAATAATAAGATAAATAATGATTTATCTAATTAATTCTCCTATTTTGGGTTAATATGACCAGGAATATTAATTAAATTGTTGTTTAATTAATTATCCCTTGAGGAAAATCAAACAAATAGGGATTTATTCAATATTTCCTCATGGGGTTTCTTGTTTATACCATAAACAACTTAATAAATTATGGATTACTAAGCTATTTCTCATAGTGAAAAAGAATTACTAGGGTAAAATTGGTCTTACATGTTTTACTTTGGTCCCTCTAATAGTAACAGGTTAGATGACCAAAAATTGGTGTAATAGATTTCCCCGCAGCGTGTGAGCATTAGGAGTTAATCATATGACTGAAGTATGTTGTAAGAACTCAATCACTAGACACCGAAGGAGGAGTCAGAGAGAGAGAAATATAAGGTAGACTAAAGCGCGACAGGACAATACCCTAAGGAGGTGAGACTTACATGTGTGAAAAGTCTCTTTTATGAGTTAGTACCTGTTCTACATAAGGTGGGGGAGGCATACCTATGCCCGCCGAGATAACAAAGTACAAAGAATAATGTGTCTGGTAAACAAGGGACTGAAATATATAGTACATGCTGGCATAAACATGGGCCATATAAAAACATGATAATGGATCCCACATACATAATATTCCTAGGAAACAGCTAGGACTTATATAATAATATCCAAGTACGCGAGGTATAAGTACAACCAAGGAGGCCCTGTAAAACAGGAAAGGGCTTTGAAAATCTGAATGATACATGATAACCAAAGGGCACTGCAAGCGGATGAGGCCATAACCATAAAATATATGGAGATGCATCAAAGGTTGTAGTAGAGAGGTCATCCAGGTATGTGGGGGGCTACCTGAAGGGCCACCCCCTCATGAGGTTTGAGCATCTCACACACACTCGGGAATCACCAGTACAATCTTCTGCATCACTGAACCATCAAGTATACAGATCTCGATCATGTCGTAAGGAGTTGGAGCTAAGAATCAATCAAGTTAAAAGGAAATAAAGAGTCCCTTTGCTTGATCTAAGGCACTGAACAAGTTTGGAAGCTGGAACCAAGGTACACCGCCCTCTAGACATGTCTTCTGGAATGAATACGCTGATGTTGACAGAAGGAGGTCTGCCATAGGTGAGGCAATAAGGGATCCTAATATAAGGCACAAGATATAATAGTAGAGTGACTGATAGACTGACACCAGGGATAATTATGGAATGGGGGTACTTAGTAGAAGGCTGATGACTTCCCTTGTTAGAGCATAAAGGGCATGGATGACCTGGCAGCAACTGACACAATACGAGAGGGGATAGGGGACAGTATGAATGAAGGCCAAAATGTGCAACACGAGAGAGGAAAAAAGCAATGAAGGACGGAGGACTATAGTGGGAAAGAAAGGGACTCGAGATAGACTCCATGGATGCGATGATGACTCGACTCGGATGCTCTAAACAAGGGCAACGCGATGATGTTGCCACACAGAACAGGCACGATGGGGACCATACAAACATGAGTACAAGATGGTTACTCATGATGAAAATTGACACGAGCGTGGACAAGTATGAAGGCAAAGTGGTGCCCCAAGTACAAGTGCTGCAAGTGAAGAAATTCGATTTTGACGAGTGGTGAAGTGACCCTTCTTGGAAAAAATGTGTCCAGGTGAAGTATCGAATCACAAAAAACTAAAGAATACCCATTTGAGAGCTCGGTGAGAGATTTTCAATGGTGCTGACGGTTTTTCAAACGGAGCTACGGTTTGGTCACAGCTGGTGAAAGAAAAATATGTGGTTTCTCTTTTAATAAGGCATTTTCCTTCCAATTTGATTCATTTGCAAGTGTAGCTATTGTAAATGTAGAGAGGCAAAAAGTCCCTAAATCTTGATGCGATCGTAGCTGACAAATTGACTGTTCGAATCGATATCTGTCAGTTGCAGGTAAGAGACCTAACCATACTCTTTCAATTTAGGGGATTAAAGTTTCAAATTAGGTACCCAGAGCCTAGGAACAGGCCAGGTCACACTTTTTGGGGTCTGTTATGTGACTTGGGTAGCAGGTACTGGGCAGAAAACTGCTACTTGTCCCAGGAAATGACCTGAAAAGTGCGACCTATCGAAGAAAGGGGGATTCAGTGTTGTTTTTGGCTGAGAGCTAGTTTTTTTATGGTTGAGGGGCATAGGTGCCCCCAAGCATGTTATGGTCATGCCAAAATGTATTTATAAAAGGGGAATATAAACACATTTTTATGATGTGTTGCACCATTTGTTTTCGTTATGGTTATGTAGTTCGAGAAATGGAATGGAGGATTACCAATCTCTTTTGGTACTACATATATGAAGCAAATGGATTAAGTTTTTGGGTTGGCATACATGGTGTCACTATCCCAAAGGGTGGATTTGGATATAATGAACTAGTGCTCACTAAGAAAACACATAGGTTGGTTAACAACAATGTCTAAGGGACTGGGTTGTTGATGGAAGATGAAGGAATGATGAGGGGGATCATCCCTAGAGTGATTTGAAGTGATATGGGACTCTAGAGTTTATTCTAAATGGCGAAGAATAATGGTACTAGAGTCGACACTAACAGATGCGCTAGGAGAGTTGTGGAGAATTGCTTCTCCTAGACTGTCAAATATGGGTGCCGCCTTACCAAAACATTGGGTGTCAATGTAATGACCACAAGGTGTATGTGGATCGAATGCATGGGATCGATGTAAGGGGGAGTAGATAAATTCAGGGGTGGTAAATGCTTCCATAATTTTGTCATCGTAATAGAATATGGGGTGACTGGTGGAAGAAATACCACCTGACGTGGCGAAGATACCTGACTCATCATCATGAGAAGAGAGGTTCACATGCACATCGTCACGGAGGGTGACTCAAAAATAAGTAGATGAAGGATCCACCAATGTTAAAGGGAGGTTAGGCAAAACGGAAGGGGAAGTCCCAGATGGGTCTCCCACCATGGGTCTCATAGATGATGATAGGTAGAAAATGGCGGCCGAAGGCTCCATCATATCAACATCAGGAGGGAGAATGTCAATGGGAGCATTCATTTCCTCTAGTTTTTTCGAAGCAAAAAACACAAATAAGGGAGAGGTGGACTCATTGAGCTTGGCCTCGAATTGGTGGACTCGTTGAGCTTGGCACAAGGATGATTTGTGTGAAAAGAATTGAGTTTCAGGACTAAATCGAGTATAGTGGCATAGACCTCTGGGATACAGACTCTGGAAATGCTTCGTTGACCATGGGATGAAGACGAGGCAATTCAGGACAGGTATGGGTGGCATGACCGAAAATATCACAAAAAGCACACAAAGGGGTATGCTTTGGAGGCTGAAGAGGATCAATGGTTTTTTGGGAAGCCTTGTCCTTAGGTTCCTTCTTGTGATATTTCCCCCCTTCATCTGAAGCTTTCATAACATGAGTAGGTTCCTATTGAGGTGGCTGAGGCACGGAAGCAAAGGGAGGGGTCATGTTGACTGATTGGACCAGGGTCAAAGCAAGATAAGGTTTGGGCTGACTAGGCGAGAAAGTGGCTGGGGCATCAATGTACCAGACGGGGATCCCCAGGGTCATGTTAGGAAGAGATGAGGTAGCCCTAACAGGTACCGAAAATACTCCAGGAGGGGGAGCCAGAAACGGTATCTGACCGGAGGGGTAATGGCTAGGCAGGACAACTCTAAGATGGTTTAGGCCAGGAGGAACCATTCCGGGAGGGTAGATAGGCTCATGGATACCAGCTGCAGGTGAGGGGCCTTGAGGAATGGGTCTTGAAGGATGAGTCGAGGTGCTAGGATCAGGTTGCAGAGGACGGTGTTGCTGACTAGTCGAACCAGTTCGCTTAAGGTCGGACCGAGATGATTGCATCATGCAAACATTCAACGAGATGGGTTCAGAGATAGGAGGAGAAGGACCAGGGAATGAACCAAGAAAAGAGGAGTCTTTGTATACTCTGGGTGAAACATTGGTCAAAGGTTCGATAATTTTTTTATTGGCCACTGAATATATGATGGACTCAGGGGAGGTATGAGACATCAATTCGTAATATGTCAACTAGTCGATGGTGACAATATTTTCGTTATGAGGAAAGCACATCTTATGGTGGACTGGAGATGGGACAAAATACATCACATAAGTGTAGCTACGACCCAATATAATGTTGTAATCTAAGGGGGCATTAATGAATTCTACGTCAACACAAACAGTCTTACCTGTAAGAGTAATAGGACAATTTTGGAACATGCCAAGGGGCTAGGAAGAGTGGCCATCACACGCTTGGAGGGTGATAATGGAAGGGGTCAACTCAGAAGATCTGAGTTTCTTCCAAACCGAAGTGGACATCACATAGGTGGATGCCCCCTTGTCAATGATACAGAAGGAGACATTGGAATTTTGGATCTTGACAGGGATTTGGAAGGCAACGGAAGCAGGAAGGGGGTGATGTTCTAACCCATCAACATCAAAGATGATCAAACAATCATATGAAGGATCCACAACGCCCATGGTAGTTAGTATATATTTTCATTGTGAAGGGCATGACTGGAGGAGTTCCAGCTTTGATATGGCAACAAGGGATTGCGCCAAATCATCTACTATACTACATGAATGGGAAACATTACCAGAAGTAGTGTTTCAGTGTAATAGTCCCTTGGGGATCTTGGTATGAACCTCTACATTAGGATAAGGGATCTATAAAGGACCATTGGGTGTTGAAAGAGGTTCTGTGGGACTTGAGGAAGGGGGCTCAGGGGCAGACGTAGCAGGAGGCTTGTTGTACTGACGAGACTGAGTCTGAAGGTTGAGGTCCGTGATATTGGGTTGGTCAAAGCTCATCATGAGAATCTAATAATCAGAGGTACCAAATGGAGGAGGTTGAGTGGCCGCCTGACCCTCAGGGGGTTGGGAAGCTACTAATCCTTGCTGGGGGAGAGGATTGGTAAACATAATTTCTTGGATAGGTGCAGCATGGGGAGGAATTGAAGGGGAGGCTTTCAGTCCTCGGGATGTTTCTTGAGCTTACCACATCTGATGAATTTGAGGTAAAAGAGGGCAATCGTGGGTATATGGACCATAGACACCACAACAAGAACAAGGCTTATTCGTGCGAACAGGCCTGTCCTACTTGGGCTGAGTGCCCTATTGCTGGTTAGCAGTGTTAGGTGTATTCCCTTAGGGATTGGGTCCTGGATTACCTGGGGAATATTGGTTTTGGTTGCCTTTCCTCTTCTTTTTGGAAGTAGGAGCATTTTCCGTGCCCTACTGTGCATACACCTGCCCCTAGGGAGGTGGTGGCTACTGTTGCAGGGATTGAGAAGGCAAGGGAGGCTGAGGTGCTAATGTTGGAGGAGCTAGAGCACCAGGCTGCAGATACAGAAAATAGGGAGGTTGGGCAACATTGTGGTAAACAAGCTGGGAAAAAGGAGGAGGCATGTTGTATCCTAGATACATGCTACTAGGAGGGGGAAAAGTGCTAGAGGATTTGTCCCCTCCCCGAGGGAAACCATAACCCATGGGAGGATGAGTGTACGGATGACAAACGGCTCCAACGATACCGTCGGTGGCATGGGTTTCTGCCGGTGCATTGGCACCACCGGGTCTATGGAGATCAGGTAAGATAGTATAAACATAACCAGACTATGCATAGATCAGGTCATATTTCAATGCAATCTGGAGGGCAGCTTCTTCAGTCTGAGGGAAATAAGATGTGACATATTTTCCAATAGCAGGAAAAAGGGATCTCAGAAACCAGTCCATGTAGACACGGTCTTCGAAGGTAGGGGCTCGACATGGGCTCTTTCTTCTCCACCATTCCTAGACATGACTAGATAGGTAGGTCACAGACGATTGACAGAAAGAGTTCAAAATTTCGGTACCATTGTCATAATGAAGGGGAAGCTGGAAATAAGACAAAATACCCTTGGAAATAGTGACAAAATTAGTATGAGAGGAGGAGGCCTGGTCAACATACCACTTCGAAGCTTCTCCAGTAAGCGTACGCTGGAACAACTGAAGACGGACAGAGTCATCAGTGATGGAGCAAGACCTTCAAACTTGGGAATGTCGGAAGGGAGCTTGGTTGGTATAGCAGGCCAACCAGGGTCATGTTGTATGGGGTCATTGCTCAACTGGTTAAAATTGGGAAGACTGAGAACTACCATATAAGGGAGCAAGGGAGCAGCCAGGATAGTCCCTGTTGCGGTCCCAGTAGTAGTATTCCCAGCATTAGGGCCAGGGCTACCACCAGTGTTAGGTCCTGAACCAGACATGGTGAAGGTGACAGGAGGAGAACCGGGGATAGAACCAGAAGGGGAACTCGATAAACCAGAAGCAAAGTCAGAATGGGGACTCGGTGGAGGACGAACTCGAACCCTACGCGGAGGAGTAAGTCTTCCTAACAGAAATTGAGTATGAAGGCCAAGAAGTATCTGAGATAAACACCTTGGTGGGGAAATTATGGAAAAAAATACACAGATCATAGAAGGAAGAGAGACCAACAAGAGCAATGAGGTGCAGGATCAAATGATTACAATGTCGAAACAAGGGGAGGGAGGTGCAGGATTAATTGATTACAATGTTAGAGTCTTGGCCTGGTGGTGTAAACTAGGCACTCTTCACTTAGGGTGTGCGTGTATGTGATAAGTGTGTTAATTTGAATTTAAACCCAGATGTGTGTAGAGAAAAAAAGAAAAAAAGTGTTGTATAACTGTAAATAAATCTGAAAATAATAGTGAAGTAAACTGAAATATGACAGAAAATAAAAAGCTAAAGATGCATCAATGTAAACTCAAGGAGGAGGGGTTCCCAACAACTATTATATGAGTGGGAATAATCTAGTCAAAACACACAAGATGGCCAATGGATCTAAAGTTGGGAGGGATAGGGATCTAAAGGTCAGATCTGCTAGAAATAGGTGCAGATAACAGCAAAAATCCAAAGGGAAAAATGTTGCAGAAAAGGTGGTGAAAGGATACAACCTAGGGGGAAACGGAGGGGACCCTAAAGGAGGACCAAATAAAACTGAAAAGAGGTGTTTTGGATGGATGAATAACCAATCTAAAATGGATCTGAAAGGAAAGTTTCAGATCTGAAAAAAGGTTGAACACACTGAAATCTCAGACGACTTGCTTCAGCTAAACTCCTACTAAAAAGGTGGAAGCATACTTAAGCCCTAGGGGGCTTGGTTCCTACTTCGACGAGTAAAAAATGGAAATTATAGGTCCAAGATGGGTGGAGACGGAGGTTAGAGAACCCTGAACAGTAGCCTAGACAAACCTAGAAAAATCACAGAAAAATTCCCGCAAAAAGTACAGGTCGCATTTTTCTAGCTGTTTTTTGTGCCCTGAAGGTTGAGGCCATAGGTTTTGTCCCAAAAGGTGTGACCTGCAATTTTGGCACTCTAAGGAGCAGGTTTCAGAAAAAAGTGTCATCTCAGCTGCGGCTGATACCTGTCACCTGCACAATAGGCCCAGAAACACACGAAAGTTATAATTTTTACCTTTTTAGCGTTTTAAAGGTTAAAAACAACATCAAGAAAATCAAAACAAGACGCTGAAGAAAAACCCTAAGGGTTGAAGCAGCTGGTCATGCAGGTATATAAAATATGACAGCATTCGTAATCATAAACCCTTGTGGAGTCACCAGTTGTTATTGTGAATTCTAATCGCAAGCATACAAAAAAACATCACTTTAGCTGTGCATAAAAAACAACCCTAACATCAAAGATGGCTGCCAATTTCCTTAGATCTGCAGTTAGTTGACCAAGCTAAATGCTACAAAATCCAAATTTATGCAGTTAAAGACATTAAACAACAAATAAAAGCAAGAGTTTCTCCATGCATCCAATAGACAAGGCAATAATATTTTTAAAGAATTTTGTATTTATGACACCTAGGAAGGGAACATAGAAATATGTTACCAGTCCCGCTCAATGGGATGGGTTCTTGTATGTCCTGAGCATTTCAGATCTAAGATATTTCTCTCTTGATGGTGTAGAAAACCGAGACAAAAAATGGAACTCAAAGGGAGCTCACAAGTAAAATGGTAGAAAAATATGACAATGACGGAGGATCAAAGTTAGACCAAAAGGATAGATCCAGAGTGATCTTTAGGCAACAAAAGGTAGTTAATGAATGGAAAAACCCTTCTATTTATAACAAAATATTGAGTTAGTCTAGATATTGGTGCATAATTAAAATATTATTAACCAAATCTAGATCCAACTTTTATGGAATATTTTGTTATTTTTGTTGGAGGGAAAAATAATTTGAATTTGCTCAAATCCATTTATTTGTAAATAGTAAATAAATAAATTATTTATTTATTATTTTAAGAATATGGTTTAGTAATAATTAAATAAATAGTGATTTATTCAATTATTTATAAATTATTTAGTTAGATTTAACAAGAAATATTATTTAAATAATGTTTAAATAAATATTCCTAGAAAATAATAAGATAAATAATGATTTATCTCATTAATTTTTGTATTTTGGGTTAAATATGACTAGGAATATTAATTAAACTGTTGTTTAATTAATTATCCCTTGAGGAAAATCTAACAAATAGGGATTTATTTAATATTTCCCCATGGGTTTTCTTGTTTAGACCATAAACAACTTAATAAATTATGGATTAGTAAGTTATTTTTCATAGTGAAAGCAATTTTACTAGGGTAAAATTGGTCTTACATGGTGTACTTTGGTCCATCTAATAGTAACAAGTTAGATGACCAAAAATTGGTGTAACACCCTCCTACCTCAATTCATCTTACCCCAAACTCACCATTTTCTAAAATTTGTAACATGGTTCCATTCCAGGTATATTCCCAGCCAAAAATCCATTGTAGTTCAGAATGGTAATGTTATTTTCACCATTACTATTGAATCAATCAATCAAATGATGCAAATACCAAATAATGAATCCCTTAATCCATTATCAGAGGAAGCCCTCATGGATTTGTATAAAAACCTTACTTTCCCCACTATATTTAAAATATATAAATATTTCCTACCAAAAGATGCCTAATTACCTAAAAAGAATCCTCCATACCCATCCTCCATGTTTCTTGAGATGAAAAAAAAAATCATCTGCATATTTTCCTGTCCCTTAGGTTACAAATAAGATCAATAGGTAAATGAAGTGATTTTGGGTTTCTTTTCAATCTTCTCCAAGGATGAAAACATTTCCATTTTATTTAATTACAGTAAATTCCTGGTTAACACTATCAATGATCAATTGTTGAAATTTTCTACAGAAGGAAGTTTCAAATATGTTTCAGTGATGGTTTATTTATTCATGTTTTACTAAGCATACTAATTTAAATTTTTATTATAGAATTTATATGAGAAGGGAGAATCACAGTTGATGATTCATTGAACCTCCCTAATGAGGGAACATACTACTGAGTTCACCTACAGTGATTTTATTGACCAATTTATATATACAATTGATTTCTTGTTAAACAATGGCATTCAACCAAGGATATGGACATAGATAATGACATATCTGCACCTTACTAAGAAAAATAATAAAGGGGACTGGTACTTTTACCAGAACTACACAAACATCAGGGTGTATGGCTATGAATTTCCTCCATACATGCTGACAAAATTTTTCCCTGTCTGGATATTTTCATTAGATTATATAAGGAAAATGATCAATATGGATGATCTTCATTTTGTGGTAGCAAAGAAGAAGTCTTAGCTCAAAATAAAAACAAAAATTGGATCATTCATTTGCAATGCCAAAGTAGTAGGAAAGGAAGTTCATTTTTAGTTGGTCCTACGATCCTTTTGGTATCAATTCCAAGCTCATAATAGAACATAAAACTACTCCATATACCCACACCGCAAGACCAAAAATAGAGAAGTTCATGAATCAAGAGCGGAGGGAAGAAAACACTCTGTAGGAGGAAAAAGAACAAGTATTATCCACAACAACTTCACAAATTCCTATCCACGAAGAGAAAAAGGGAAAAATACCAAGAGAGGATCTCTCTCCTTCAGTTACAGAGATTGGGGCAAAGGAATTTCATGTCTACAATAATAAGCAGAAAAATGATCTATTAACATATTTTCTATTGGAAGGAGATCAACAGTCCACTATAGTCTTAACATGTACTTGTGTTACCGATTTCCCAGGAAATGAGGATATTTTCATAGGATCCCCATCTTCCTCATCCTCTCAAGAGCCTTTCATCACATCTCAAACATTAGAATTGGTTTAGGATCAGGTTGAGCCGAAATGTTTTGCTAAATACAAGGAGATCAAGAAAATTAATGAAATTCTTAAAGCTTCTACTTATGCACAATTTTGGAAGCAAACAACAACTTCTCAACATAGGCTTCTCTCAACCTTTGACACAGAAAAAGGGCAGATGCATATTTCTTTTCTTTAACTAGTAGTCCATTTTCCCAAGACACTAGATGATTACAAGAAATTCATCTTCACCTTTGATGCTGATCAAATTCACCCTATTGATTATATGGATATGCATTAGAAAACAAGAGAAATTTTCTATTCAACATTAATAAATATTGCCACTACAACTGCAAAGCTACAAATTTCAGTTAATAATATACAATCCTAGCTCAAGCTTGAAAATATCTCCTCCTTGGCCAAAGACACAAAGATCAAATATCTGGAGGATTTAGTAATAAAGCTGGGATATGATCCCAAAGATGTAAAGGAAGTTGAAGATATTATAAAAAGAAAGAATGTACATGTTGCAACGCTCTCAAACCAATTGAAGCTTCCAACAACAAAATATCCTCAAGTGAAGGAAGTTTGGCATTCAAAACAGGAGAAAGAAGACATATTCAAAATAATTATTGAACACAATGCTCAGATCAGGGAGATGGAAGTTGAGATAGAAAAACTATTAAAGGAAAAGGAACAATCTTCTCAATTGGTTTTTGTTCCATTAACAACGGTTCCTATTGCAGGAACAGTTCCAATTACAGGTACAAAAAAGGCATCTACTTCAACAAAAATTACAACAGAGACACAATCTAAAGATTTAGTCAAAAGATTTAGTCAAAGCCATGGATGACCTGTCCATCATAGGACAGTAAATTGAAAAATTGAAGGCCCAACTCAAAACTTTACAGGAACATACATTAAGAGTAGATAATTCATATATAACATAACTACAAAAATCTCACAGGTTGACACAGAGAATTGATCAGCTAGAGGATAATTCTACAATGGATCAAACATTAGAATATGCCAAGGAAATATATGGGTTGAAATTAATGAAGCTATTACAGAATTTTTTCCTTCAATAGAGGCAATTTTTGAACAAGAAGAACTAGTACATAGCTCAAAATAATTAGTTGAGCAAGTCAAAAATAGTTTAGGACAGATGTTAGGAGAGGTAAATAAATTAATAAAGGTCCTAAATTAAAAAACTAAGGATGATTTGCAAGAATTTGAAATCACATACAAGACCGAAACTATTATTTAGGTTAGGAGGGTAACCAAAAATAAAAATTTGATGTTTCAGCTGTAAAACAAGTGTTATAACATTGAGGTAAATATTCAGAAATTCCATTAAAAAATTAATGTGTTGTATTTAAAGAGGCTGCCAGGCAAGGAAAATTTTAAGGATGGGAGTTTATCTTAAAGTTTAGAAACCTCGGCGAATCTTACTAGTCCCCAATATGTAAATTGTAAATTTTTTTATGTTATTTTTGTGAAAATATTTAGGTTTCTAATTATTTTATATTATTATATATTAAATTATGGCGATTTTTAGGGTAAAATAATTTTATAATATAAAAACTAGGCGAATCAGTTTTCAAAAATATGGAAATTGGCGAATCTTTTTTTAGGAAAAAATGTGGAAAATTAGCCCACCTGTGAATATTAGCCCCTATAATTTTCCCTGCTGCCAGGGGTGAAAGAAATGGGAGATCAATTAGTAGAGTTGAAATATTATCAACAAAAGTTGTACCTAATAGCCAAATATAAATAAAAATTTTCTGCTATCAAAGGTACAATTACAGGAAAAGCTCTATTGGAGGCTTTGGAATTTGACCTACACATCAGATCTGAAATTGAACATCTGTTTTTGTTCAAGCCAAATTTTGAAAAATATACCGATGTAGATGAAACGTATAGAAATTTGGTAAAACTTCCCATCCCAAGTGAAGGTCGATGGGATATTTTATGTCAGGTTTTGGAGTAAAAAAATAGTTTTGAGACAACAACAAAGCAACATCTTCTAGGCCAAGTCATCAACAACAACCCTAAAAAATAGTGTCAACAACTTCAATAGTCTTGGACTTCCTACATTTTTTATGTATTTTTGTAAAAAAACATTTTTTAGATATTTGTAATAAATCTTGATATTTTAAATCAAATATTTTTCTTAGAATTAGTATAAATACTTCATAATTAGAAGTAATAGAGGTTAGGACTTGTATGAAGAAATATAATTTTGATATAAAGTTGTTCACCAAGTCAAAGGTGATCATTTCCAGTAAATGTAGAAAGTTGTTCCAAGATTCATGTGTTAGATAAATTGGTGATGTTTTTCTTGATGTCAAATTATTGTTTCGCTATTATTTCATGTATTTTTGTTATCTGTGTTGTTTAAAGAAAATTATGTGTTGAACTTGTTTAATTACTCTCAACGCTGGCTTATAAATAACATTTATGTTTTCAACTAAATTTAAATATAGAATTCATGTAAAAATGCTATATGTTTAATGGAAATCTAAATCTTTTCTTCTAATTCACTCCAAAAATACTTTAAAAGATCCAATTTTATGCCTACCTTTCCCTGCTACACTTTACCTGTTATTTCTGCAATTGATCCACTTAAGCTTTTGGACTCCATTGCCCAATAATATTATATTCAAAGTTTTAACCAAACAGTTCAAAAATCAACCCTTGAACTTAATAACTAACCTAATAATTTAGACGAACAAATCTAAATTTGAAAGAGAGATCCCTGTATGAGTTTAGAAGGGCTAGATTATACGTTACAAGTGGTTTTGTGGTTACGTCTAGATTTATTTCACAGCCTTAAGAAATTACGAAGTGATAACAAGTTGTAATCTCCTTCCATTTATATTAATGCAAATAATTCTATGTTTTTGTATATGTTATTATCGTTATTTCACTTATTTCAATACCATTTTGTCTATTGAATATATTACTTATATGATCCTATATAGATCTCATAGTTTCTTGGCTTGTGTTGTTTGACTATGTAGGTTTTAATTTTGGAAATCAGAGATGAAATTGGAGCTTTCAAGCTGAAGAAGGAACGAAGCATGTGACATATTTTAGGTAGGCTTCATTCTATCATCTATTTACTTTATGGAAAGCATTGGGTTCTTTTTTTTTTTCTATTTTTCTAAGTTGGCCATCCAACCTAGGGGAGATACTTTTTTCCAAAATTGTAAATCTCGTATAACACATGGGTCCATCATTCATCATCAGTGGACGATATTTTTTTTATCATTTTACATGTAATATTGAATAGTGGGTTGAGTATGGGTATGCCTACATCAGAATGGATATCATTATGATTAAATGTATTACAACAGATGATTCTCTCTACAATCTTTTATTGATCCGAACTTGTCGCAAAGTAAAGAACTTCAATCATTAAGCATTTGTTCTCATTTTATACTTTAGGGGGAAATCTATTATAGGTAATTTTGTCACATTCATTTAAATTTTCTGGAAACCATATCAATCAATATCCTTGGAAGCTTTTCATCATCCTTTGTAAAGCCTCAAGCATTACTTCTCCAAAAATTTCAATAATTATGGGTTTACCAACTTAAAAATTCAGTTTTGGGCCCATCGAACGTTGTCATCTATGCCACCTACAAAGGTTGCATGTTGTAAAACTAGGCACCTACAGTGACCAATGCAGTTTGTCTTTGCTGCAAGTGTGTTGGTTCTAGAATGTTGGGAAAATGTTATGAAACTAGCTCCAAAAATAGAAGAAAAGAGAGATCAATGCCTTAGAAATAAGCCACTTTGAGGGGGAAACCTCCTTTACATTACATAAATGAACAATTCTTGGATCATACAAATGAAAAAAACCTCTTTCTATATATAGGAGTCCATGGGCTCACAATATAATCCTAGCCAACCTAACAATAATAATGTAAGGGCATAATAATAACAATATTGGGGTTACAGTGGTACAACAATAATAATAAGGGGGTTACACTAACAAAAATAAGGGACTAAACTAGTAATATAAGGACCCAACATGCCCCTCTCCTTAAAAAAAATGTTGTCCTCAATGCTTGAGTAGCTCTGGATGCTTCCATATAAAATTTCATCTTCCCATGTAGAATCTTCAGTGGGTAAGTTCTTCCACTTGATGAGATACTCTGAAATTGATCAATTTCATAGTTGTCGAGTTCTTTCTTCTGTGACTGCTTCAGGTTCCAATATGATTTTTCCTTCCTCATCAAGTTCTGGCAATATTGTTTGAACTGGAAGTTTGTCACCTATAACCTTCTTTAAGCATGAAACCTGTAAAACTGAATGCACTCGCGAAGAAGCAGGAAGCTCCAATTTGTATGTCATAGTACTAATACTTTGCAACACCTTGTAAGGACCATAGTACTTTGGCAATAATTTATTATCCTTCTTAACTTGCTTGAGGGACATTTGTTTGAATTTTTGTAGCCATAGATATACCCAGTCTCCTACATCAAAACTTCTCTCGTAGCGATGTTGAGCTACCTGTTTTTTCATTCGATTTTGTGTCAAATTTATGTTATCCTTTAAGAGTTGGATAAATTCTTGTTGATTCTTGATGTGATCTTCCACTGCTTGAACCTTAGAATTTTATCTTAAGGATTATGTGATGGACAGTGGATGATATCCATAAAGTGCCATAAATGGGATCATTTTTGTTGCAATATGGAAGGAAGTGTTATACCACCATTCAGCAAGAGGTAACCACTTTAACCATTGTGTTTTCTAATCAGATACAAAACAACGAAGATATACATCCAAAAATTTATTCACTATCTCAGTTTGACCATCAGATTGAGGATGATAAGATGAGCTATGAGCTAGTTGAGTACCCAAACAATAAAACAATTACATCCAAAAATTTCCAGTAAAAATGGGATCTATGTCACTTACAATAATCTTTGGGTTTCCATGTAGCTTTTGAATGGTTTCCATAAATGCAGTAGGAACTGTACTTGCTTTAAATGGATGAGATAATGCACAAAAGTGTGCATACTTGGTAAGTATATCAACTACCACCATGATGACACTATTTCCTTCCGACTTAGGTAAACCTGTGATAAAATCCATTGAAATATCCTCCCAACATTGAATTGGAATGGATAAAGGTTGTAGAAGACCCGAGGTCTTAAGTCTCAACTTTCTTTTGCTGGAAATCCAAACATTCCACCACAAACTTTTGAATATCAGATTGAAGGCCATCCCAAAAAAAATATTTCTTCCCCCTATGGCAAGTTTTTAAAAATCCTAAGTGCCCTCCTAAAGGAGAAGTGTGCAATTCCAAAAGGATCTTTTGTTTTAGTTGGGAATTATTACAAATGTATAAGTGATCTTTGTACCATAAGGAATCATTTTTCCAACTAAATGTATCAGATGTACTAGGATCTTGTTGCAAATTTTGAGTGCATGTCCACACTTATTCGTCCTTCTTCCATTCATCCCTTGCTTCAGTTATCCAATCTGGTTGGATAAAAGAAATGGCACAAATAAATGCTTCCACCTCTTCATCCTTTCTTGAGAGTGCATCTGCAACAACATTTAGCTTCCCCTTTTTTGTAGATGATTTCAAATTCATAACCTAACATCTTTGTGACCCATTTTTTCTGCTCTTCTGAAGATATTCTTTGTTCCAAAAATGGTTTAAGACTGTCATGATTTGTTTTCACCTTGAAGTTTCTTCCCATCAGGTAAGGTCACCATTTCTTTAGTGGATGTAGTATTGCCAACATTTCCTTCTCATAAATAGCTTTTTGTAAATACTTTCCTTTGATTGGAAGACTTTCAAAAGAAACGATTCTTCCTTCTTGCATTAAAATAACACCAATTCCATTTCCTGAGGCATCGCATTCCATAATAAAGGCTTTTGTGAAGTTTGGCATAGCTAAGACCGGTGCTAGGAACATTGACTCTTTAAGATGTTGAAAGGCCTTATTTTCTTCAAGAGTCCATGAAAATGCATATTTCTTAAATAATGTTGTTAGAGGTGCTGCTATTCTCCCATTATTCTTAACAAACTTGAGATAATACCTTGTTAACCCAAGAAATCCTCGCAACTGCTTTATGGTTGTGGGGACTTTCCATTCCTTAATGTATTTAATTTTGTTAAGGTCCACCTTAACACCCTCGTGAGATACAATATGACCCAGATATTCCACCTCTTGTACCCCAAAGAAACATTTGGATATTTTTGCATATAATTGTTTCTCCTCCGATAGTTTTATCACCCTATCAACATGTTGAACATGATCCTTCCAAGACCTATTGTAGATTAGTATATCATCAAAAAATACTAGCACAAATTTTCTAAGGAAGGGTCTGAAAATGGAATTCATCAACCCCTGAAATGTAGAAGGTGCATTGGTAAGGCCAAAAGGCATGACCAAAAATTCATAATGACCCTTATGAGTTAGAAATGTTGTTTTCAGAATATCTTCAGTCTTCATTTTAATTTGATGATATCCTAAATAGAGATTCAACTTGGTAAAGAAAATTACTCCATGTAATTCATCCAATAATTCATCAATCATAGGAATGGGAAATTTATTTTTTATAGTGAGCTTATTGAGCTCCCTATAATTTGGACACATGCGCCGTGATCCATACTTCTTGTGCACCAATACTACTGGAGCAGAGAAAGAACTTTGACTAGGTTGAATTATACTAGCCTCTAACATTTACGCAATTATACGTTCAATTTCGCTCATTTAGCCATAAGGATATCTGTAAGGCCTTATGTTTGGAGGAACACTTCCTGGAATAAAATTAATAGCATGATCATGATCACGAATAGGTGGGATTCCTTTGGGAGTTTTAAACACCTTGGAATGATTGTCCAAGAATTTTTGGAGATCTGAAGAAATAGATGATTTTGATGTTATAACTTCTAGTGATCATAACTATGCAATTACGCCTTGTTGTTATTTCTTTAGAAGCTTTGTCATGAAATTAGAGCTTATTATATTTCTCGGCTTCCCCGTGATACCCCGTAATTCGACTTCCTTTCCTTCCGAAAAAAAATTCAAGAATATTTTTTGAAAATTAAAAGCTACCATCCCCAAATATTGTAACCATTGTACTCCTAGTACAACATCAGCACCTCCCATTGGAATGGAAATCGTTGGAATATTCAATACATATTCCCCCATGGTTAGCTTGATATTATGGCATTTTCCAGAGCAATTTATAGTTCCTCCATTTGCAACCATCACTTGACATTTTGGTACTGGGTATAGGAAACAATTCAATTCCTTAGCTACCTTACAATGAATAAAATTATGGGTACTAGCCGAATAAATCAATACTATTACCTTTTTCTTCTTGATATGTGCTTCTATCTTGAGAGTTTGAGGAGTGGTAATTCCTGCTAATGCATTACACAATATGGTCGGACTCATTTCTTCTTCTTCTAGGGTTGGTTCCTAGTGTATATCCTCTTCTTTTGAAGTTACTTGTTCATTTTCTTCCTCTTGTTCACAATCTATGTAAAATAATTTCTTCTCAACACACTTATGACCTTTAGTGTATTTTCTATCACAACTGTAGCAAAGCCCCTTTTCTCTTTTTTCTTCCAATTGTTTTTTTTTCAACCTTGTAGGTTGTGGAAGTCTAGAAGTAGCAACACTTCCATATTTATAGATGTGAGTGGTAGGCTTCCTTGTCGCCATAAATTTACATTCAATTTTTTTTCCAACCTGAATGCCTTCTCCAATGAATTAGGTTCCCAAAGGTGAACCTCGTGTTGGATGCTATCCTTTAAAGTACCTATGAAGACATCAATCCTGTGTTTCTTTGGAATATCAGTTACCCTTATATTGAATTTTCGGAAGTCCTCAATGTGCTCCACCACTGAACCCTTTTGTTTGAGATTTATCAATTGGCTAAAGAAGGTGTTGCTCTTTGTATCCTCATAATGTGTTATAATTTTCTCCATAAAAATTGACCAAGTGACAATTTTTTTATGGGAGAAAATCCATCAATACCATACAAATGTGTTTTTTTCTAAATGTAAAGTTGCAATGTGTACCTTTTGTGTGTTTTTCACATTATTGAGATCAAAATATTGCTCCATTTGTAGTATCAACGTTATAGGATCCTTGCCATCAAACTTCCTGATATCCATGTTTGGAATATGGTGGTTCTTCCATCCAACATTAGAGTTTATGAAATCATGATTAACATTTATTTTGTTCTCATCATGAGTTTCCTCTACTATATTTTCACCATTAGGAAGAATTTCTTGTATCAACTTTGTCAAACCTTCTATGTCTGCGTTTAGATAATTCTTCATGTGTTCCATGTTGTCTTTCAATTTTTCATCGATATTAGATTCCATGTCATCCATCTTAGCTTCCATGCCATCCATCTTAGCTTCCATGTTTTTCTTCGAACCATCCATCTTAGCTTCCACGCCTTTCTTCAAAACTTCCATTTCACTTTTTGTTTCTCTTTTCGAGAGAAAAATTTGGTGCACTTGCTCTTGTAATTTTGATATGTCATATTTCACTTCTTTGTCTTCATGAATCATAGTAGAGCCTTATGAAGGATTAATGGGTGTTGAATTCTTTTTAGGGGGCATTTTAGAGCCCAATACTGATATCTATTCTACAATATTCCCTTGGAATTAATTCAAACTAATTTTTTAAACAAGACTTACACAATTCAAAAAAAAAACACGCCTTTTTCTTGCTTTTGAGGAGCTCCATATTGAAAATGAATTATCTCTATGATTTCATATCTTCAATATCTGAAATTTTGCCTATAGTAGCCCTCTGAATATTCTTTCGAATACCACAAGTCTGACCTGATTTGGATTCTTCAAGGAAACGTTATGCCCAATCTCCCACAATGACCTAATTATGGACTGATTCAGTAGAGAAAAATTGTATGGCATGACACTTGTCACTGTTTCCTCCTTCGGCTCTGAAATTGATACACTATAAACTAGATTCAGTGTTCTTATGTCCAGTTTGTACATAATTGCAATCTAATGCTCAGAGAGAGATTTATGACAGTTTTCCCACGGTCACCTCTTTGAGATAAAATTCGGGAGCCTGAAAAAACCCTAACTTACACAGATCATATCTCTAAAAATATTGCGATCTAAGATCTGAAATCTTTACAAAGAGTTCCTTAGGATTTCAGCTTCAGGTGATAAAAATTTTAGCTTCTGAAACTCGGTAGAAAAAAAGTTATAGTGAAAATTCCATGATGACCTGTTTGGAGCAGTGAAACCCTAGAATCCAAAGCTCCAATACCAAATCTTATGAAACAAGCTCCAAAAATAGAAGAAAAAATAGACCAATGCCTTAGAAATAAGCCACTTAGAGGGGGAAACCTCCTTTACATTACATAAATGAACAATTCTTGGATTATACAAATGACAAAACCTCCTTATATATATAGGAATCCATGGGGTCACAATATAATCCTAGCCGACCTAACAATAATAATGTAAGGGAACAATAATAACAATATTGGGGTTACAAGGGTACAACAATAACAATAAGTGGGTTACACTAACAAAAATAAGGGACTACACTATTAATATAGGGACCTAACATAAAAATAAAAAAATAATTATGAAAATTGTCTTTCTAGAAGCTTCTAAGGTGGTTTTAACCATTTACTATTGATTAGGATCTCAAAATCCTATCTTAGAGGTATTATCTCTTATCCCTACAAATTATCCTCCCTCGTGTGTAGATGTAAGTCCTAGATTGGTAAAACCAAAAATACCTTATATACCCTATAAATCCACTACCTCCCATAGAGTTTGGGTTGGCTTTCGAAGACTCTTAGCTATGCCCTGATGTTGTTTCTTTTTACCTAAGGATCCATTACCATCCTTGAGTTGTGATTGAAGGCTTTCTTTATGGCTAAGGAAAGACAAGTTTTGGTGGGAGACATCTACATTTTCAAGAACTGCAAAAGAGTTGTAATATTCTCCTACTTTTGATTAATACAAAAATATTTGTTTCCCTATACTTATGTTTATTTGATGCATATGTATTTAAATTCATTATTGACTCATTTACTAGAGATATTATTCTATGATATGTATATCTTCTAGTTCTCGTGCTTGTTATAATTGTTTTGTAGGTTCCATTTATAAAAATTGGAGCTGAAGGTAAACTTCACAAGCATGGAGAATAGGAGAAATTATGTTGGATTCCAGGCAATTCTTTTCTCCGTGTTCTAATTTCCCTAAGGAAAGCACAAGTCTTTTGTTTCTTTTGTTTCTAGATCAAGCAACTAGATCTAGAGAGTTCACTTCTATCCACAAGAGAGAATTTTCCATCAAACACTAAGAAAACAATTAATGGTGTGTTTAATTTTTAGACATGAAGTAAGTTTTTTAATAGAAAAATAAGTCACTTACTTGTGTAACAACCAAATTGAAAACA
This sequence comes from Pinus albicaulis, assembly GCA_034641835.2. Classification (NCBI taxonomy): domain Eukaryota; kingdom Viridiplantae; phylum Streptophyta; class Pinopsida; order Pinales; family Pinaceae; genus Pinus; species Pinus albicaulis. Next base: position 635,306,336 of record CM076584.1, read on the forward strand.
CTTAGTAGTTTAATAGACAAAATAATCACTTAGTGATGTTTTTAATTGTTTGATAATCACATTCGTTTAACAAACAAAGAAATCACCTAGGGGTGTAAGAACCAAACTACAATAATTGAGTGGTTTAATGGGAAAATAAATCACTGAGTGGTATATTTAATTATTCGATGATAACTAAGTGGTTTAATAGATAAAACAATCACTTAGTGGTGTAATAGCCAAACTCCAAGAATCGAGTGGTTTAGCACATAAAGAAAGCACTTAGTGTTCAAGAAGCCTTATAGTAAAGGTATTGGTTATGACTGACATGAGGTAAAAAAGTATCAGAATGTTGTAATTCCATTCTTGTAGTCCTCCTTTTGATCTTACTGCTCGATCATTTCACTTATGTCACAACATTTAGTTTCTATGAGATATGCTCAAAATTTTCAATTTAGGAATTTCAATTACCTAACTTTTCTTCATTCAGAATATAGATCTCATAAGTGTGACACATTTAGTAATATGGTTGATATCCCTTTTCAGTGGTGCTATTTTAATTTTTTGTGGTGGCTTCTTTCTCACACCCCATTCCAACACTCTACTTGCAATCTCATTTTCGTTTTTTTTTTTCAATCATCCAATCAACTATCAATATTGATACACATATTCTCTACATTTCAAAGATTCACAACTTCTTATAGTGATTTCAAAATTATTGCACATATAACAATTATATAATTCCATATAAGTTCAATTAGATTGAAACGATGTTATCATATCGTCATGCATGTGCATCACACTTACTCTAAGCATTTCATAATGCAATCAAAAATTTATTCCAACAACCTAAAGAACCAAAACTGAGAGATACATATCTTTAAACTCGTGAGTAATTAGTTATCTATTTCATTTATTGTGCATCTCACAAAAAATCATTCACATTGAAGGCTTATTTTCTTAACCATACCCCGTCCTTTTTATCCATGCAATAAATGGATTAATTTTGAAACAAAATATATTAATTTCAGTTAAAAGGAGTTCTTACCAAATTCCTTTCTTTTTCCTTTTAACCTTGTATTACCTTACTTACTTGGCTACCATTACAAAAAACTTTTAGCTGGAACATCTTGAAGAATTCTAGCTGGATTTTGGCATACCAGTTATTGTAATTTTCAAGAATATATGGAATTATCTATAGAATAGTCAATATTCTATTAATTCGATCGTTTACTAGTTTCAATGAAATTTCATAAAGGCATTTTCATTAGTTATCTAATTTACAAAGTCTACAATTATTATATCACTTTTAAAGTTAACTTTCAATTTCTAATATTTTTAGATATTTACATGACCAGGGTTATAAGTCCACCATATAAAATGCATACTAACAATGGTATTTAACTAGCAAGAGATAATTCTTGCACTCTTTCCCAATGAATATTCTACTCGACTTGGAATTTTATTGGGTAACCTCATCATGATACCCAAAACATACCATTCACATAGTCATTATATTTTCAAAATTAATTTAATTATTATCCTACAATGATGGCTCTTAACAAATGACCTTTCAAATTAAATGGCATTATTATACCTTTATCTCATTTTCATGTTTTTCACATATTCATAAAATATAAAATATATATCAGCCAAATGAAATTTCAGTTAAGGGAAATTCCTTCCTATGCCATTTTCATAAATGTCACATTTATTTCTATTTTATTCATGTGGACCTAGCTAGGTCCAATAAACTAACCTATTTTCCTCATCTTCCCTCCAATGCAATTTATGGCACATGTAGAATTTAATCATTGGCTTCAACTTCTAGTTGGGTTTTAGTCAACTCTTCTCCATGGGATTCTTTCGTTCCATTTATCCCACCCAACAAACCAAACCAAGACTAAACAAATAAGGGAAGAAAAATAAAAACAAGGAAACAACAACACATGACAAACAACACAAAGCATGGGAATGCTCAAAGTCAAAAAAACAAAAACATGTAGCCAACAACAACAAACAAACAATTCTAAAATATCCCCTCTACACATATTTCACAACAATGTCCATCTCTTGAGTTCCAATGTTCAATGTGTTAATTTTTATGAGACATTTGTAACAAACTAACATTCTATATTTACTTCAATAAGAGCACTAAGGCATGTGCTAAATTTTAATCAGACTCTTTCCCAAGGTATATAACAACTTCAAGATACCAAAATTATTTCTAAATAGTCCAATATGACTTTTTTCAGTATTTCAGAGAGATTTTAGGGATGCCCCCCATATCTCTCTCTACATTGATGGTTGTTGTTTCATGTGTCTGGATATTACATGAACTATTCTTACTTCATTCTTTGTAAGGGCTTGAATGGATCAAGTGTTATTCTTTGCAACACCAACATGTTAATGTCCTTCTTTTCTCCCTCACCTTATGAGGTTTATTTCTAATATTTTCCTTATGATACCCATCCATATCTCTAGAGGTTAATGCATGTTTCCAAAACCCTTATATGTTTGATAGGTTTTGTAGCAACATTTTTTTCATCTTTCCCTATTATTCTTGTTTTTTCAGAAGTCTTTTGTTCTCTACTTCACAACTCTTCATCTTAGATTTCAAGATTATGAGGATATATATTATATTATGGGACCATTATTCTCCTTGCTCATGATTGAATTGGTCCATGTTGCATTCTACTATATTTATATCCATTCGTCTATTTATTGTTACAATTCATACCTTCTTATGTGTTGTCCCATATACACATTAGTTATTGATATTGAGCATAAACCTATTAATTTTTCACCTTTTCATGCGAATGCTAGATATGATGATTTAACACATGTTGATACGATGATTTTCAGACATCTAACAACCATGTTAGTTACATAAAATACAAATAAATGAAAAAAAAAATCATATATATAAAACAACAACCACGACATTTTTACAAATTCAAAGTTAGCATATCTATAAATAAATTATTCGAATAATTTGTTTTCTTTCAATTACCATCTAGTCTAAGTGTTGAAACTTTACTTCATATGGTGTATTTTTCACCTTCAGGTCCCAACATTTGAACCAATTCTCCACTTTGTACCAAAGATTCTAAATTTTTTACTTAAGGCCCATTCAACAAGAGTGTTGAACTTGGGATTTGATACCACTATGTAATACTCCCTCCCACCCCTTTAAACTACTTTAGGTTGCAATAGGTGATAATTTTTGAAGTTACCCTACCTACAAGGTCTATTATGAAGATGGGATCGCAAAAATTCCTTTATTTTTTTCCAATTTCATGAGAACTCGAAACCAATGGCACAATTACAATCAACTCGCGAGAGCTATCTGGTGATATAAATTTGTATTTCAATCTTAATCATATATTGAAATTTATTCCAATATGAAGTTTAACCAATAAACTTAATTCACATCGATATTTAGGTTCATACGTTGCATCCACACATGGCTCTTGTTAGACAACCATATAAACTTGACATAGGTCGGTGTTATTATATTTCTACCACATGACATCCATGGGTACTCCACATCGTACTTTCCATGTCATCACTACACCGATCCACATTACCTTGGGCTCCTACATGGCATCCATGTCGCCACTACCATGTCAACTCGAGCACATGCCCATATGGTTCCCCTTGTTTTTACGAGAATTTTCCCATTATATGGACATCAATCCATTTTCTATCTTTCATGAGATCTATAAACCCGTGTCACACTAGACCGCCCTGAAGTCCATTTCATGTTATCCTTTTTTTTTAAGTCTATAAAACCAAGTGTTGGGAGGTGAGCAGTGTTTCGGTTTTATGTTGGAAGCATGGCCACATCATGCTGCCAATAAAATTACTACCCAACATGAACCAAATAGATGAGAGTGGTGGGAGGCCAATGAAAGAAAGGGTTTTGCACCATGGTTGGATTTACATGACTTTCCTATCCTTCCTAATAAATATTCAAAATTGATCGATGAGCCTTTCCAAGGCCCCACTTCATCCTACCTCATCATCATAATGGATGATACACATCATAGATGTATTCGTGGCACTGCCACATCAACTCTAGAAAGTGGATCCCACCAAGCCTTCCCCCTTCATGTTTTTCAATTATTTATTGTTATATATAATCCAATACACATCCAATGATTAAAATATGTGGAAAATTTTATCCTCATATGGACCCCTGAATCTATTTCGAGTGATCTAACTTGGTCAAGTTCAATCCTTCATGGGTGCACACTCCTCTTATCACCTTGAATCCTGAATCCATTCATAGTGTTATGCATAAGTTGAAGAACCCACTAGATTAAATTCGTTTTACCATCAATCCGACCCTACCCTACAAGGTATTGCCTATATTTCATGGATTTTGGATAAAATTAACTTTCAATAGAGGGATCTAGATAGATATAAAAGACTTATAAAAAGGGATATCCAACCCCATGACATACCCAAGCCATGCTCAAAAAATGATTTCCTTTCCCACCCAAAACTCCACATTCCAAGATACGATCATCTAAAATAAAAATAAATATCTAGCCTCGTGGTGATCCGACATCCTCATAGGAGTGTTAGCCCCTTGGCACTATCAAATATTGGGATTCACCAAATTTCTTCATTCATTTTCAAGTATAAATTCAATTTACAAGTTTGGACAAGAGAGATACAAACAATGCTTGGAACTATAAATATTAGGATGTCATGACAACATATAAGTTTACATAAGTCCATAGAAATATCACATCATTCATAGGCTAAGTGATTTTCTGCTCTAACCAAATGCTCATTTAACATACCATATATAGGTTAACTCATAACATGTAAGATAATATTCCATCATAAGAACGGAATTGAGCTTCGTAATTCATAAACATATATTATAATTACGAGATTATAAAATAATAGGCCCAACAGAGTGAAATTCAATCAATCAGTAATAATCATGTAGGTAATCTCGTAACTCATCGAAATAGTAATAGTCACAAAGTTCCAAAATTTCAATGTCATCATAGATATAAGCTAACATGTCAACAAGAGTATTCCATTAAATCAAGAAAACTTCCATGAGTCATACTGAACCATTTATCAATAAATAAAACAACAAACATAGTCATTATCCATAAATAAAATATGTTTAAATCAGTGTACTTATATAAAATTAGTTAGATTAGTTGGCAACTAAAGAGGGGACTTCCACTCTCCACCCAATGATAACCTATCTAAATTGAAATCCCTCTTGTAGCTAGCCACCCCTGAGATAGATATATAATTTTTCATAGGGAAAATTCACACCAATGGCTTAGTCAAACACTGAGGAGATGGATTCCACTGTCCAGGTGGTTCATCAAATACTCTTTGGTAGTGTTAGTGTTCTATAATTCTGAGGCTGAAGCAAAACTACCAAGGCAACATCAAACCAACTTTGGAAACTGGGATCTAGCCATGATAGTTTCAGAGAGGGCTCTCTCTTTAAGATTTAACTTTAAGCCACAAGAATCCTGTGAATGGTTTGATTATTATTAATGCTCCAGTGCTTTGAAAAAGCTTACAGTACTTCAATAGGAAAAAATAGTTCTGATCTCAATCAATCGACTTTTGATACTTCCAGAACTGAAGTATTTATAAAAAAAAAATTACAACAATACAGTCTCTAACAGACATCATATATTTAGACTTAAACTTGCATTTAAAACTCTAACTATTACCAAATTATAGTCTCGGTGGAATGTGTTATGCAAAGAAGGTGCTGATGTAGTGGGACAATTAGGACGTGGACCACATTTTATGGATGTGCTGGCAGAATGAGTGTTGTGCTGGCGAAATATGTTGTATGAATGCCCTTTCTGCTCTTGCAGTTACAACATGATCATATTTGCGCAAACGCCTTTCCCCGACTTGACCCTTTTTCTTCATAAAATGGCATAAAAAACCCATATACCCAGACTTTAAATTCTATAGACTTTAGTTCTAAACTTCATTACATCCATAGAAATATCACACATTGCATGTTTTACAGTTTATGATATGAGAAATGGAATTGGTGATGCGATGTGAAGTGTGGAGGTGACGTGGCAGGTAAGGTGGGACCTTTTCTTATCACAAATCGCAAATCTTAAGGTTTTTTTATGAGTGCGGGGGGGAGGTAAATGCTAAAACTTGCGAAGTGTGACATGTGATTGGGACCCACCCACATTGCACATCGCACTATTTATAGTTTACTGCACATCAGAGGGTTTAGAGTTTGGGAAACGCGGTAAGAGCTAAGACCCGCGAAGTGCGATTTTCACTAACGGAGGATGATGTGGAAGGATGGAGAGGGAGCCCACTGCATCAGCGGAGTTATAAAGTGGTGAATGTAATGGGAATGGTAACGAAGAAATGGCATATATCCGTGAGCGGAGTATTATGGTGGGGCCAACCACATTGCAAATCGTAATATTTAACTTTGGAAGAATGCAATAAGTTATTTTTGCCGATATGCAATGAGGTATATTTTCCAAGCTGCAAAATATTATTTGCGATGCAAAACGGTGTGTTTAAATAAGTAAAGTTTTGATCTTGTGATGTGATGGATATTGCACATCGCAAGTTTTAAGGTTTTGCGATGAAGTGCGAAAAGTTATAATCGTCGATCCGCAAAGTTTATATTTTGCAATGTGCGATGGATGGTGGGAGAAAGGGTGATGTGTCAGGGAGAAATGGCCCCACTGCAATCGTAATCGGGGAATCGGGAAGGTGGAGGTAAGTGGAAATAATGATATAGCAATGTGAAAAAGGTAAAGTGAAAAGATAAATCGGAAAGGCGGAAAAGGGTAAGGTGGGTTCACCAATGAAACATGGTAATGCGATGGGGTTTTTAGGATGAGTTCCAAAGGTATTTAAAGTAATTCCTTTGAGCACCTTTAACTTATAATGGGTCTCTGAAATCTTGGATAAGCCATTATTTTCCAGTTTTGACCTTTTTGACAAAATTAAAACTTGTAGTACCCAACCTTATTACAAATTATTTAATCACATTTAAATGATGTGATTAATTCAATCAAAACATACTTACTTATCTCCTAATGTTGCATTTGGAAGTGCAAGCATATTTTTCCTAAGGTTTTGATGCAAGGGCATTAGGCCAAAACAAATTTCATGCATTTTGTTAGACTTTGGGGTTTTAGTTTCAAGAGAATTAGATTCTTTTGTAATGAAATCAGTAGGTTTTAATTAATTTTAATCAGTTGTGGAGAGAATTGTAACTACCCTCGAATGATTAGCTGGGCATATGAAGAGATGAGAGATTCATAAAAACTACAGAGTAGGAATGAATTAGAGTCAGTTTCCACAAACCAAGGGATTTGTCTAGAGTTACAAATCTAGAATTTTGATTGTTTTGTCGAGCTGTTAGGGAAGCTGAGTCAATTCATTTTCTTGTATCCTCACATTCTGCAATCCCAATTTTGAAATTGAGGTTCTCCTTCCTGTTATCTATTCAGCAGAGTCTCCAGCAACTTAATTTCTTCATTCCATGGATTAAAGTCTTCCACAAAACTTTCCTCCTCTTTTCTTTGACTGTTCAGTGGTGTCAATTTTTCTTCAGCATCAACAAAATCTGCATCCATAAAACAATTGTCAAAACAAAAATCATAAGGCCTTAGTGCCTTTCTTTCCTCTGTCAGCATTCTAGTATGTTGTCCTGAAATTCTTTCCTTCTCTATCAGCACATTAGTATGTTGATTCCAATCCTTCAAACAATTCTCGAGACTATCAGTTAGTCTCTCTTTTGCATCACCTTCTTCAAGGATGCCTCCTTGTTCTAGTTCATAAAAATGAACCTTCTCATTCTCAGTCATCTCTGCCTTTACAATCTGAACACCTTTTTTCTGTGTTTCTGTCCTCTGCTCCAGAACACTTAACCCATGCCATAAACCTATCATCTCATCTGAGGAAACATTCATATTGTCTTCACTATCTTCCTTTCTATCACAAGTCAAGTTTTCTGCTGTCACTATCTCTTCATCCTCCATCAGAATATAATTCGGATCTTCCATCCCTGCAATAAATTCAGCTATTTGTCCATCACTCTTCATTTGGCCATTCAATAAAAGCATTTTTTCATTGTCATCATTAATAAAAAATTGATCACCATCAGACAAAACTTTCATGTCTCCATTGAAACAATCTCTTTCATTAAATAAGGAATTTATGAATTCCTTCTGTTGCAGTAATTCAGTTTGATCTTCATCTGAAAGATAATCATCATATGTGACTTGGAAAATTTTAGCTTCATTTATCACAACTTCATCATATGAACTGTCTTCTTTAATACTTGCATTCACACACAACTTGTCAGTTGTAAAACCATAAGACCCCATGGTCTCATTTGATGATATGATCATCAAATCTTCTTGTTGTTCCAAGTCTTCTATACATTTCAGAATTTCTTCAATGGTCTCCTCTTCAGTTTATTCAAGCTGTCCAATTGAGTGCTCAATTCCCATATTTTGGCCATCATCACAATTTAGACTTCCTCTGCTTCCAATATGTTGGAAAGAAAAACCTTTCCCCAACTGTGTATGGACATTTTCAAAATATCTAGCTGTTCCATTTTCTTCCTTAGTGACAACATCAGAAGTTTGTTCTTTCCCACATGTTCTTCCTACAAACATACAAAATTTGTCAGATGTAAGGCTATTTGACCTCTTGGTCTCACTTGAAGTGTCAGTCTTCAAGTCCTTCTCCAAATACTCAATCATCCTGAGTAATCTCCCTTCCAGCTGAGCATTTATCATTTGATCTCTCTTCATCTGTAGCCTTTGCCACTTTACCTTCTTCTTCATGAGCCAACCAACTCTCTAGATTTCCTTTATCATCAGTTCCAATTTGTTGAACTGCTCCTAGATCTCAACTACCTCTTTCTCATACTCTTCATCAGTGAATTTCCTCCTCATGCCATTTACTTTGGCATCTTCCTTCACTCTTTTGTTGTGGCCTCTCTCAGAACCTCTGCAATTTCTGCTATGGATATCAGTAGCCATTATCTCCTCCATGAGTGCTTCACTCACAAGCTGCACTAAGCCTCTGCAACAACAAGCTCTCTTGCTACAACTTACCTCACCAATCCTTTCCTCCGAATCTGGGCTTTTGGAAAGTACTGGTCCCCTTCTGCTAGAACCTTCTGAGCACTCTCTTCTGCTCCCTCTAGGCTTCACTCTGCAACTTTTCAAGAACACATATGTTCTTCTTTCATCCAATCTCTGCTGGGAATTCTCCAGGTTCTACCACACTTCTTCTTCACTTTCGAATCCTCTGTTGGACCCTTTTATCACTGCTCTCAAAGTTGTGATCTGCCTTTGCTGAGATTTATTTAATTTCCTGCAATCTGAATTTTGCAAGCAATACTTCAAACCAGAGTTAAATACTTCTCACCTTCCAAGATCCCTGAGTGATCTTGTTGTTCCTCTCACCTGCACTGCACTTCTGTATGCTGGAATATTTGTCATTTTTCAAAAATCTGATTTTTTTTCATACATGTAATTAATTCAAAAAACTTGAACTTTCAAATAGAGCTATTCCAGCTTTGATGCCACTTGATAATGGGTAAAACCCACAGCCCCCACTTTCCTTTTGCATAAAAATGCACCTTCAATTTTTCCCCAATTAATCTCAACAATCTGGGCAACACACAATATTATCAACCTGGAAAATTCAAAATTATATCTGGAACTTTTATATCTCAATTCAGAGATTTGAGATATTAAATTAGAATTCTCTTATGGGTTTAAAATCCCAAAAAATACAGCCCAGATTCACTTCTCATGCGGAAGCTTTGCTTTTTCATGGCTCCTAACCATAACATGATCTCACAACACATATAATGCTCTTCTATGTGAAACTTGAACAAAACCTTAATCTAAGGGCTTTTTCTTTCATTTAATCTCCGTATGAAGAATGGTTATAAAACCATGGTCGAGACCCACTTTATGCAATTGTTTAATATCTCAATGTTTGGAATAAACCCCCAATCAATCTTCGCATGGACCTTCGGTAGTGGCGATTCATATAAACTCAGACTTGAGTTAGACCCGAAATACCAAGAACAATTACTTTATTATATCGCCACAACTTTGTTATACATCCAGCCTAAACAACATATAAACTTCGCTTTGTTTAAAACCGAAACCTAAGGTCACCGTATATTAAACTCTTGGGCCCATGGCCTTTATTAACATACCTTTGTTAACCATCATGCCCATCCAACAGCTGTAAGTCTATCGCGATATCCCTCAATCATCCAGCGATAGTCGCGCGATCAATTGCATGAAGTTTATTTCTCCAAATTCATGCGATGTAAATGGGTCCCAGCCTTTAACTTACCCTTTGCATCCAACGATTGAGATGTCGTCGCATCAGCTTTGGTGATCCAACGAACATAACACATTATCACATTTTTTAGCCTCCGGACTTTAATGTTCCAAAAAAACGCCAAACTCGCGGTTTTCAAAAACCACCCAAGACACGTGTCGGGCAAAGAGCACTATCGCGTTTTTTTGAGCGATTCCATTTACCATTTTGAAATTTTGTGAGACCGATGGTTTTTTTCTCCCAAAACCACTTCTACTGTTCCGTTCATGGTTTCGTTCCCTCCTTCTCACGATTCTATTCTTTTGTTTGTTTACTCCACCTTCCTTCTAGTCTATTTCAATTTCGCCTTTTCACATGTTAACCTTTATTTCACCCATATTTTAACACATTCTTCAATTCATACACAAGGAAGTGGATTCAAATGCGCTTGGGACCATGACTCCTCTCACGTAGGATTAATTTCTCCATTGATTTACAGTATTAGGGTTTGACAAAATCGATTCCAAAAATCCTTTACACAGATTTACATCAATAGCAAATGGGATTCTACAAAAACCCTCACTCTGTCTATACAGATAATTCCTCTATGAATTCATACATGAATTCCTTATAAAGGTTCTGCCCCTTTTTCAATGGGTTCATTCATTTATCTCTAAAGCACACAGAGTTCGTTTCACTCAATTACACACAACCTCACCCAATTTCTTATTCATTCCAAAACCAAATCATTACCACATAAATCCTCAGCATATTCGAATTGCATATGAATCAACACATTGACACTAACCCTTAAGACAAAGTTTATCACCCATTGATCATACAATCGCTTATTGAACTCAGCCTATTCACACAGATTTAAATCAAACAATACGCATCTCACAGAATTCAGAAACAATTTCTCTTATACATATCCGAATGAAATTACTTACAACTTACTGGTCCTTGGCCAGATCTTCAAATCAAATGGCCCTTCTATCTCCCTACTCTGCCTCCAATTCCTGTCTGCTACCCCCTTCATGCCTTGAGGCTTACATTTATAAAATGAAAATGAATCGACTCAACTCGACAAAACAGTTAAAATTCCATATTTCTAACTCTAGACAAATCCCTTGATTTGTGGAAACTGACTCTAATTCATTCCTACTCTGCAATTTTTTTGAATCTCTCAGCTCTTCATATGCCCAGCTAATCATTCGAGGGCAGTTAAAATTCTCTCCACAACTGACTAAAATTAATTAAAACCTACTGATTTCATTACAAAAGAATCTAATTATCTTGAAACTAAAAACCCCTAAGTCTAACAAAATGCATGAAATTTGTTTTGGCCTAATGCCCCCGGAAAATTCAAAATTATATCTGGATCTGGCCTAATTTAATATCTCAAATCTATAAATTGAGATATAAAAGTTCCAGATATAATTTTGAATTTGACAGGTTGATAATATTATGTGTTGCCCAGATTGTTGAGATTAATTGGGGAAAAATTGGAGGTGCATTTTTATGTGAAAGGAAAGTGGGGGCTGTGGGTTTTACCCATTATCAGGTTTTAACCCTTTTGGAAATAATTTACAATCATGGAATATTATTTACAATATGAAATATTTGAGATGAAATAATCAATCACCTTGAGATCCTATAGATTATAGGACCCTAACAGGTAGTAATCACCCAAGTGACTATGTTAATTTCCAAATTTCACACACAGGTGATTCACCCAAATTATAGTGGAGGGTGTTCAATTTCATTCTTGAGGATTGAATTCCATTATGGAGGTGGTTTTTCAACCAGTTAATAAGGACTTAGCATGTACTAAGTGGTTCCTTAGCTTAACTGCAAGCACCCAGTGATTTAACCTAAGGAAATAAATTGGTTCCTTAACCAACTAGCAAGAATTCAGTAAATACTAAGTGGTGCCTCAACCTAACTAGAAGCACCTAGTGGTTTAATCTAATCATGGATCTCCATAGTAACAACACAATATCACACAAGGATTTTAGTAGCATCAATAATAGTCAAGGTAGTTAACACCCAAAGACACATGGTGTTGGCTCAATATCATAGAGCCTTAGAATTCAGTAGGTGAGAAAGAATCTAGCTCCACTAGAAGGCTTAACTAGTGATCTACTAAATAAATGCCTTATTTTCCAACAATCCAGTCCAAACCCTTGATCCAATTCTATTGAAAAAACCTTAAATTCATTTATGTTGTGTGCATATGTAGAAATCCCTCCATGTCCCTTTGCAAAACTAAGAGAGAGAACCACCTTATTCCTTTTTCAGTGTTTATCAAGTGTCTCTTGGCTCTCCCAAGTGTGTTTTAGATATTTGACACCATTTTTGAAGGGATTTCTCCTCAAATTTGTGAGAGGAAATGGGAATGGGAACTTTATATCCTTCCAATTCCCGAGTCCAATCGCGTAATAGATGTCAGTTGCTCTTCCAACTTATCTCAACCCTAGTTAGATAACAGTAAACCTGCTAGACACTAACCTTTCTTAGCTACAAGAAATTGTTTCATTTAATTCAATAGCATATGGGTCATGGATTTTCAAACTAGGTGGGAAATTAAGTGACTTCATGCATTAAAGTGGATTTATTAAAAATCGATTAGCAAGGAAGATTCACTTAGAAAAAGAATACATAAGGTTGTCCCTTCTTTAGTTGTGTTAACTAATTCAATTTAATTAATAATTTTTAGATATTTTGTCAAAGGTTTGACCAATCATGGCTCTCTTCATGCTCGTATGGTAGTAACAATTAACATTACAATAAGTAGAGGTAGAGCAGGGGTATATTATAACCTCAACAATGGATGAATTCAATGCCAAAGGAGATAGTAAAATATGAACTTTAGTACCTAATAAAGGTATTTTAATCTACCTTATTTCTGATAGTGAGTGAGATTCTCCCTTAGTTGTAGTACCTAAGATAAATAGATAATGGTTAGTCTATGTATATTACATAGAATTAAATAAATCCACCCTCAAGTACCACTTTCCATTACTATTCATAGATAACATCCTAAATACCTTAGCTGTGAAGAGATACTTTTCTTTCCTAAATGAATTTAATGGCTATAATCAAATAAATATAGCTTTAGAGGACGAAGAAAAAACCACTTTTTGATGTCCATGGGGAATATATGCCTATGGAGTATTACCCTCTTGCCTTTGTAATGCACTAACCACTTTCAAAAAAGAAATTATGGCCATCTTTGCTGGTTTAATTCATTAGTGCCTTGAAATTTATATTGATGATTTCTCTATATATGGTGATACTTTTGAATAATCCTTAACCAATGTTGAAAATTTTCTGAAAATATGTATTGAAAATAATTTGGAGATCAACAATGGAATTTTTTTCATGTTATTAGGAGAAGGAATTTTTTGGGACATCATTTTTTTACCGCATGAATCACTATATACCCAACCAAAATTGAAATTATTGTTAATTTTCCTAGTCCATAAAGTCAATAAGAAGTTCAATTTTTTTAAAGTGGTGCAGGGTATTATCATAGCTTCTTTGAAATTTTTAGTAAAATAGCTCTTCCCATGTTTAAAATACTTACTAAAGACATAGAGTTTTATTGGAATTCCAACTTCCAAACAATTTTTGAAGTTATCAAAGAAACATTATCCACAACATTAGTTTTAAGAAGGCCTAATTGGTATTTACCATTTCACATCTCCATTGATGCATATGATACTACAGTAGGGACATATTTAGGTCAGAAGAATATCTCAAGACCTATGCCATACACTTTATTAGTAAAAAATTATCCCCACCTGAATTCAAATAAACTTTCATTGAAACAAAGATGTTAGTAGTTGTGCATGGAATAAACAATTTTTATATTATGCTACTGGTTAAATATTATTTATCCACACTGACCATTACATTATTATATATTTGATGAGTAAATATATTACTAATTGTAGGACTACATGATTTTCATTACTGTCGCAAGAATTCAATATCACTATTATTGACTTTTCTAGAATGGATAATGATTATATCAATCCTAAATAACCATGCTGAGAATGTTTCAGTTTTTCATGATTTTCCAGATGAAGATTTATTTTCTATATCAATTAAAACGCCATGGTTTTCCGATGTGGAAAATTATTTCTCTTTACAAAAAATATCACCTCACTTTTACTTCAAATGAGAAAAGGAAAATAATAAACCAAAGTGAAAGATACAACTAGAGTAACATAAATATTTTCGACATGGGATCTGATATTGTTATTATAAAATATTTTTTAGAACATGAAATCTATGATATTGTTAAATCTTGTCATAATGGACCTTGTGGTGGGCACATTTTAGACAAAATAAATTCCTATAAAATACTTAATCAGGGCTATTATTGACCATCCTTGTGTAAAGATGCAAGAAAATATGTTCAAATCTATCATAGTTATCAAAGGAGAGGTCAACCAATAGAATCCAATGAAATTCCCTTGTAGCCACAGGTTCTTCTATAGCCATCTGAAAAATGAGCTCTAAATTTTTTTGGCCCAATCAACCTTAATTCAAAAGGAAATTTCTACATCCTAGCATGTACTAACTATGTTATCAAATGGGTAGAAGCTAAGGCATTGGAAATATCTTATGAGTAGTTAATGGTCATTTTTCTCTTTGAAGACATCTTTTACATATTTGGAACTCCTTAAGATATTATCACAGAATAGGGGGAACAATTAACCTCCATGTTAGTACAAGAAGTAGTGGAGAAATATAATATCAATCACAAAAAGTATACTCCTTATCACCAGCAATCCAATGATCAAGTAGAGTGTACCAATAATATTTTAGAAGCAATCATGACTAATATAATCCAACTACATAGGAAGGGATAGGCACATAGGATTCTATAAGATTTGGGCATATAAGACCACTTGGAAAAGTGCTTCTGATTTTACTCCTTATGAACTAGTGTTTGGTAAGAAAAATATTCTTCCTTATAAGTCCATGTCCAAACATTCATATTAGTAGAAATGTTAGGGTTAGACTTTTCTGAAGCACGAAAAGAAATAATCATGCAATTGAATCGACTTGAAGAAACCATACAATAAGAATTACAATATTAACATGATAATCCAACAACATAGGTCAAAATGGCATGAAAAAATCATTAAGGAAAAGGAGTTCAAAGTTGGTAATTTGGATTTTCTCTTTGATTCCAAATTCAAATATTTCAAGGAAAAATTCACCACTCATTGGTTAGGCGCCTGCGAAGTAGAAGAAGTGTTTGATAATGGATCAATTAAGATAAATATTATTGGTAAGGAAGGAATATTATTTGTGGTTAATGGCCATAGATTGTAGCTCTACAAAAAACTAGTAAGCTCAGATGATTTTATTTCCCTAATGTTTTAGCAAGTTGATATGCAGATTGTGGATATTGACAAAAAATTTTCTACCTATCTTCCATTTAGAAATTTACTTTCCCAATCTATATATATATATATATATATATATATATATATAAAGAGAATAATAATAATAATAAGGGATGGTAGGAGGGGGATGGGTTCCTCACAACCCCGAAGGAAAATTGGTTATTAGTGATTCATGGTGATTGGGACAAAGAATCAATAATCTAGCTAGGATTATTGGCCTTCTCCTATGCCTAATCCTAGCAAGGTACTTGCATATTCAGAAGTTATTAATCCTATTTGACTCTCTCCTAACTATATAGTATCTATAAAAGGGAAAGTGTCCTAAAGAAAATCATCTCAAAATCTTACTTCAACGAATCTCCAAAGTCCTTGAAATTTTCCCTTCATATCCCCATTTCATATCCTTAGGTACAAAAACACCGAGGCTAATAAAAAATATAATCTAGATTGTCTCCTCAAAGCTAGAGAAATAGAAATGAATCATAATCATGGTTGGAAAAAATATCCCATGACCCTCCCCTGTAATTCATGTTTCGTCAATAAGGTTAAAAGGAAAAATATTTTCCCATGACTCACCTCTAACTTTAAGAACTATGGTAAACATTTGGGGGAGCACGCGTTAGGGTATCGAGGCTCCCATGATAAAATCATCCCATGAATTTTAATTAAACCCCATCTATTCACACACTCAAAGCCTTGGGAAGAAACAAAATTTTAATGAGGGGGTTTGGATGCCTCTTGGGCTTGGGTATCTCTAAACTTTATTTTATTTAGACAGAATTTTTATTTTTTGCTGAAATTTGCTTGGTTGTCTGTATTTGGGCTTAGGATGTATTATTTTGGGCCACTTTCATCTTTCCCTGGGTAAAATTGGCTCTATAATAGTTCTCCTATTGCTCTCTTAATGCACTCCATTGCCTCAGATTCACCATGCAAGAAGAAAAGGAGATCTTTCTAGTCAAAATTCTGAACATGTGGGCTAGTACAGATAAAATTCCTCCAATAATGGGTACCTTGGAAAATCACACCTATTCTAAAAAAATTGAATATATTCACTTGGAGAAAATGGAAATAAATTGGAGGTTACATTAGCAAGTGACTACATCCATAAAATCCTTGAAGAGGTCCAATCCTTGAAAATGAAATTAGCTCAACATCCGGATGAAATTGATGCTCTCATTAAGAAGCTTGATCACTAATGGTACACCTATAGGCTAGCCATAATTATATTGTCAATAACAATGCCTTTAATCGACAATTGAGCAGATTCCTGCCAAATCTCAAGCAATTGCCCCCATCATCTCTTTGATGCTTTCCCTCTACTAATGTATTTTCCTTATCATTCAATTTTGCAAAGCTTATGGTATGTATTCCATTAGAAATAGTCATATTTTATTATAGCTATTTTGTAATCCTGAAAATCTACACTTTTGAGGATAGACAACTAGATGAATGAATGTAACGATTTCCCGAGAATAGCTATGACTAGCCACATATTTTAATATCAAATGTTCTCATTTTTGATAAAATAATAAGAAGAAGAAGAAGAAGAAGAAGAATAAGAATATGAAAAGTTTTAGTTATGAAAATACATTCTCTTAGCACAACTTAAACTTGATTAATTTTCATTTGAAAACCAAGCAATTGGTCAATGGAAATTCTAAATAAAAGATCCATTCAATGATTTTTGTTCAAAAGGTTGTAAGCACTCTATAATGATGATTAGAAAAATACAAGGAGAACATGTGATTTTTTTTTTTTTAATAAACTCATGTATAAATATTTAATTTACATAGAATTTGTATACATCTAGAGATCCTAATATTTTTACACTACAAATCATTCATTCTAGAGATATCTTGATCAAATATGATAAGTTATTCCAGAGCCTCAGAGAAAAATATCGTTTTCATCCATTCAAGACGAGAATATCATCAGGTATTATCTTCTATGATCAATGAAATCATGACCTTTGGTGATATTATATGTAACGTACCATAAAACTCAGAAGGAAAAATGAAGTCATGTCAAAGAAAAAATTGGCTTTAATTAAAGAGGTTGAGAAACTTAAAGTGTATAATGAGTAATTAAAATGAGAAAATCAAAATGTTCATCAAGAAAATAGAAAATTCAAGGTTAAGAAAATAAGGCTAAGGTCAACCATCAAAGAAATAAGGGATCTGAAAACAACATATAGAGCTTTATTCATCACTATTAGAGGGACCTGAAATCAACTCTATTTTCCATCATCAAACAAGCCTTAAATAAACTATATATCATCATTATCAAAGGGAACTAAATCGAGTATATCATTATCATCAAAGGACTTGAAGTAAAACTTATTATCATCATCAAGCACCTATCAAAAATAAAATGTTAGCTACATCATCAACAAATGCAAGTAAAAGAAATATGCAAGTATCTACAATAAAAAAATAAAGTTTGATAATTTATTTTTCAATATTTAAATTATTGGATTAAATTTTCTAGTTGAGATTTTTTAAATGCAATAAATACTCTTTTCCTAAATTTGCCTTTTCACAATTTTTTGGTTGTGCAAGACCCAAAAAATTGTAAGCTCCATAAGGCCCTTAAAACTATTCCTTATAAGACCTATATCTTATTTTATAATACTTTCTCTTGAGAACCTTAAAAATTCCTATATCTCGTTTTTCCATAATATCAATCTCCTATATTACCATTTTCCTACTCTCTTACTTTACCTTATTCTTTTTCTTATTATCCCTTAACTGTAGAAATTTGCTGAATAATGAAGATTTATCCACCGAGATTATCCTGATCACATACTAATTCGAATTCATATGCAACACATAACCTCTTCTATAATCAATCATCAATTTGCGGAAATGGAAACAGTCGCATGCGCACATAAACACAATATGTAATGGGGAAAGCTTATAGCTGAAAAACCCCAGCTATTTGTATATTATAATAGAAGATAAACATGTAACAATCTTAGTACAATACTCCTCACAAGTACTCAGTACTGTCTCTAAAAGTTACACACAAACTAGCTCAGTTTTGAACAAGTCACAGGTTCAAAACTCATCCACTAATTGCCTGCCTCTATTGCGCAATCAAGGCTGGTCTAATGAGAGATCCAAGTTCGAATCTCACTGGCTCCAACTACGCAATCATCATTGGCAATCTCCTCCAATGCTTGTGCAAATCTCATGCACAACTGTTGTCGCAACTAATAGCAAACTCACCCTTTCATCTACCTCTTCCACTGGTCTCCACTGAACTGTCCATGCATTGTAGTGAACTGATGTGTTCTTGAGTTGAATAATGAGTTAATAATTAGTGAATTAAATAATATTTAATTCACTCCACTCATTACTAGTTGATTAGCTAGTTAAACTAATCACAACTAGTTCAACTAAGTTAAACCGAACACAACTCCACCAAATGTCTCATCAACTCCACCAAACTTCTGCCACTGAAGTCCTAACTGAAGTCAACCATGCATGAGCTCACCAAACCCCAAGGAATAGCGTAATTCCTTCTGTCAGATGCATGGGCCACCTCCGTAGCTCCAACTGAAGTGTTGTAAGAGAATAAACTGAAGTTTAGAGTCCAAATATTATTAAGGGCTAATAATATTTGGTAAACCTAAACCACAGAACGAAATGAGTCTAAAGAAATAGACTTCGACTGTATGCAAAAATAGAAGTCCATCTATTTTTACCAACTCGACAATCATCCAAGAATAGCATCTTGCACCAACTCCTAGACTATGCTCCATAGTCTAAAAATAGACTTTGCGCCAAAAATAGCCTGCGGGCCCACTTAGTGAAGGCGACTTCATTTCACTAAGCTCCATCATCTTGTTGCATTTTCAACACTCTCTCTCAACAAGATATGGATTATCTGCAACCCCTATCCTGCCTCTGTGGAATTTGAACTTGCTCCTGGTGAGCGCCTTCGTCAAGATGTCAGCATCCTAATCCTCCGTGGGAATATATGAAAGCATCATGATCCTCCGCTGAACACAATCTCTGATATGATGGTACCTGATGTTGATGTGTTTGGATCTATCATGAAATACTGGATTAGCCGAGAGCTTGATGCAGCTCTGGTTATCACAATAAATCACAGTAGGCTCCAAGTGCAACCCGAACAATCCAACGAGGATCTTCCTCATCCAAATAGCCTCGCATGCAGCCAAGCTTGCTGCCATGTACTCGACCTCTGCTGAACTGAGTGCCACGGATCTCTGCTTCTTGCTGTACCAGGAAACTGCTGTCGACCCAATGCTGAAAACTCCTCCAGAAGTGCTCTTCCGGTCCGTTGGGCTCCCTGCCCAATCTGCATCAGTGAAGCCAGAAAGCTTCGCTCCATCCTCTTGTTTGTACCATAGACCATATCCCGATGTGCCTCTGATATAGCGTAATACATGCTTGCCTGCCTTCCAAAAGAGCTTGGTAGGCTTAACCATAGCTTGCGAAAGCTGGTTAACTGCATAGCATATATCGGGTCGTGTATTGACCAGATACATAAGCGACCCACCAACTGTCGATAGACAGTGGCATCCACTACCTCCGCTGAAGTAGCATCCTCCTTCCTCCAACCACCAGGAAGAGGAGTGTCAACAGGCTTGCAACCATGCATGTTGAACCTCTCCAGTATCTCCCGGGCATACTTACCCTGAGAAACAAACAGTCCTCCACTGCGCTGCCAAATCTCCAATCCCAGGAAATAATGAAGGAGGCCCAAGTCCTTCATCTCGAACTCTCTAGCAAGGTCCTCCTTGCATGAAAGTATCAATAGCTCATCACCCATCAAAATCAGATCATCTACATACAGTACAATGATCAGCAGCTTCCCCTCCACCACAATCTGGTACAGGTTAGGATCCACCTCACTCTTGGAAAATCCAAGCCCGGTGAAATAACTGTCTATCCGTGTGTACCAAGCACGAGGTGCTTGCTTCAGCCCGTACAGTGCTCTCTTGAGTCGGCAAACATGCGACTCACTGCTGAAGATCTCGAAACCTTCAGGCTGCTCGATGTACACCTCCTCCTCAATGACTCCGTTGAGGAACGCAGTCTTCACATCCATCTGATGAATGTGCCACCCCATCTGCGCTGAGAGAGCAAGGATCGTCCGTATGGAAGAGTACCTTGCGACAGGTGCAAAAGTCTCCTCATAATCGATCCCCTCGATCTGTGAAAAGCCACAGGCAGAAAATCTCGCCTTATACTTCTCCACACTCCCGTCAGCCGCCTGCTTCACTTTGTAGATCCATCGCGAACCCACCACTGATTTCCCCTCCGGTCTTGGGACAATCTCCCATGCACTGTTTCTGACGATCGAATCATATTCTTCGATCATGGCATCTACCCATACGGGTTCCTCCACAGCTTCCTCAAAAGAGGATGGCTCTGTCACGACACATTGACTCACAAGAGCCATGTATCCAGTGTACCGATCCGGTGACTGCCTCTGTTTGCGCTGTGCTGTAGGTGGTCCTACAACCTTCTCTACATCTCGAGCCAGTCGCTCAGCTTCTGTAGTGCGCATGCGCCCTCTGATGGTTGGCACTGCATGGGTGGTTTCTTCCACCTCCTGAACTTCCTCTTGTGGCTGATCCACATCCGGAAGCTCCTCCTTAGGAACTAACAGCTCCTCATCTGCATGCGAGTGTAGCTCCCTCTCAAGCGAACACTGCATGGCTTTCTCCTCCTGAAATTTTATATCCCGTCGCACAACAGTCTTGCGACTGTCTGACAAATACACCCGGTAGTTGTGAGGTGTATCAGTGTACCCCACAAATATTTCAACCTCAGCAGTTGGATCCAGCTTCCTTCTTGCATCCTTCGTCACATGCATGTAGACAGGAGAACCAAAAATCCGCAAATGGGAAATATCAGGCCTCTTGCCAGAATAAGCCTCCTCCGGTGTACTCATGCCAAGAACCTTGTGAGGACAACGGTTCTGCACATACACTGTTGTATTGCATGCCTCGGCCCACAAGTGAAGGGGTAGGCCCTGATCATGCAACATCGCCCGTGCAGCACCCACGATCGTTCTGTTCTTCCGCTCAGCCACCCCGTTCTGCTGTGGGTTATGGGGTGCGATGAGCTCTCTCTAAATCCCTTCTGCGCTGCAAAATTCTTTGAATTCAGTAGAGATGAATTCACCACCATTGTCGCTCCTGAGAGCCTTCACATGCTTCCCCGATTCCTTCTCAACCAGTGCCTTGAATTCACAGAACTTTGAAAATTTCTCGCTCTTCTTCTGCATGAAGAAGATCCAGCACTTCCGAGAGAAATCATCAACAAAGATCACATAGTACTTGTGCTTTGCTGTCGAAGCTACTGAGAAAGGACCACACACGTATGTGTGAACTCTCTCAAGGATCGTCGTGGCGCGACTATCCTTCTCGTGAAAGGTGGCTTTCACATACTTCCCTAAAGTACACCCCTTGCACTGATCTGACTGCGCAAGAGTGCCCTTAGGAAGCCCAGTAGAAATCTACTGCAGTATCTTCAAAGCTCTGTGGTGAAGGTGGCCCAATCTCCTGTGCCACAGTTCGCCCTCATCATCCCGGCTCACCACTTCTCCCGCCTTGCATGCCATTGTTGCGCAGCCATCTACTTGCAACTGATAAAGGTTCTTGACTCGAACCCCTATCTTCCGGGTCTCTCCAGTTGTCTTACTACGCAGGAAAGCTTTTCCTTCGCTGAAGACCACATCATACCCCTTGTCTTCCAACATCGCCACAGAGATCAGGTTCTTCATCAATCCTAGAACATGCAAAACTTCCTTCAATATGAAAGGTTTACCAGACTCCCTCTCAAAGGAAATGGTACCGATACCAGTCGCACTGTATCTACCATCATCGCCCATCTCGATGTGCACTCCAAGATATTTTTCCTCCAGATCTGAAAACAGATCTCGATCTCCCGTCATGTGAAATGACGCACCACTGTCCAAGAACCAAACTGATCCCACCACACTTGAAACCAAGCATGCGATCAGTGAAAAATCCAGTTTGAATTGAGAAGCCAATGCCTCTCCCGCTGCAGATCCAGCAGCCTTCTTATTTTTCTTCTTCTGCGGACAATTTGTGGCATAGTGTCCGTGCTGGTGATAGTGAAAACACTTCACCTTGGACATGTCTTGCTTCTTGCCTTTCGCACCAGACTGAGAAGCCTTCTTGCTCTTCCCCTTCTTTGCTTTGGCAGCCAAAGCGCAATTTTCTTCATCGGATACCTTTGATGAAGATCCGTCCCTGGTAGTCCTCCTTATCTCCTCTTGCATGAGATCCGCCCAAAGGCGCTCCCATCCCGGCAACTTCTCCCGACCATTGACACTATCTTGATATGCATGCCAACTTTTCGGAAGACCAAGGAGAGCCAGGTCTACCATATCCTCTTCTTCGACAGTCACCCCCACACTTCCCAGCTCATCTCTGCATTGAGTGAACTTCGTGAGGTATTTGGCGATACTGTCGCCTTTCTCCATCTTAATGTTTCTGAGCTTATCCTTGAGCGCCAGCTTCCTTTGGTCGCTTTTACTCTGGAATAGATCTGTCAACGCTTTCCACATAAAATATGGAGAATATTTTCCATGCAGGCTGGATACAATGTGATCCTTCACGCCCTCCAACAGAATCCTTCGACATTTCGCCATCTTCTTTTGCCAAGCCTCGACTTCAGCAGGATCAGTGGGCTTTTGGACATCCGTATCTACGAACTCCTTCAGTCCATTATCTTCTAATACTACCTCCATCCGATCTTTCCATGCAACATAATTCGAACTGCCTTCAAGGGCATATTCGAGTCGCAAACCGTTGAAAGACATTTTCAACTCTGGCACCAAGAAAACAAACTACTGCAAAATTCGAATTCCAAACTCAAAAACTCAACTGCTTCTGGATCTGTGAGAACAAATTATTTCTAGCACAGAGATCGACTGTAAGGGCATTTACTGGATATATCACCTTTTAGAGAAAGGATGGATCCAGAGGCTACCTGGCCCGTTATAGACTCTGTCTACTGAAATAAAATTGTAATCACTGTAATAGATCCCGATGATCAATTCCCTCTGATACCCTGTAGAAATTTTCTGAATAATGAAGATTTATCCACTGAGATTATCTGGATCATACATTAATTCGAATTCATGTATAACACATAACCTCTTCTACAATCAATCATCAATTTGCGGAAATAGAAACAGTCGCATGCGCACATAAACACAATATGTAATGGGGAAATCTTATAGCTGAAAACCCCCAGCTATTTGTATATTATAATAGAAGAGAAACATGTAACAATCTCAGTACAATACTCCTCACAAGTACTCAGTACTGTCTCTAAAAGTTACACACAAACTAGCTTGGTTTTGAACAAGTCACAGGTTCAAAACTCATCCACTAATTGCCTGCCTCTATTGCGCAATCAAGGCTGGTCTAATGAGAGATCCAAGTTCGAATCTCACTGGCTCCAACTGCGCAATCCTCATGGGCAATCTCCTCCAATGCTTGTGCAAATCTCATGCACAATTGCTGTCGCAACTAATAGCAAACTCACCCTTTCATCTACCTCTTCCACTGGTCTCCACTGAACTGTCCATGCACTGTAGTGAACTGATGTGTTCTTGAGTTGAATAATGAGTTAATAACTAGTGAATTAAATAATATTTAATTCACTCCACTCATTACTAGTTGATTAGCTAGTTAAACTAATCACAAATAGTTCAACTAAGTTAAACCGAACACAACTCCACCAACTGTCTCATCAACTCCACCAAACTGCGCGAGTCCCTGCGCCCAGGCCAACCATGCAGCAGGCTCACCCAGGCCCAAGGAATAGTGTAATTCCTTCTGTCTGATGCATGAGCCACATCCGTAGCTCCAACTAAAGTGTTGTAAGAGAATAAACTGAAGTTTAGAGTCCAAATATTATTAAGGGCTAATAATATTTGACTGACCTATTTTTAGACAGGCAGTCTAAAAATAGACTTCGACCTGTATGTCTAAAAATAGAAGTCCATCTATTTTTACCAACTCGACCAATCATCCAAGAATAGCATACTGCAACTCCTAGACCATGCTCCATATGTCTAAAAATAGACATAGTCTAAAAATAGACTTTGCGCCAAAAATAGCCTGCGGGCCCACTTAGTGAAGGCGACTTCATTTCACTAAGCTCCATCATCTTGTTGCATTTTCAACATTAACCATATGCAATTATTCTTAATAAATAGGGGCATGATATAAAATGAAAAAAATAAAGAGTAAAAAGTTTATATCATAAAATATTGAATAATTATACTAAAGAGACATGTATCATCTTGATAATGGTAGAGATAGTGGAGATAAAAAGGCATTATAACAAATCACGAAGAGGTGCATGTGATTATAAGATTTTTATAGGTACAAAAGGACAAGGTGTGACTTGTGAAAGAGTAAGCTTCTAAAGCACTTCTGGTAACGCCAAAACTCATGAGTGGAAATCAAAGGAAATCAACCTACAAACAAAGGAGCAAAATAAGGCATAATACTCTATTTTTTAAAGCATAAAGAATGTGTCATAACACTCTATTTTTGAAAGCATATAATAGTCTATTTTTCAAGGATATGAATGATTGTTTGAAGTGAAAAGTAAATATGGTGTGAACACAAGTGTAAAGATAACATTTTGAAATTGGAATTGGTGTTTATTTGATAGCAATATGAAAATTCAAGTGATTTTGTTTATGATTTAATTCACACATATAGAATTGAGGGAAAATTTTAAGCGTTAATATTTGTAGGTGGGCTAATATTCCATGTTTTTTTCAAAAAAAAAAAAATTTGCCAGTTTCATTTTTCTGAAATTTTATAGTATAAAATTATTTTACCTTAAAAATCGCTAATATTATATATTTTCTAGTATAAAATAATTAAAAATATAAACATTTTTACAAAATTATCTTCAAATTTTTTTAAATTTGGATATGAAAAAGTAATAAGATTCACCAAGATTTCTAAAATTTAAGATACAATTTCATCTTAAAATCTTCCTTAAAACCAAATTTACAAACAAAATTCACAGCAATATGCTTCATAGTTCATGGTTAAAAAAGAGAAAAAATGCATTATTGAGCTCATGTAAATGATTGGAAAGCGCACTTTGAAATTTGAATACCATTGTCACGAGTTTAATGCAACGAGGAACAAACTTGCGGAGAAGAATACACACCAATTAAGCAGTACATATATGCAAATCATACCCTAGAGCTATCCTTTTTAATCAAAAAATGAGCAGTAGTCTTCATGTGGGAAATTCAAAGCCGGCTTGAAAGCATGGATTACATATAATTTATTACAGAGGATCACAATGTAGAGTGAAATTTTAACTTAGGAAACTACACACTTACGAATTTTTTTTACCCTAATAACTACATTTGGAAAATGAGAATGAAAACTTTCCTTTCCTTTTGAAATCTATTTTTCCTTACAAGTATCTCTTATTTGAAAAACATAATTTGATTTTATTTGAGAAATTAATTTGTCCTGATAGTGGCTCCGTCATATAGAGACAACGAGCTAGATTTTTTTCAAAAATATTTTTGAACCATAGAAATTCCTACATATATCACACAAAAATTTAGTTAGTTTGGTTACAATTAATTAGAAATTTCATTGAAGCATCAAATTTTATCACTCGGGAGGGTTTTCTATTGATTTAAAAAAAAACATATGCTTGTCCTTTAAATGTTTCAAAATACAAAATTTACAACAAGATCAATGTATGTATGCTCATAGAATCAAGAAGATAAGAGCTTGGTTTTTAAATAAGTTCTCATAGGTTAGAAAAGGATACTTAGGGTTAGTGACCCTTAGGGTTAGTGTCTCAAGCTTCCAAAACTCCTTTTGACTCTAAAAAATATAACTGGCTAATATAGAGCATTATAAACTCATAATTGATGTTATCATTTTCATTTTTAATGATTCAATGGAAATTGTGTTGACTATTTGTTAGCATATTGTGGATATACAATGGTTTGTAGGTAATTTGGGAAAATTTGAAGAGGCTTGAGTATACATGAATATAAATGTTGATACACTATATCAATACTTACATAGTGTGAAATATATAGTTATATACATTTTTTTTACACAAAAATTAAAAATGACCTGAAAAATGAGTCGTTCGACTTTGAAATCAACAAGCAACATTCTCATACTATTTGAATCCTGGAGGAAAGAAATTGGATTGAGATTATCCTCAAATTAAAGGTCTATAATAGGAATTCTTACAAGGAATTTTCATTATAGTTTCATGGAATTTTTTTGAAAGTGGGCCACCTTACCATCCATTTATTAGAATATGTATTAAGTCAGATTATAGGGTTAAAACATGATGAAGAGAAATGGTTTAAAACGCAACATATACAAGGGAAGTCATGTAACTAATTCATTTAGAGGTAAAGGAAAAAATAATATTTGGAAAAAGGTATGCCCAATACTTGGTTGAAGCCACCTTAATAATCTAGAGATATATAACAAGTGAAGGTCTATTGAACCTAATATACCTCTATCACATCATAATATTGCAACATATGAGGGGAGACAACAACTTGAATTTTCCATATTTTATGCTTAAAAGCCTCATCAAAATGGAAAAGATAGCAAAAATATCTCCTTGCAATGATAAAAATTTATCTCAACATGTTTTAATTAACATGATCATCGAATGGGAAGTTTCCAAGGCTAAAGAGACTTGGGAGGAATTTCTTAAAAATAATCAATTTGTCATGGTGGGTGAAATGGAGCCTATAGAATAAGAGGATGCACATCCAGTTAAAGGGAAATATGAAGGGAAAGAACAAAACCTTAAGTAGGTTAAATGAGCAAAATAAATAATAGATAGAACAATGACAAGATCCATGACTAAGCAAGTTGATAAAGATAAAAATACACCTACATCTGTTCATATGGCCAAAAAGCAAAGAATAAAAAATACTCCCTTGGTTTAAATTGATGATAATGAAAATGTTGATAGTGATAAAAAACTAATATATGATTACATAAATTCTTTAGATACTGAATAGAAACAAGATAACAAATCTACAGGGAAAGAAAAGTTGATTGATGATCACACCATTACTGATGAAAAGGAGGAATACATAGTCATAGAAGAAAAAATAAGGGAAATCGTAAGGAATCAATCTTCAAAGTGAACTGAAATAAATCATATGAAATCACCAAAAGAGGTTGTCTCCTTACTAGAAATCCCTTTAAAAGAACAAGAGGAAAATTAGTAACTTAAAGAACGTTGTCCAAGAGAGGCAAGTATTAGAAAGTTACTTGAAATCATAAGATGATTTGCTCACTAAACACAACCTGACATTAATAAAGGAAAATAAAAGGACTCAAAGAGAAATAAGAACTTGCAAGAGGAGAATTTCATTATCTCCACACTGGCCTACAAGTGGTATGAGAGGAAAAGTGATGTTAAAATTGAAAATAAGTATTTGAAAATGAAAATTTTCATGAAGAGGCACAAATCAAATGGAAAATAATAACAACCTCCTAAAGGAAACATGGATCTTATATTGTAGGAAGAAAAATATATTTTATGTAAATATTTTTGGAATACTTATGATGACACACTTCACCTTCGGTCGAGGGGAATGTTAGTCCTATCTTTTGATATAATTTTTCTATATTTTTATGTATTCTTTGCCCTTACTAACACCTACTTTAGTCATTTATGAAAAATGTTTCTCACATTTTTCCAATATAATTACTTTGTAAAGGTATTTTATTAATATTTTAATTTTTAAAATTTTATCCAAATAATTTCTTTGTAAAAGTAATTATAGTTTTCGATAGAATTCATAAATAGTCTTTTGTTATAACACTTGAAGGAGGTATGGGTGAATTATATGACATGGGTTTTTCTCATGTATGTCTTGAGATTGTGACATTATGATTTCCTAACCTGAAACAACTATGAAGTATCCAATCAACATGGGTACTCTCGCAAGAAAAACATAGGACAAGTTGGAAACTCATCCCAAATATGATTATTTGATATTAAATCCATTATTTCAACACCCTAGAATGTCAAAATTATCATATTTCATCTCTAGAATAGGCTATAATTTATATATAGTAGGATTTTTGAGCATTTTGTTAAGTTTTTTCTTCCTATAAAGGCGAGAAAACCTCGCTTGATAATACATGTTGTTATTTTGAGACTTTGAATTTTGACTTGAATGCTTAGACTCAGATTCCATTTTTTTTTAATTCCATTTTAATAAATTCATGTCTTTCACTTGAACTTTCAATCACTAAAACAAGCTAATTGTGCTTGTTGAGTTGTGGAAGGCCCCCCACAACTCAAGCTAGTGCATTATTCATTGTTGTGCATAAGTATGGTATATATTTACTTTATAATGTTTATTATTTTCATATTTCTTTTATTTGTATGCTAATACTATATTTTGTATATTAAGATGAAAAATTATTCATCAAACTAGTTTCCTATTTGTTGTAAAGTTATGTTCACAAACTAATTTTAAATCCATTGTTTATCAGAATTATTTTTTGGTTATTCCATGGTTATATCATCTAATTTTTAGTTTTTTCAATGTTGTTTTGATTTACTTGCAACATCTGAGCTCACTAGACATCATAAGCTACCTACCATTATATATTATAGCTACATTACATTAGTATATCATAGCAACCATATTCATTCAACATTGCATCATTCAAATATGCATTGTTGTAGTTTTGAGTGTGCTCATGTTAGGAAAAATACTGAAATGAGGGGGGGAATCTATAAATGTATTGCACTTTATCTTCAAGTTCAAGTTCAAGATTTTGTATGCTACTATTATTTAAACAACTTGTGATTCTATGCGCCTTTAATTAATGAGATCCACATATATCTTGATTTCCAATTTTTCATAATTTCTATCAGTTGTTTAACTTTAATCATTGCATCAATATTTCATTACCCATTGATTAAGTAGTAACCATGAGCAGTAAAAAGAATATAAACCATAAGACATAACAAACACATCATCACATATGGACACAACGATTTTAGGTGGAAACCCAATGTGCGAGAAAACCATCGCTGATGTTGTCTTTGTATTCTTATTTTATTATCAAGAACAATAACCTTATAATTTTTTACTAGCTTAGACTCTTACCATCATGAATCCTCCTAGCTATAGTAGGCTACAACATCCATGCATTGTCCAACACCCATTGGAATGGAGCTACAACGCCTTGAATAATTTTATTTACTCCTAATAGAAGGAAGCTCCAACTACCTCACTGAAGTTTACAACCTTCAACACCTTGTGGACCATATTTCATAATATTTCATACTGGATTCACTTGTCTTAATAAACCATCAAAACATGGAGGCTTCCTTTCATCAAATTTTCACACGACCCACACCTAACCTTATGCTCAATACCATTTAACTGTTCTCAAAAATTGAACATTGAATCACTAAATACTTAATACCAACTAAATCCCTAAAGTAGGTCAATCATTGAACCAATACAACTAGATTAAACTAGTATACCAATAAAATGAAATCAACCTACTAAATAAGCTCAAAGTTAAAAACCAATCATCAATAAATATTTTCAAATACCAACATCTTGATAAAGACATCCTTGAAAATCAACAACAAATATAGAATTGATCAACTATCATTGCCAAGCAACACTTCAAAACCTAGAACATATACGTGATTTTCATTGAATATATCTACATATATACATGTTTCTGATGTATAAAACCCGCGTACATATTTCAATATAATAGATACCAAAATATTTCTAGCATGTCATTCTGTATGTTCAAGATAATCCTCAACACATACATCAATCACCATTTAAACGTTTGTTAACAACCAAGACCAGGAATAAATCTAAAAACACATTACCTTATAATGTATACGTGACTAATACGAATCATATTCGCATATGTACGTGACATTCCAAAATACGACTTGCGTACAAATCTTAAGTCACTGAATCAACTATTCGCTACAAACAAAGCCCATGCCAAACAAAAATAATTGAACACGTAATATCAAAATCTATAGATCTCAGTAAATATATTCATATCATAGTTCCACCATAATCAAAGATCCTGCATTATTAGCCACTTAAACATAAATAAATCAAACAATCATATCCATACACTTTCATATCTCTTATATTTGAGTCATCTCCTTGCTCCTCGGTGCACACCTATTCCAGATTAGATCACAGATGAATAATTCATTGGATTGCACACACTAACTCCTTGATATTCTTCTCCTTATATATTTATTTTCCTTGCCAATACCGCAGGAAAATATCTTAGTAATATTGTTGGTAATAGTTGACGGGATAAAATAGACATTTTCATTCCAATATTATGGGTGATTACCATGGTAAAGGCTCGTCGTTTTTATTTTCCATGTGTAGATTTTTGTACTTGACTTTTGTTCACAAAACCTCTGTATGTACGTGACTATTCTTCACAAGGGCTGCCTATACTTTTCAAACTTCAAATTTTCATATTTTCTTAAGTTAAACCTGTAATAGGGCTATCGATACACTTCTTCATTTCAGAAATACCTATACTAATCTTCTTTTCATCTACATTAGTTCCATAATCATCATATTATAACCAGGTTGAAATTAAGGACATATTTGAGATGTAGGTTTCCATCAAGGAAAACACATTATCCATAATGCCAACAATCTCCCCCTTCATACTTGATGGGAACCTCCTGCAAACACCAAGTCTTCTCTCCCCCTCTGAAATCAAGGTAAAAGGGAAGAACCAAGCTAAATGAATTACTACCCCTATCATGCTCAAAACACTAAGTTTGACAAGTTGTTATGAACCAAGAAGTGCAACTGCATGATATCAAAATAGTCTTACATATTGACCATACTCCCCTGAAACATATGTTAGGCCTTATAGAGATATGTAATACAAGTACAAGGATTTATGACTCAAATAAATGGATATCCATAAATAAATATGACCTATCCTATAACCAATGATTATGTGATCCCATGTTTATATGACATGGCTTGATCCTAATAGCCCATGAAGGAATTTTAGAATGATTAAAACATGAGTCTTTTTATGACCAATACACCAAAAAAATAGAACAATAATTATGCATGACTTTTATAGATTCATACATGTGTGATCTCCTCAATGTAAGAGATATGTGATGATATGTAATCCATGATCAACAATATTTTCTCTATCTAACATCTCATCCATAAGGATTTCATCAATGAAGTCTTTGTAGCAAGGCCACAATAATCATCAGCAACCATCATGTTCCACATTGACATATGTAAGATATCATATAAAAATAGCAACATAAATGATAAAATTACAACAACATAAGCATCCTCATCATTGGGAAGAAATACATAATCAAGCAGATAAGAAAATATAACACTAGTATCTTCAATATCATCAACACGTGGCCAAATATGCAATGCATTCAAGCTAAAACAAAAGAAACTAAACCACTTACCCTCATGGCATTAGGGTAAACACACTCTTTCCCCATATATAAAGATCCCAACCCTCAAATAACATAACGATATCAATCTTTCAAACTAAAGAACCATATGTAGCATATACAACATCATACCATATCCATGTATCAACAACATATGTGAAGACAAAGAGAACCTCCAATCATCACAAGACATTAACTAGCATATCATCCATCATAAATATCCTCCTCATCTGGTGCATCAAGATATAAATAATAATTTTTCATTCATAACTTCACCGTAAGCAGCCCAAGCATAAACACATATATATTTCATTAGTGAGCTTATGAAATAAGACTGATGCCAACAACAATAACAATGAAATCATCACATAAAAAAATATGCAATAAGGAGTTCCCATAATGCTAATAATGAGTCATTATAAGTATAGAATATTCTCCCCATAAATTTGTGTCAACCTTTTTATCATCACAACATATAATATATCCTCTTCACTAGTGAAAATGTTATCATGAAATGCATCAACGTGAAGTAGTTCAATAGCAACAGTAATATAATATCATGGGTTACCTCAAATAACCATTAGATAAGTATTATAAAGCATTATGAGAACCAAAATGTTATAAAGGTATTGATGGAAGCATGAGAATCTCCCCTTGAGTTTATGCCACTTCTTCTTCACCACAAATAATTGTACATGATTGTCTGAGTCAAGAACCACATACATGTGCAACTATCATTCGTAAGAAATGTGTACAGAATATAAAATGTTGATTTTTCATGGCCACTTCTCCCCTTGAACATGTCATATGTATTCCTTATCACATTCACTTCATCAAATGAAACATTAGTAACATAAACATCACCAAATAGTAATTTAGCAACATCAAGGTACACATGCATAACTCCCCCTAAGATCATGCACTTCTTTCATCAAACAAATTTTGTGGGTATGATAGTCATCATATGTTTTCCATGAGGCTATGTACCTAAGATTTACTTTTGTAATCCCTCTTACAATCATGCATTAAGTATAATAGACTGTAGTAGGGCATGTATTCATTTACTATGAATCTGAATAATAGGATCTAGACCTCTTATTCGTACCTAGAATTTTTCTTTAGAACATATAATTTATTTGCATTTTTTAATCCTTTTGCTATAACCTTTCCAGTGTCTTCTTCTATAACTTTTCATTTAGTTGATGTAAATACAATTATGTTTCCTTTATTAGCTATTTGGCCTACATTTAGAATTTTATTTTTTATTCCTTCAACTAATAATACGTTAGCTTATCCCATATGCCTATCGAGATTAACATTACCTTTTCCTAGTACCTTTGCTGGTGCACAATTTCCAAGAATATCTTTACAATATTTATTTTTTCTTGAGAGAGATAAACTTTTTATTATCTCCAGACATGTGATGAGATAATTCATTGTCTATGTACCATTAATATTCTTCTTCATATAATCACAAAGCAAGGCCACACCTTACTTGTTCTTCTTCCTTCTACTTAATATGAGTGTTGGTAGATCCATCCGTTTTAGGTATTTTCATAACAAATTTCTTATTTGGTTTCTTGATTTGGAGAGAATATATTTTTCGTCTAAGTGAATTCATTGTCTTGTTCCTACATTGTTTTTCTACATGATAAAACTTGTTATAGTATAACATCTCATATGACTAGAAAAGGGGAGAAGAAAATCATAATATTTATGCTTCATCTTATTTAAATCAATAGATTTGTGACCAAACACATTGCATGTAATAAAATACTCGTTAAAGAAACTTGAGTACATTGGAACTAATGATCTTTGTAATATCCCAAAATAGGGAAAATCTACAACAATAAGAATATCTTAAGATATTCTAAAGTTGGAGCTACAGCAACTCATGAACATAATGATGGATTTTCAGTGACAAATATACTCATATTATGTGCTCAAAAACACATAGTCATCAAATGAGTGAAACAAAAACAAAAGAATAACTTCTACACATTCCCAAGTGGGGAAAATGCAGCAAATAGACCCTGAAAACGTTATTTCTGAATATTTACGTTTTTACTGGATGAAATAATGTTTGTTTCCCTTATAATATTATGTTATTCCCTCAAATACAAAATTTGATCAGAAATAAATCCCCTTTTATATGTTAAACAGACCTCCCGGCGTCATATCAGCTCAAAAATAGCTAAATCCCATGACTTATGTTATGCAGAAAAAAACTGAAGCATGTACAACGTTATTTTATGAGGGTTTCTATATTATAATGACAAATAACATGGATTTGGAACTTTATGGAACAATATTCCAAGAAAATGAATATATGGCCTCCTTATTGCATTATAAAGGTAACCCGGCAAGGGTTTCTTGAAAACATGAGTACAAAAAGAGTAGATCTGAATATGCAGCTCATAAAATGCAGTCTTATTGAAAAATTACATAAATATAGCTGAATAATACAAAATATGGATGAGGATCCCTTCCTCTAGCTTTCCAGGAGAAGGGCTGGCCCTTTCCCTAAGAAACTAGCTCAGAAACAAGGGCCTTAACCCTGCTGCAGCAACTCTATGCAAAATGACGCAGTTCCTGCAAGGGACTATGCTATAGGAGATGAGGAGTACTCTTGCCTACTTCCAAGATGTGAATTATTCTCATAAATATTCCTAGATGATCTCTCAAGAGAAGGAAGGCACCTTCTACTGAGAAATAGACCCGGAAGTGGTGTAACAATCCTCCACTGCAACACCCTACAACTCAGCAATATTCTGCTACAGAGATAACGCTGGGACTGAAGAATGGTGCTTGGCCTCAAGCCTAGATGTGTACAAATACAGGAAAAGATCTCCGAAGAGCCCTCTCAAGGGAAGAGGTGAGATTCCCGCTCGAGAACACCCTAT
The DNA here is from genome assembly GCA_034641835.2 of Pinus albicaulis. Taxonomy (NCBI): domain Eukaryota; kingdom Viridiplantae; phylum Streptophyta; class Pinopsida; order Pinales; family Pinaceae; genus Pinus; species Pinus albicaulis. The sequence continues at coordinate 635,341,520 of CM076584.1, forward strand.
GCTCAACAGCACTACAACACTACTAAACAACAAGAGGAAGCCAAGTCTAAACAGACAAGATCAAAATATCAAAATACAAAGCATCCCTAAAAAAGGCTCCCATCATCTCCATATATATAAAGTGAACCTCTCCACATTGTGTCCCATCCACATGTGCCATCAAGCTCATGCAAGTTGTCCTCCACAAAAACTGTGTTGTCCATCAAGGTAGTTCAATGTATCTAGACAACTTTGTTGATTTGGTCAAATTTGACTGAATCAACATGATCCCATCTCTGTTCACACCCAAGGGTGCTAAAATTAGCTACTTATTCTTACTCATTTCACATTAGGAGTTTCATTTAACCCTTTAAAGAGGCTAATGGGCCTCCTTACTCATTTATTCACCTACCTAGTGATAAAACAACTCTAATGTTCCATTTAGCTTGGAGGCTAAAATTTTGGAATATTATAGTCCTCCCCTCCAAAATGGTGCTTGTCCTCAAGAAACTGTATAAGGAGAGAAAAAATACTCCCCTCCTCTTCTTCTGGCCTCCTCAAAAATTCTCCACCACTGCTCAAAATTTTCTGCTACAAATCTGTCCTCCAATGTCTCCTCCCAAGCATGCAAAACCATATGGCTTACATCATAGAAAAGTAGAAGATGTAAGTGGAAAACCTCCCTGCTGTCCAATGGCCTCCTCAAATTAGGAGTGATGATGAACATGGGAAATATTATCCCCAGTGAGTGACTTCCACACCCATGCTATCATCCAAATGAAATGAGCCAATCTAGTTAGCTCAAAAATATCCTCAACCCTCGGTTCATACAATGTGTTGGGGCTACATGGACAGATTGGATCCTCCCAATCAAGTGGTTTCTCTCTCCATTTATGATAAGTATGGGGATTTTTCTGCTCTTGGGCTTAAATATTATGACCTCCAAGAGTGGCCCAAGCTACCCCATCAAATAAATAAACCATGAAGTGCCTCCTCCAAAAACTCAAGTTCTCCAAATGGCTCCTCCCACATGAAGGAGAGAGATGTAATTTGGCAATCATGGGCTGCCCATTGCTGCTCCTGAAACATGCATCATAAAAAATAGGGAGAATCATACTCCCAATGGGAATTTTTAACTCATATCCCACTCTCCAAACAAAGCTTCCCATGAACATAGAAAATCAGCAATACATGGAAGCAAAAACCAATATAAACAAGTTGTCATATGACAATCGGAAAGTGGATCAAGGTCCCACACAAGGAACCAGCGTAGTGCATTCTTTTCCTGCATCAAATCAAACAAAAAAAAGTTCTTTTCTAGCCACTTGTTTTCTGCCACAATCATCTTACAAGATATAAACATGAAAGTACAAAGTGGTGTCAATGGTGCACACCAAAAATCATGTGGCTTCCCCCACAAACCACCAATGAGATAGCCAATCTCAATGCTACAAATGGATTCAAGTACATCATTATACAATATTCAAGAAGGAATAAACCTCCTTGGTACAATATGCTGCTCATATAAAGAAAATAAGTAAAAAACATAAAGTGAAATTGTACATTCTCCATCATGTACTTGAGATCTTCAGTTGAAACGGCTCAACTGGAAATTCTCCCTCACCTCCAAAGAGTAGGGAAGTGGTTGTGACCTCCTCTCTATCATCATCTGGGCTATGCATCTTCCCATATGCTGAAATATGTCATGTTGGATGCCCTCCCAAATGAACTCCTCTGCCAAGGAAAGATATGCATTAAAATGCATGGAAAATAAGTCCTCATGTGTTGCATGTAGCAGCTTCTCCTTGAGCTTAGAAGCTCTAGTCAAGAAGACTCTGCCATAAGAATAGATGACCATATCATCTACCATATATCTGTCATCTCCATTATGGTCATCAAGAATCATGCAAGAACCAAGATCCTTGGAATACTCTACCAAGAGTTGAGACCTCCAATATGGATCAATCCTCCCAAGAGACAGTGCTGGTGATCTAGCATGTGAAGCTCTCCTCATGCTGTTGCCTGCCAATTTGACATCTCCCATGCCAAATTCTTCCTCCAAACTCTTCACCTATCCAAAATCATAGAGTGGTGAATAAAATGGCAAGATATCTCTTACCAACTCCAGATCTGGTGGCCTCCCAGGAGGAATGTCTCCCTCTAGTGAGACATCAATGGTAAGAGAAGACTGCTCATATGGTTGGAAAACCTTGCCCTTGCCCTCACAGCGCAATCCAGTCTTCCTTCTCCTTGCACCAGCTCTCTGAAATAGATAGGGATGTGTCCTCCTCATCAAATGATGATGTCCTTTCTCCCCACCTCCTCCTTCCATCAATGTCATCTCACAATCATGCTTCTCATTGATTTTTCTTTGCCTTCCACATGTGAGATCCTGGGGAAATTCTTGTAATGACACAAGAAATCCTTCGGTTGGAGCATGTGCTCCTCCTTCCTCTGCATGAGGCACTAGATATGCTCTAGATGTGACAGTGCTATAACCCCCATCCTTTTCTTCATCTTCAATATGAATAGGAGGTAACTGCTCAATAAAAGGATCCTCCTTTGTAGAAGGAACCTTCATCCCCTCTTGTCCAAGGTTATGAAACAAGGATCTTGTCTCTAGCAAGGTATCATGCAAGATTTGATCTCCTCCAATAGGTTTTTGAAGTGGTTTTGAGTTTGTAGGTCCTCCCAACTTATGCAAAAGTTTCATTGGTTTGATTATCTCATGTTTTTTATCAAACCTTTCTACCAATCTCTTAGTGAACTTTGCAAAAGAAGAAGTATTAACATTTTTCAATGAAAATGACTCAAACATCCACCAAGCATAGGCCTTAACTTCAAAGTGTAATGCTGCAACTCTGATGGCTTCATCTTCAGAAACTTGGTGCTGCTGCAAATAAGTACACAACTCCTCCACCCAAGCTTTGGTTGAACAAGTTGGGCATCCATCAAAGGTAGATATAAAAAATCTATCCATGTCATGCAGCTTTCTCCTCTCCACCTTGATCTTGAAAAACTCTTTGAAAGTAATATGATCTCTAAACTTTTCAGTTTGAGATTCATACTCTTGCAGAAAATTACTAAGAGTTCCCCTCCATGGAATTTTCTCTTCTTCCATCTTTCTCATTACAGATCTGGGCATTTGACTGCGTTGTGCATAATAGGGTGCAGCTACATGCTCACACCTATCATGTGCCAATCTAGATCTAGCTCTAGATCCAAACTCCTTCGGAGATTCCATCTCTCCTCTCATCTTCTTAAGATCTTCATTAATGCACTCCATAGATTTTGGAAGAAGCTTTGTAAGCCTATCTTTCTTTATTTCTCCACATAATGGAGTCTTCTTTCTGTTCATTTCTCCTCCTTCTGATAGAATCATGGCTGAATTCCACAGGCTGATCCAAGACTATGCTTTGATACCACTGTAATATCCCAAAATAGGGAAAATCTACAACAATAAGAATATCTTAAGATATTCTAAAGTTGGAGCTACACCAACTCATGAACATAATGATGGATGTTCAATGACAAATATACTCATATTATGTGTTCAAAAACACATAGTCATCAAATTATTGAAACAACAAAAAAGAAGAACTTCTACACATTCCCAAGTGGGGAAAATGTAGCAAATAGACCCTAAAAACGTTATTTCTGAATATCTGTGTTTTTACTGGGTGAAATAATGCTTGGTTTCCTTAGCATATGATGTTAGGCCCTCACATAAAAAATGGGATCAGAAATAAATCCCTTTTGATATGTTAAACAAACCTCCCGGCTTCATATCAGCTCAAAAATAGCCAAATCCCATGACTTATGTTATGCAGAAAAAGACTGAAGCATGTAAAACGTTATTTTATGAGGGTTTCTACATTATAATGATAAAATAACATGTATCTAGAACTTTATGGAACAATATGCCAAGAAAATGAAGATCTGGCCTCCTTATTGCATTATAAAGGTAACCCGGCAAGCGTTTCTTGAAAGCATGAGTACAAAAAGAGTAGATCTGAATATTCAACTCAGAAAATGTAGTCTTACTGCAACATTACAGAAATATAGCTGAATAATAAAAAATAGGAATGAGGATCCATTCCTCTAGCTTTTCGGGAGAAGGGTTGGCCCTTTCCCTAGGAAACTAGCTCAGAAACAAGGGCCTTAACCCTGCTGCAGCAACTCTATGAAAAATGACGCCATTCCTGCAAGGGACTACGTTGTAGGAGATGAAGAGTACTCTTTCCTACTACCAAGATGTAAATTATGCTCATAAATCTTGCTAATTGATCTCTCAAGAGAAAGAAAGCACCTTCTACTGAGAAACAGACCTGGAAGTGGTGTAACAATCCTCCACTGCAACATCGTACAACTCAACAATATTCTGCTACATAAATAACACTGGGACTGAAGAATGGTACTTGGCCTCAAGCTTGGATGTGGAGCAATACAGGACAAGCTCTCCTAAGAGGCCTCTCAAGGGAAGAGGTGAGATTCCTGCTCGAGAACACCTTATGCTCAACAACACTGCAACCCTGCTAAACATCAAGAGGAAGCCAAGTCTAAACAGACAAGATCAAAATATCAAAATAAAAAGCATCCCTAACAAAGGCTCCCATCCTCTCCATATATAGCAAGTGAACTTCTCCACATTGGGTCCCATCCACATGTGCCATCAAGCTCATGCAAGTTGTCCTCCACCAAAACTGCGTGTCCATCAAGGTAGTTCAATGTATCTAGACAGCTTTGTTGATTTGGTCAAAGTTGACTGAATCAACATGATCCCATCTTTGTTGAAACCCAAGGGTGCTCAAATTAGATGCTTATTCTTACTCCTTTCACATTAGGAGTGTTATTGATTCATCTAAAGAGGTTAATGGGCCTCCCTACCCATTTATTCACCTACCTAGTGATAAAACAACTCTAATATTCCATTTAGCTTGGAGGCTAAAATTTTGGAATATTACAATCTTCCTATGTGAAAACCATTTTCCCAATTTCTACAATTGGCTACAATGTGTCAAAAATTATGATAGGTAAAACATTCAATATCTTTACCTAAAGGATACAATTAATTGTCACTTCTAATATCAGGAGAAATTGATCTCTTTTGAAAGTTCACTTTCCTTATTTGTTGGCTTTCTTGAATTCTTAATCCTTTACTTGGGTTTTCCACGTTTTCTATGTTATCCTAAGAGTTGCTTGCACAAGCCTGTGAACTAGATTATCCTTTAGAATTTTCATGAAAATCAAGGCCAAATTTGATAGAGGGGGGTATCTTACTGTTAAGAATATTTTCTAATATGTTGGTACTATCATGGAATTTCAAATGTTTATCGTTTTCTACTAATTTACCTTTTAGAATACTTACCTCATCCTGTAGTCTTTTACATTGATCTTATGTTTCCATGTATGTCTTCCTCATTCCTTATTCAACCTTTCTTCCTTCTTATACTTTTGTTCTTAATTCGATAATATCTTCCTTAAGCCCATTCTCTTGTACTTCAAATTCTTGGAGTAGTTCCATATTTCGTTGGTTTGAATTTTCCATATTTGATCTTAGAGAGATGGTATAAGCTTCAATTTTTTCAGATTCTGCTACAATATCTATCGATTTATCATGATCCTTATTTTTATAGTCCTACAACTTATTCTCAAGGATGTTAATATTTTTCAAAGCAAAAGAATTTTTTCTTCTAATATTAAGTACTTCTTATAACCTGTTTTCTTCTAAATCAGTACCTCCATATGATATAATGAGGGTTGTTTCATGATCACTCTCATCTTTTGACACATCATAATTTTCTTTTAAAACAAGATTACCTATTGATTTACCTGATGAGAAGCTTTCATTTACATGTTTTCTTTCTCCTTTTTGGATGACATGTAGATTATCCCATACTTCCTTTGTGGTTTCATAATGCATGACTTTCTCTAATACTGAATAAGATATTGTACTAAATATTTCATTTAAGAACTGTCTATTATTCTGGAGTTCTTGTTATGATGGAGAACTATAATATAACCATTACAAACTAAATCCAAAACATTAGATCTGGGAAACATCATCTTCATATTTTCCTTCCAATCCTAATAATTAGTATCATCAATTATAAGCATGCCTTGATTATCCATAATTTCTGATTTGGCTTCTTACTATTGTTAACACAGTAAAATAGTACAAGCAGATGAGGACATTGATTAATGTCAGGCAGAAGGATTTACAGGGCTAAAAGACATTAGAGAATCTAGAAAGTATTTAAAAATCTCTAAGGTTTGAGGAAAAATCAAATTTGAGCAAGTCATAAATGCTTTTGCATGCATAATCCTTCGTGAAGAGCTCCTTTGTGTGATTTTTGACCCGAAATGCGCGCAATCCTGGGAGTGGCGAAAGTCACTTTCTGGGACCACAAAAATCACACTCCAGGACAATGATTTCACACTTGAAGCTGCCTAAGGAGAGCCACCAAAGCCTCCTTAGACATCATGGGAGAACACAATCGAATATTTGTGGCACAAAATGGAATCATCTCGTTCTCTTGGGTCACCATCCGCAATGTACTAAGAGAGAGAAGGAGGATTTGAATTCTCCCATATAATACCACCAAGAGATGAAGAACTTGAGAGCACATTGTTATGTTGGCCAGAATTTCCCAAGAAATACTAGCAGTGTGTGATCTGGAGCTGAAGATAGAGGGGACTAAATTGTTGGCCATCAAACAAGTTTAGTCCACCACAGTAGAGAAAGGGAGACTTTGCATCGAGGCAAGCTTGGAAGTAAAAACATCCTTGCATCAGGACTTAGAACCCATGTTCTAAGGGCCCTTTGGAAAGAGGGTTAAAGTTTCATCCTCATTTCCTACCAGCACTCAATAAGAGGGGTCCAAGAGCCACCGTTTGGATTATTGTAGTTGTTTGACTCTATTCAGAGATTTTTTTTTATTTTTTTTAGTTTTAGTTTAGTTTTAGTTTATATATGCATGCTATTTCTCTATCTAGTATGTTTATGATTCTAGCTTGTTCCACTAACTTGCTTGACTCCACTTCTTTTTCTTCCTGTGACCAATAAATTAAGTGGGTAAGCCACATCCATTAAGTTGGTGTGATTTTGTACATGCGTGCACCAAACAAACTAACACAGGATTGGTGACTCCACTAATGTTTATTACCAAGTTTATGTGGTTGTTCCTTTTTAGAGAGACCCTTGTGTGTGTTGTGGAGTGGAGCTAAATTTCCCCCTTTTTTCTCTTGCAGTCTCTAATTCATCCCAAGTGACAGACTGAAGTAGAAATGCTCCAAAAATTACTTTTTCAGGAATTTGCATGCTTTTCCAGCCCACGGGCGCACGTTTAGACCTGACCCATGCGCAAACATCACACCTGTTTCAGCGTTTTGCACGCAAAAGACAGAAAGAAAAATTTCTCACACATTTCTATATTTTCCTACTTGTAAAGTGCTTGGAAACCCATAATACATCTGCCAGCACTGGTTGAAATACCCCGTAGTTTTCTAAATCTCACTCTTAGCTACTTTTGTAGGCTTAGTGTCAGTTTTATTTCAAGTTGATTTTTGCAAAGTTCACACATAGTTTAAGTAAGGGGGAAAAATAACTTTCATTTCGAAAAAAAATTATGTTTTGCAAATTTAGGTACCAACACACCTAGATAACTAGCCAAAGTAAGTGGCCCAAGTCCACACATGCTTAGGTAGTTTCTTTTTTCTAGTGTAAAATTTATTAGTTTAGTTCAATTTTTGCACTAGGATTTCGGGACTAGGATTTAATTCTCGATAGAAGAGCAAGTAATCTCTACTGCCCTTTCACCCTCTCGTGATCCTAGGAAAGCATATGAACACTCTCTATTCACAATTCACCATCTGCCTTTAGTTGATCACATAGATTAACTAGGAAAAATAGAAAACGACTCATATCCACACATGTTTTTCTTTTGAGAAAGGAACAATACAACACAGTTTAATAAGGGATTTTGAAAAGGATAATTGCATATCCACACGTTCAAACTATGTGCTTTTCCACTTTTTTCTCACACACATCCACCCACTAAGAAAAGCAAAGACACCTAAAACTAACTTAACCAAACTCACTAAATTCTCCCTATAGGGACCACAAAAGAATTTATAGTTTAAGATAGGATCAAGGGGGTAGGCATCCAATAAGCCACCTCGATCATTCTTCATCTTCAAACATAGAAGTTTAATGTTTAAGGAGATTTAAATCCACCTATCAGCCCACGAAAAAGAAACCCCGAGCACGACAGAGACCCGTTTCAGAGGAGGTAAGGCTTAGGCACAGTGTATGCGGTATCAGTTGGGGCTACCTGACTCGGCTAATACTCAGTATTGTTATCTGACTTACCAAGAAGCCCAAGACTCAAATGCTCACGTGGTACGGTGGTACTTAGTGGCCAAATCTAGGGAATCCTTTCCCTATAGGTGATGGTGTAGGCAAACGCCAGACCCTCTACCCTTACCTTGGTGGATTTTCTTCGACTGAATGGTGGCATTGCCAGCTCTTACGGGACGTTGTGCCAGTACTTGCAAGATATCTTCTCAAGGCCCAGTTACATTTTAGTGTGTGAGGACGAATAGGTATTCTAGGATTTTATTATCATATGCAAACAAACAAAAACCACTTTTTCCATTGCTTGATCACATAGAATTAATTTAAAGGGAAAATTTATTTTATTTTCGCTTTTTTTTATGTATGTGACTATAATTTTTCTTTGATCATAGACTATATCCTCTCAATTTTTTCCAAAACCAGACCTAGTCAACACCAGAACGGACCCAACAGGACCTCGTCAATCTAGGCATCTTTTAGACCTCCCCCCATTACCAAGAGGGGTTCCAGGTCTTTCGTCGTTTAGGCATCAAAGATAGAATGCTGCCACCATTATTGGTTCGTCCTTTATTGGGAAATCCTTATTTGGGGACCTTGGTCAGTCTGCCAACACCACACCACACACCACTCCTCCCACGACCCCTAGAGGGCAGAGGGGTGCAAACCATTTGGGAAGCCAATCGAATACACAGCAGGGTACGTCGCAGACCAACCCTCTTCCCAACCAGAACTTTGTGTCTTCGCAAGTTGCAATGGCATCAACCTCCCAGTCACCTTTCTTAGCTTCATTGAATCTACCAGATTTAACCAAGATGACGAATGACCCCATCGCACACAACCCTACATGGCCTCCCATGCCCACGAAGCTCCCTTCGGATATTCCAACTTTAGAAGCAAAGCAAGTAGAAGACCCAGGTAATCATGTCATGGCCTTCTGCCTGTGGTGCTCATCGAACAGTATCATTGATTACACTATTCGATTGAGACTATTTCAACGCACTCTGACAGGAGTAACCGCGAAGTGGTATGTGGAACAGCCCTCTGCTACACATGGAATATTTAGCGCCATCGCCACCACGTTCCTAACATATTTTTAGTTACCCATTCACCATGATTCTGAAATGGAATTACTGACACATTTTAGAAAAACCCCCGTCGTCCATATCTCGGACCATCTCCATGAATGGAGGTGGCGTCGTAGTTTATGTAAAGATAAACTCGATGATTGGGTTCTCTTAGATTTGTTCCTGAAAACTCTCACTGTAGATATTTCAAATGATGTGGCACAGCAAAGGCCCATATCCGAAGAGGACACCATCAGCAAAGCCTAACAGCTTGAGCTGATTTATACGTAGTCAGGATATATTTACAATATCCTGTCGAACACCCTGTGCCTGCAAACTTATCAAGAATTTCCAAGCGCATCAAACTCTGTAGACAAACTAATTGGGTCATTGACCCAAAGTTACCTAGGCATCAATAGTCAAAACCCTGGTTACACGTATAGTTCTACCCAGAACGTACCTCAACCCGGTTTTCAAAGTCATCATATGTCTTAGCAAAATTTGACCAACAGGACGCAAGCGTATCCCCATGGAGGAACCTATCCTCCAGCTTAGGGGACCCAATAAGTAGAGAGAAACACTGACAGAAGAGCTCCCCTCCAACAGCCAAATGCAAACCAGGGACCGCGTTATGCTCAATCCCCAGCATAACACCCACCTATGCAAACCAATGCACAGGTGAAATTTTTGCAGCCTTCCCAAAACCAACCACACCAATATAACCAAGAGAACTACCCTCCTAACATGGTGAAGAATAAAGGAAAAAACAAGCCCAAAGGGAATCCTGGACAGGGGGCAACAACCGGCAACGCTCGCCGCGATCCCAGGCTAGAGGTAACTCAAACGAGAATCAAAGCCCAGAGCCAAGAAATGCCCAACGGCAGAGAAAAATGCCACCTCTTCGAACAAACCATTCTTGTTTGATATGTGGTGAGTACGGCCATTATAATCACCACTTTCCCGATCTCCCTGAGCTGAAAAAGCTACAGAGTAACTGAGGACAAGGAGGATCTTCCCAGCAAATAGTTGTGATGCAGGAACCTTTCCCCCATCAAGGGATGGTAAGCACTCAGCAACAAAATCCAGACGACTCCGGGAAAAACAGCTGCGAAATCTACATGAATGGAGAAAATATGTTTTTCCAAACACAGAATCGCAATTATGACACCCCACCAAACACAAATGCGTCAGGGGCAAGTACTAGTGCATTGATTGCACCTTTGACCATTTCAAATATGCTTATCGAACCATTGCCAATGATTGTGAAGGGACCCAATTGGCGAGCGGGAAACTACTCCAAAGCGGCCCATAATTATAGTATCGTGGATGATTTAGCACAATCTTCTGCTGCTATGTCATCTTTGGAAGTATTGTAGTCATGCCCAAAACAACAGAAAGCCTTAATTTCCGCATTAGGTGCTATCGACCTTGCCAATACACGCCTAATGACTTTTGACTTAGAAAAATCCACCCCTAAGCTTGCTTCCATGGTCGTCTTCTGGATACCAGTGTCGATCCAGAATATCACCATTCACCGATGTGTCATTGCCAAGGGTGCATCCACATGCATCATGTCAAAAAATGTTTGGCAGAAGTTAGGGTCTCCTGACCTAAAACCTTCAATCATCATGCTTAGAGCATACGACGGTCGTCCTTCGACCCCCGTCGGTGTCTACCAAAACGTCTCGGTCTACTTAGCCAGAAATATGGTCCACACAAACATTGAAGTCTTGGATGCTCACTTGGATTATAACATACTCCTTGGTTGGAGTTATATGTACGCCATGTCAGTCATAGCCTCCTCCGTCTTCCGCATTATGATGTTCCCTCGCGAGTACTACATCATTACTGTAGACCAATTGACGCATAGCGAGAAGCGAACCCTAAAAAACACTGATGTAATTCTACCCTATGTAGATACATCCTCGGATGCACTTTCACGGTACCAAGGATATGGCCCCGTCTATTTCAAACCGTCATTCGTTCTAAGATCATTCATAGGATATCCTCTGATTATCCCTGAGTCATCACCTGATGTCACAGGGGCTCCGGTGTGCATGATGTCCACATCAAGCGCTAAAGCTATTTAGGACATAGACACGAGTAGTAATGGCACTGATTCATCGGCCATGGTAGCCTCTCTAGCCTACATCACTTCCCAAACCCCTTTCCTCTACCCCCTAGTTGGTTTCGTCTCCCAGCAGGTTTTGGCAACACTAGTGTTACCAAATATATCATTTTCAATACCACTTTGGTATCTCATTCCCCCTATGGGAACAAGAGCCACTCATATGCAACATAATAGGACATCCTACCCATATCTGCCTAGAGATGGATCAATTAAAACCACTCCTTGGCTCTGAGACAGACATTGTGACACCGCGTTTCGGAAAAAGGAACCGGCCACCAAAGGTAAAGGCAAAACATTGCGTACCAATCACGCATGCGCTATCTGCAGCAACTATGGGCACTATACCCATCATTGCCAAAAGATCTCACGATATAGGGATGCCTTGCATACCATCGAGCAATCCTATCAAGAGGATTCCCCCACCCAATCTATTAGGAATGAACCTCATATCATCCTATACCTACAGGATGAGCGATGATCCCCTGAAAGGCTCCCCACCAGACCCCCTCTCCTAATCGAAAGGTGCATACTTTGCAATGAACTTGATCATTTCATCATTGATTGCCCACATTTGGAAATGTTCCAACGATGGTATCCATTCCACATAGTATATTGCGCCAACATGGACGTCCCATATTCATTTCAGATATGCAGTGAAAACCACCCAGTACGTCATTGTCACTATATACCGAGATTCCGCACAGCACTAGCCTATATGAGATCACCCATATTCTACCTCTCCCAGGAAGATGGCACGGACTCAAAATCCATGAACAGATCGACAACCCAAGAGGATGTGACAAATAGATCCATCTTATTCTTATCAACTGAGAACCGACTAATCAAGGAGATTCTTCCCCCACCAAATGACGACGACACGATACACCATATATGATTCATATCGTCATGTATCGAAACTATGAATCGAGTTGTCTGCTCATCTACCATATATGTCAAGTCAGCTGCAACTACGAAAGTAGTTGTACCTACGACAGTATAGACCTAATCTCTCTGCACTCTATCGACTGCATTTGGGTCCACCACATCGATAATGGAATCCTTCTCGTGTCTCTCAAATAGCTCTGTGCAGATTGACCCTATTCAGCATAACCTTAAAAAGGATAAATCCCCCTTAGGGTCCCTATTTCATTCATATGAAGACATCCTAGAAGCTATAACAGAGCCATATTATCCATGGGATGCAATGCATCACCGTTCGCTTTTTCTCCCCAAGCACATGTTCAGTCCTAACAAGACAAAAGAACGAGAGATCTACACGATTGAATCAAAAGATTTCCTTCCATCAGGGAAAGTCGATTGGTTCAAAAACCCCATCCCAGCGCCTGATGTGTTTGAGGAAGGAAATATGTCAAATATATCACCTACCATCAAGGTGAACATATCCCAAAATCCTACAAAGGTCAAAGAAATCTCACTGGTGGTAGCATTATCTCGAGAAGAAATAACCTCTTATACCGAATTTATACAATAGTATCGAGATATCTTCGTGTGGGACTACTCATAAATGCTTGGGCTTAGTCCTACTATCGTAGAGCACCATATTGACACTTGGCCTGACGTACCTCCAATTCACCAGAAACAACGTCAACTGCACCCATCTAACACAGAAGAAATAAAACGATAAATCGACAAGCTTCACAAAGTCGGGTTTATCTACCCCATCACCTATACATCTTGGGTTTCCAATCCCTTTCCCGTCATGAACAAACAGGGCACTATACGCGTTTGCACCAATTTTTAGGATTCGAACAAAGCTTGTCCTAAAGACAATTATCCCACCCCATTTATTGACCAGGTCATCGATGCTTACATAGGACACAAGGCTCTATCCTTCATGGATGGGTTCTCCGGGTGAAATCAAATCCAAATCCGCCATACAGACTGGTACAAAACTGCGTTCACCACCCCTTGGTGCACATTCGCATACAAGGTAATTCCACTTTGGCCTAAAAAATGTTTGAGCCACCTTCCAAAGGGCCATGAACTATATATTTCATGAATTTGTACACCTTATCCTCGCCTACTTGGACGACCTAACTGTCCGCTCCAAGAAGTGCTCATACCATCTTGAGGATCTGTGATTGGTATTCCAACGATGCCGTCAATACAACCTACGCTTGAACCCCCTCAAATGTGTCTTTTGCATCAGTGCAGGAATACTCTTAGGTTTTATCGTGTCCCAAAAAGGGATTTGTGTGGACCCCCTCAAGGTCCAAGCCATCAAAGAGTACCACCACCTCCAACTCTCAGGAAACTTCAAAGCCTGTAGGGGAAGGCCAATTTTCTGAGATGCTTCATCCCAGATTATGCCACCTATGCTCAAGGGTTCCTATGACTCCTTCGCCATGACATCCCATTTAAATGGGATGATTACGCCCAACAATAATTCATTGCACTGAAAGAAACATTAACTTCAGCACCACTCATCAGTCCCCCAGAATATAAAAAAGACTATATCCTGTATCTATCAACTTTTGAGTCCACATTTGCCGAAGTTTTGATCCAAGAAGGCCCATATGGTAAGGAGCACGTAATCTATTACATCATCAAAACCTTATCGAACCCAGCATTAGGATATGATCCCGAGGAAAAGACTACACTAGCATTAATTCATGCAGTCCAGAAACTTCGCCACTACATCATCTTAAAAACCACTGCGGTCATTGCAGATATTAATCCCATCAAATACTTGCTCACACACCACCTAATCAACCATAAGTATGCCCAGTGGATAGTCATTCTCCAAGAATATGACTTACAATTTTGCTCCCCTAAAAGAAAAAAGGTGCTTACCTTAGCAGAGTTAATTACGGATCTCCTAGGAGATACAGAGGGATCACCAGTGAACGATTCACTACCTACTGAACATCTCTTCTTTGTAGAAAAAGACGACCCTTGGTACGGAGATATTCTCCTATTCCTGTGAACCAAAAAATTCAAACCTCGTCTCACCCAAGACGACCATCGGCGCATACGCCAGCAGGCCCCCCAACACCTCCTCATGGGAGATGTCTTGTACTGACAAGGCATTGACACGATTTTACATCGATGCCTCACTCACGGCCAAGCAGAACAAGCCCTTAACAACTTCCACGAAGGCGCTTGCAGGGGCCGACTTTTTCAAAATGGCCACTGCCCAAAAAATCCTATGGGCAGCATGTTTTTGGCCCTCCCTATTTCGTGATTGCATTACTACAGTCAAGAGATGCGAGCGATGCCAACGCTTCTCCCACAAAGCAAGAGAAACTCTCGCTCCTCTGCATCCTGTCATCGTCACTGGTGCTTTTTGTAAATGGGGAATTGACTTTATGACTTGTAACCCCGCATCATCGTGCAACCATAAATATATCATCGTGCCTGTTGATTATTTCACCAAGTGGGATGAGGCCATGCCCACATATGACAATACCGCAAAAATTGCTACTCGATTTCTGTTTAACCACGTGATAGCCCTGTTCAGCGTTCCCAAAGAGTTAGTCTATGACCATGGGAAACACTTTGAGAATGAAGTTTCTGTGGCATTATCTCACCATCTTGGCTTCACCCACAAATTCGCTTCACCATACTATCCCTAGTCCGATAGACATGTAGAAGATGTAAACAAAGTACTCAAAACTATGTTACAACACATGGTGAATAACCATAAAACCAACTGGCACCACATGCTCTTTTCTGCCCTGTGGGCATACCACATGGTTGTAAATACATTAACCAGTTTCACCCCCTTCCATTTGGTATACTGTGTCGAGGCCGTGATTCCCATAGAACGCGAGATCCCAAATTTGCATGCTGCTATCGAACTCCACGTTGATACCCAGCCTCTAGAACAATGCCTAGTACAACTAGAGCTTGTTGATGAAAGTCGATGACAGTCACTGCAACACAACGAGGCCCATAAGAAAAGGGTAAAATCATCATTCGACCGCCACATCAACCCTCGCTCATTCACCGAGGGAGAACTAGTCCTCCGCTATGATGTCACGAAAGAAGCCCTAGGGCCAGGAAAGTTTGAAGCCTTGTGGAAATGACCCTACATCATCAAACATTGCCTACGCTAGAGGGCATACATCTTAAAGGAACCAAATGGGACATGCCTCAGCAACCCCATCAACGGCCTTTACCTCAAGATATTTTACCCATAAGGGCCAAGATGGCCCTTCCCTAGAGTGAACGTACACAAACACAACCACTGAAATTTTTTGACCAAAAGACTTATTAAACACACTCAAAGTGTTTCCAAGGATCACCAACCTGAACCTTATTTCGGATTTGCTAATGGAGCATCAAGATGGTTTCAAATTTTAGCCGCAACTACCTGGGTCATCTATCACCCTAACCGATCACCACTCTGCACAAACGGTGTGTTCATCAGTTTAGTAACAAACAATTAGGAAAAATATGATGTCGTCATCAGACTTATGTGTGATGCCCTCCATAAAGTCATTCACCATATGCATGTATACCTTGATTCCCAGTTAGTAGTTTCACAGTTAAGGCAAACATTTGAGACAAGAGATACACATCTACTTAGAAAATATTTGCGTGCAAAAAGATTAAGCAGACAATTTGACTATATTACATTTACACATGTACCAAGGAGTCAAAACCAAACAGTTCTTCACATAGCTAACAATATTCTAAACTGGAATGCATCTCGAATAAACCATCATACATAAAAAACCAAAATATATATATCCATCAGCATAACATCATCCATAAACCAAAACAGGTCACACAACATGTAGAGCCGCAAAAAATATCTCTCTCATATATATATATATATATATATATATATATCATGATGTATGTGTCACAAAAATAGTGTCGCTGACCCATCAGCCAGCCCAAACATACACAAAAAAACCGTCAAACATAGGGCAATCATCCTCATAATGGGTGCTTTCCCTGTGTACAAGTATACTCTAGGGCGGTGCCCCCTCAAGAGGGGCACCTGGACCCACAAATGCTCCTGGTACCACTACTAGAGTCGTTGTCACAACCGAGACTGCTACCTGACGTAAAATAGGTCGATAGTCCCACTCCCGGGCCATCACCATCTCTAGCCAAACCTCCTCGAGATCATCCATAAAACCCCGAGAAGGCATCCACTAGATCAAGCGGTCCACTCGACCCCAGGCATCCTCTAGAACTGCAACCCGAGCAGTCAATTCTACATTGCGAGCCTCCGCTGCATGTGTGCGTGCCGCCTCTGGCAGCAGCCGAGCTACTACTCTCTCCGGAAGGACCAGCACCACCACCAGGTCCACCACTAGGACCTCCAGCAGCATCTCCTCCCCACCCTCCAAGACTGCCCCGAGGTCTTCGAAAAGGACCATGGCCGACCAATCGAGCCACGAGGCGACCTACCTTGCCAACATCTACAAGAGTAACAAAAACTATGTTACTGTCACCATCAAAACACATAAGCACATATATACTCAAATAAATGAAGAAAACATAAAAAACGTACATGTTGGCCCCCAAGCATAACCAGGAGGGAGACCCATCTGTGGATCCCCCTAAAAGTCCATCCCTGCATATAGAAACAGAAAGAACATTTGGGGGTTCACCTCGAACCAGGCCTCTTTCGTGGCATTTGAGTAACACCCCACCACCTCGCGGCATCACCAGAGCCCATCTCCTCATACGAGGCTCCCGTGGCCCCCCAGGAGGCACCGCCACCACTGGTTTTAACAGCACTACCCTCTCATACATAATGTTTCATAAAATGCTAGCATACGCAAACAACTTTGATCCATTGTGGAACTTGTTGAACTGCGTCACCATCCCATCATAGAAAAAACGGGAAAAATCATAGAAGTGTCTAGCCCTCATCTGGTGCAAGACTACAACCTATGGGCCAAATGCCCGATGAGGAACCGACAACTCTGCGAGTCACACAATCACCGCTAGAGCACATCACACTGCCAGATTTGTCACTGATGCAATGCTGATGCACCCCTCCATCAAAGGTGCCCCACCATAATGAAATCTCCAAAACCTCTCCAAATCCAACCTCCTGGAAGGGAGTGGATACCTTAGCGCCTCACCATGAGGCAATAACCCGGTGACAAAATATACATCTGTCTCAAGAAGGATGGCCAGGTTAGTCCCACGTAACATAAACATGTTCCGCCTCCTGTGCCAATGGTGGATCAAGTAACGAAGCGATCGGTCCTGTGACCGAAAAGGCTCGTTTTCCACAAACTTCAGGAGCCCCCATTGCGCCAACTAACAGCATGCCCCAAAATCAGTAGCCAATGAATTTTGGAGCTCAAGCCAATCCCGCTCCCTCCACAACAACCTGTCATCAAAACAGGAACTCATCAGCAACAAAAAAAACATAAAAAATAGGAAAAACTCAAAAAAAAATTCCTCGGCATTTTGCGCGCCTTTCCCTCAGACAGGCGCGCTTGTATTTTCCAAAAGCGTGCTTAAGGCATGCCAAAGAAGGGGATCAGAGTGCTTAAAGCGCGCTTATCCCCGGAAAATTGCATAGAGGGTGCGCTTTTCCCTTGATTGCTCATGCAATCTAGGGAAAAAAACATTCAGAATCCGTACAAACCAAGTCTATACAGACCTCGACACCATCAGACTAAAAAATTAAAGTGTAGGACGTCATGGAGTTTACCTGGGCATGATATCGCTAATCCCTGGTGCTCAGGCTGACCGCAATGGCAAGAACTGCTATGCAGAAGCCTATGACCTCTCAAGAACTCAACAAGTTCAAATGAATTGAATTAGGGCCATATTCACCTATATATCACCCTTTTCAAAAAATTGAGAGGACCATAACGAGAGATTAGAAGGACTGTTCTCCAAATCGTAATTTGCACCGTGATAACCACTCCATGACAAACAGAGGAAATGCCACACATTCGCACACCTAAAAAAATAAATTTTCAGCACGAACGGGTATGCCCTCTCTCATCTTCTTTAAAAAAAAAAAAAAATCTCATGACTTTCAATAATATTTGATAAAGATGATGCTTTCACTTGAGGTAGTTGTTTTTGCAAGAAAAGCTCGCAAACCATTCACAACTCCATCCACTGAAAGTTCCAGAGCAGGTATCATTCTACCCCTAGCATGATAGAGTACCAGAAAACTCTGAATATCCTGACATCATTTCTAGATCAAAAATCAACCATAGGTTCCACATATCCGATCGTGTTTATCATCACCTCACCCTGCACATGATAGACATCCTCGTTGGTCGGCAAAGCCTCCCCCCCATGGCGCTCTTCACCCACAAAAACCATATATCATAGAAAAAGTGACGCCATGGCCATACCACTCTTGTTCGGGAAGCACCTCATGCCCATCCATCCACCATGCATAAAGGTCAACTTTTACCATACAAACTAAAACCCCCTTCCCGGATGACCAGGTTGTATAAGTAGATCAAAAGCGCACTATCGCACCTCGCATTTGGCCCACCATGCCTCCACCAACATAATCCCATCTGCGATACTTGTTCATCCGCTTCATCAACCTCACACATGAGACCAACCAATGGGGCCCCCACCCTCAGCGAAACACCTTCTTCACAACATAAATGAGCAAACCCTGTCATGTTTTGGGGCCCCCATCTATGTGTTTTGTACAAACCAAAACCCAATATTTTATTCTTTTGGTAAGTGTACAAAGACCACAAATGGTGTCGTACGTTCCCCACCCTCTCATTCATCTTTTCTCATATGGAAACAGTCCCTAAACACCCTTGGTCGGAGTATCACACCCCCACACACAAGCCACCATGACCTTCGTAGCCAGTTTTTACCCACCCTATAAGTCCTATCGAGTCTAGGGATTTCCCCATTAAAAATAACTATGATGGCCGCCAAGATGCTTAGTACACTCCAACCTTGGGCCACTGAATCCCCATCATCAGTTTTCAGTCACCCCTCGCCAACATGCCTATGTTAAATCCATCACATCCAGGTCCCTAACCCCTCATATTAGCGACCCCTTGTTCAGTTGAGACTTCCTTTTTCACGACATTAACACCTATTTTCCAAAAAGGAAGTGGTACCTTGGATTACCCCTCTCCATAAAAAGGGAATCCTTGGGTGGCACTGTGGGAGACATCATTGTCCATAGATTTCATCGATCCTCCTGACATTCAACTACAACAAAATTTTTCATGTCAAGATGGTATCGTACCTTACAACCATTACACTTTGATCAATTTCTTCGAAGACCCATGCCTTCATAAGCGTCTCTTTCAACAATGCTTACACGGGAAGGTTCCAGTCAGCACCTATGCGTACAATGCGCAGCTATATGCCATACCAATTTTACGCATATGGGTACCACATTCCACCTATTGTCAAAGGAAAAATGCCCCGGAGGGCGTCAGCAGTCATCGTCAACAACCACCCGATCACTACCATATTATTGACATAGATAGAACATGTATCTGTCAAAAATATTTTTTTAACTAGTCACAGCATCACAAGCATGGGACATGCCCACCTCATAGTAAATTTGTATATGTATTTTATTATATTTTCTTACAGGGGTCCCATAGGATATGGTCATTCTTCGAACCGGTACAGGGTGTTTCCAATTTTGAGCGTCACACAGGTCTCTCTCTCTCTACGCACAATATACAGAAAAAAAAAAACTATAATGTATTTCGGCTATACAGTTCTTCCTAGACCTCACACATTAGGAGGCAACTGTTAATACTGGAAAATCGTACAAGCAGAAGACGACATTAATTAATGTCAAATAGAAGGATTTATAGGGCTAAAAGACATTAGATAATCTGGAAAGTATTTAAAAATCTCTAAGGTCTGAGGAAAAATCAAATTTGAGAAAGTCATAAATGTTTTAGCACATAATACTTCGTGAAGAGTGTCTTTGCATGCCTTTTGACCTGAAATGCGCGCAATCCTGGGAGTGGTGAAAGTCACTTTTTGGGACCACAAAAAGCACACTCCAAGACAGTGATTTCACACTTGAAGCTGCCTAAGGACAACCACCAAATCCTCCTTAGAAATCAAGGGGGCACACAATGGAAATCATCCCCCTCCCTTGGGTCACCATCCACAATGTACCAAGAGAGGGAAGGAGGATTTAAATTCTCCTATATAAGACCACCAAGAGATGAAGAACTTGAGAGAACATTTTTATGCTGGCCAAAATTGCCCAATCAATACCAACAATGTGTGATCCGGAGCTGAAGATAGAGGGGACTCAATTGTTGGCCATCCAATGGAATCATCCCCCTCCCTTGGGTCACCATCCACAATGTACCAAGAGAGGGAAGAAGGATGTAAATTCTCCTATATAAGACCACCAAGAGATGAAGAACTTGAGAGCACATTTTTATGCTGGCCATAATTTCCCAAGCAATACCAACAGTGTGTGATCTGGAGCTAAAGATAGAGGGGACTCAATTGCTGGCCATCCAACAAGTTCAGTCCACCATAGTAGAGAGAGGGATACTTTGCACCGAGGCAAGCTTGGAAGTAAAAAACATCCTTGCATCAGGACTTAAAACCCATGTTCTAAGTGCCCTTTGGCAAGAGGGTTAAATTTTCATCCTCATTTCCTACCAGCACTCAATAAGAGGGGTCAAAGAGGCATCGTTTGGATTATTGCAGTTGTTTGACTCTATTCAGAGCTTTTTTTTATTTGTTTTAGTTTTAGTTTAATTTTATTTTATATATGCATGTTATTTATCTATCTAGTATTTTTATGATTCTAGCTTGTTCCACTAACTTGCTTGACTCCACTTCTTTTTCTGCCTCTAACCAATAACTTAAGTGGGTAAAACACACCCCTTAAGTTGGTGTGATTCCGTACATGCATGCACCAAACACACTAACACAACTATAATTGTCCTTGATTTATGACTGCATATATTTCCATGACGTCGAATACATCACTATCACTTATTTCCAAACTTGACTTCTTCCATTGTGCTTCCTTCTTCTTGTGATTCCTTCCCATTGTCCCTGATCCACTCTCAAGTGGTTAAGATTATGTTGGAGAGACTTGCTTTGATTCCAATTGTTAGGAAAATATTGGTTGGGGGGGGGGCGGTGAATAAGTATTTTTATTTCACTTTATCTTCAACTTAAAATCTAGAATTTTTTACCCTACTGTTATTTAGAAAACCTGTGTGTGTATGTGTTTTTAATTAATGAGATCCCTAAATATCTGGATTACCAATTTTTCATAATTTCAATCATTTTTTAAAATCTAATCATTTCATCATTATATCATTACCCGTGTATTAAGTAGTAACCATGAGCAGTAAAAATAAGATAAACCATAACATAGAAGAAACACATCAACACATATGGACACCAATATTTTAGGTGGAAACCCAATGTGGGATAAAACCACTAATGTTGTCATCTTTATATTCTTATTTTATTATAAATAAAAATATTCTTACAATTTTGGATTTGCACGAACACTTACCAGCATGCATGCTCCTACTTGCAAGAGGCTACAACCCTCACTCGTTCTCCAACACCCACTAGAAGGGAGCTACAACCATCTCAATAAGTTTACTAACTCCTATCGGAAGGAATCTCTAACTCCCTCACTCAAGGATATGACCCTCAATACCTTGTGGAACATGCTTCACAATATTTCATACCCAATCCACCTGTATCAATAAACCATGAAAAAATGCGAGCCACCTTTCATCAAATTTCACACTGGCCCACACCCAACATTATGCTCAATACAAATTAATTATTCTCAAACATTGAATAGTGAATACCATTTGAATCACTAAATTATATCAATCTTTGAACCACTACAACCAGACCAAATTATTATACGAATCCAACCAAATAAATCTACTGAATGGGCTCAAAGTTAATAACAAATCATCAATCAATATTTTCTAATACCTACCATCCTGATCAAGAAATCCTTGATAATCAACAACAAATATAGAACTGATCAATTCTCATTACCAAGAATCACTTCAAACCCTAGAACATATACAAAACAATCATTATATAGATCTGTGTATATACACATTTCCCATGTATAAAACCTGTGCATAAATTTCAATATATTGAATAAAAAAACATTTCTAGCAAGTCATTATGTCTGTTCAAGACAATCCTCAACACGAACATCAATAAACATCCAAACATTTGTTAACAACCCAGATCAAGCAACAATCTCAAAACATGTTATCTCGGAATGTATACACGAATAATACAAAGCATATATATGTATGTACATTACATTGAATAATAATACCTACATAAAGATCTTAAATCAGTGAATCAAATCATAGTTGCAAACACAACTCATGTAAAACCCATATCTTTGCGCACATACTATCAAAATATCTAGATATCAAGAAAATATATTTAGATCATAGTTCTACCATAATCAAATATCCCACTTTGTTAGCCACTTAAACATAAGTAAATTAATCAAGCATATCCATACACTTTCAGATCTTTAGAATTTGAGCCATCTCCTTGTGCCCTGGTCACACATGAATAATATATTGCATTGCACACACTGAATCCTTGAGATTATTCTCATGGTATAGTTATTTTCCTTTCCAATACCACATGAAAATACCTTGGTAATGTTCTTGGTAATAGTTAACGAGATCAAATAGTCGTTGTCATCACAATACTATGGGTGATTACCATGGTAAAGGCTCCTGGTTTTTATTTTTCGTGTGTATATTTCCGTACATGAATTGTATTCATAAAACTATTTATGTAGATGAATATTCTTCACAGGGGTCGCGTATACTTTTCAAACTTTACATTTTTATCTTTTCTTAAGTTAAACTTATAACAAGGCTTCCAATACACTTCCTCCTTTCTACAATAATTGTACCAATATTCTTGTCATCTGCATTAGTTCCATATTCATCATATTATACTAGGTTTACATCAAAGACATATTTGACATGCAAGTTTCCATCAAGGAAAACACATTAGCCATAATTCCAACAACTTACGATTCTTATTTATAATTGAATA
The DNA here is from genome assembly GCA_034641835.2 of Pinus albicaulis. NCBI lineage: Eukaryota > Viridiplantae > Streptophyta > Pinopsida > Pinales > Pinaceae > Pinus > Pinus albicaulis. The sequence continues at coordinate 635,365,056 of CM076584.1, forward strand.
ATTGTTGTTTGAGAAAACAATTTAATTGGAAAATTTGACCAATGCATGAGGATTTCCGTTCACCATTTTTCTCAGTGAAGAAGGCCCCAACTATCTTAACAACCTTTCCATTTAGCCTTGGGGTAAAAAACACCATCGTTCCATATTTTTATTTCCTTATCCCTAAATTACATTAATGGTTATTAAAATATTGGTTAAGAGTATGAGTACAAAACTATGAGTGAATTCAATTTCACTCTCACAAATAGGAAAGTTTGTAGTGCATTCTCAACCTCTTAATTAGTACTAGGCCAAAAAAATTTAGAGTGACTAAAAGGCTACTAGAGTGTCCACTTTCCTCAAGTGGAAAGAAAGGCCCTAGTGCATTAATCAATCCATTCGACTAAACCCCGCTTGATTTTATTCATTTCCAATAATTTGAGTGTGAAATTTATACCTTAAACATGACTACATAGAGGAATCTAATTTTTGTGAGATGCCTTAGTGAATTCCCAGTTTGAAGTGTAAATAAATCAAGTAAGTGTGTTTTACATTTCAATCTTGCGTTATTAGAATATAGTTTTGTTTCATGCTTTATTAAATTAGTCTTTACTTTTTAATTTCAATTTAATTCAATATATAAGTGACAACCAATATAATATAACTAATTATCTATTTTAGGGTGCTTCCAATTTTATGAACGCTAGATTGATATGAATATTGTGTCAGAATTTATGTCTCTAAATTAGCTTGACAAATGTATTAAGAGGCCTAGGAGAAAGAAGAAATATTCCCATAACATAAATGTCATAAGGAAACTATGTTGATTGACCCTAAGTATTTGGATCCAAGTATCCTTGTAATGGATGTTCATATCAACCATGTCTTAACTAAAAATAATCTAAGTGAACTAGGTGCTGCCATTAATGCCATGACTAGGGAGACAATGATGAAACTCAATCTCCAACATTCTCTAAGGAAAACCATTACAACAATTGAACTTGATGATCAATAATGGAACCTAAAGGGATGATAAAGGATGCATGGTATCTATTGATTCCTAGGATTATCCCACTAAATTTCTAGTTAGATGGCCATAAACAAGTTCAATGGGTATCCACTCATTTTACAGTGACCCTAGTTAGAAATAGTATATACTTACATCAACTCTACAATTTCTAATATGAAAATAAGTAATGGAAAAAACCAAAATATATTCATACATTACCCCTATGCTCAAGCATTAGATGAAGTTGAATTTCCCTCATGGGTGGAGAAATAATAAGAACACCTTGTTCACACATCCACCTATCCCAATTGCATAATTGAAAAATCCCTCAATATTAGCCATGTCGATGAAGATGCTCTAGTTTTTATTTTTCTAAAAATTCAGTGTCCTACTATCATGCAAATAAATATCTTTGAAAATTAATAACCAACTAACAATTCCACCAATAAGGTGAATAATTTGAGGGTAAAATTATTCCTAGCTAGAACATTGAAAATCAAAACCACATCAACAAAAAAAATTGCTTAGTTTCTTAAAAAACACTTTACACCATTTTCATGGGATTATAAGGAGATGAACTCCGTGCACCACTCCATATGTACTCACCATATTTACATCAAGGAATATTAAAAAAACATTAGACAACCCTAGAAAAGAATGAAGCCCATAGTAAAGAGTATTTTCAAGGAATAATAATTACTGAAAAATATAGATGATGGGTTCATCTATCGAATTTTTGACCATGAATGGGAAAAATAATCGAAAATTGAGAATATGTGTATAATATAGGAAGCTTAGTAAGGCCACTAGAAAGGATAATTTTTCCTTTCCATTTATTGAACAAGTTTAATATTTCATAGTAAGAAGTAAATACTTTTAATTCTTGGATGTGTTCAATGAATACAATCAGATACAAATTATCCCTAAAGACCAAGAAAAAATACATTTTCCTTTCCTTGTGGAACCTTCACCTATAAATTCATTCCATTTTGTTCTATGCAATGCTCCTACCACATTCTAAAGATCTATACTCAACATATTCTCATAGCGTATCCATCACAATGTAGAAATATATATGGATGAATTCACAACTGATAGAAACTCCTTTCAGGAAGCCCTCCTTTTGTTAATTCTCTTAAAAAGTTTAAGAACTATGTTATCAGTTACCAATATTTTGAGCAAGAAGATCATGCCGCCATTAAACACTAATAGAATAAACCTGATATTAATGATGGAGTTGTCAAAAGGCTCTTGTTATTATATAAATTTGACCTAAGCATAGTTGGTAACCCAATGAAATGAAACATTGTTGTATATTTTTTGTCTAGATTAACAATTTTTGTAGATGAAGGGATGATAACCATTTTTCAAATGAACATATATTTTTTATATCTATACATACCCATTGGTTTTTTAACATATCAAATTATTTGAAAATGGTGAGGTTTCCCCCATATTTTCCCTATATGGAAACGTGTAAAATTTTCAGGCAAAGTGCAGGCTTACACATGGGTTGCAAGATGCCTATTCAATCTGGGACAAAAGCAAGTTATGAGAAGATGCATGAGAGAGGACGAGGTATATGACATACCACAATCCTTTCATGATGGGCCATGTGGATGACAATAAAAGGAAAAAAGAGAATACTTGAAAATCTTGTAGGTTGGTTGTGTTTGGCTTACTTCCATAAGAATGCTCATAGATAAACCTCTCATTGTGATAAATTTCAAAGGATGGGAAATCCTACCAAAAAGTATGAGATGCCACTATAGAAACAATTATGACTGGAACCTTTTGAAAAATATGGGATGGATTTCATAGAACCCATTGATAACCCTTCAAGATCAAAGAAATATATTATCATATGCATCAATTACTTTAACAAAGTGATCTAACATAAAGGGAGTAAAAGTAGTTATAGAACAAAAGTCAGTTGTGTTCTTAATAGAAACTATTTTCTACAAGTTTAAATTCCCAAGGGAGATAGTTATAAAATAAGTTTCTCAAATCACATCCACCCTCATTAATAAAATTTTGGAGTAACACCACAACCTCCATAAGAAGTTCATTTCTTACAAATCACAAGCCAATGGACAATTTGAAATGAGCAATAAGGAGCTAGAGAATATCCTAAAAATATTATCAACATGAGTAAGGAATATCTTAGTGATATAATTATAGAAGTAGCATGGACATATAATATGACATGGAAAATGACCACAAGCTTTACTCGTTATGATTTGGTATGTGGAAAGGAAAGCATGCTACTCATTGAATTTAATTTTTCCACTTTAAGGACAACCTCAAAATTAGACATGGATCTATTAATTCACAATAGGAAATAAGGAGGTATCTCATTAAATTGGATGACAAAAATATGCAAGGCATATTCCACCCTAAAATAGTCTAGATGCAAATGAAAACTTGGTATGACAAGTGTGTTAAAACAAGAAATTCTAAGGAATGAGAGTAGGAATTACCATATGATTTTAAGTTCAAGTATTTCAAAGTTATACTAGTGAACATATGGCTTGGACCATACAATTTTGTGACAATGGATGTGTTAAAATTAGAATAATAAATGAAGAAAATTCTATTTTTGGTGAATTTCTCTCAAGATTAAGGCCTATGTTATGAACCTTGCACCGTAAAAATGATAATAAACCAATTACATTATACTTTGAAGGAGAAGTATCCTTTTACATTAAATATAATGTATTAAGGCAAGATTTGATTATCGTAAGACTAGCTCTCCATGGTGTGTGTGTGTGTGTTCATAATATACCAGGGGCACAATTAAAATTAAAGGGAACAATGAAAGGTTCTATACAACCATGTAATATAACAAATAAACTAACAATAAATTCCCCAATGGACATAGCATAACCCCTCTCTTTTTAAAAAGGGTTTTACCTCTAAGCTTCTAACTGAGGGAATTTATTCATGAATTATTCATTTCCCATGTAGCTTATTCTAGAGGAATATTGTTCCACTTGATTAGGTTCTCCATGATGGTTTTATTTTGAAGAGATAGAGAACATTGATCCATAACATTTTTTTGTTCATGAATCAACTTCGCTTATTCATCTAATTCTAGAACTTCTATTTGCATGGGCTTAGTTTATCACACAATTTCTTTAAGGAAAGATACATGAAATGGCTTATGAATGTGAGAAGAAGGAAAATATAACTCATACACCACTTATCATATCCTACAAATAATATTGAAGGATCCATAAAATTTTGGATATAATTTTTTATTATTCATTTTCTCACGTGTAGATTGTTTGTAAGGTTGTAGTCTCAAAAATACCCAATCACTCTCCTCAAATTATCTTTTACTTAGATTTTGATCTTCATGTTGCTTCATCCTATTTTGTGTCATTTGAATGTTTTCCTTAATAAATTTCAAAATTTCTTTAGCCTTCTCCATATGTGAATCTATTTCCTATACTTCAATCTTATCTTGAAAAAATATGAGATTTTAGGTGCTAGATATCCATAAAGAACCTCAAATTGGGTAGTTTTAGTAAGATGTATGATAGGTAGTATTATACCACCATTATTACAAAGGAATACACTTCATCCATTTAGATTTCTTATTTAAAATCTAACATCATAGATAACTCTTTAAAAATATGTTAACTATTTCTATTTGACCATCACTTTATGGATGTTATGTTGAGCTTATTGCTAGTGTTTTTCCACTCATCTTCCATAATTATTTCCAAAAAATAATTGTGAATTTTGGATCTTTTTTACTTACTATTACCTTAGGAAGGAAATAAAGTCCATCAATTTCCTTCATTAACACTTCTACCACTTGATTTTTTGTGTATGTTACGGTGAATTCCACAAAAAAGTGCATATTTGTTTATTCTTAAAAACAACAAGAATTAAATCTTCTTTCTTCATATTTTGATAACCTTGTAATGCATTCCATTGATATATATTTCCATATTTTATTAGGCATTTCTAATGCCTAAAGTGACCGTAGAGATTTTACTCTCCTTTATTTCTTTGGAAACTCTATCCTTCACTTACAAATTTTCGAATATATTTCTCCGTTCCTACCCTGAAAAATATTCTTTGAGCCTTTGATATCTTTTAAGGAACACCACATGTATTTATGTTAGAGATTCATGGGGGTCCCTTAATATTTTTTACTTTAACTTTAATTCAAGGCATAAAAATATCATACTAAAATGCTAAAATTTGTCTCCTCTCCACTCCCTATGTTCCATAGAGTTCATTATTTCCTTTATACATTGTTTTTTTTAGCACTATTGTCTTTCTATCATTCATGGTGAGCTTATTCCAACTATACTAGAATATAATATGTAATTTCATATAAATTTAAGGTTTTTTCTATTATAGAAAGATCACATGCTACCACATTGTCCTTCCCTTTCTTATAGATTATTTCAAAATCAAACAATTGCATTTTTCTACCCATTTTTTTCTCTTATCATGACAATATTTTCTTCAAAAATTGCTTTATGTTATCATGTTTTGTCTTGAATTTGAAGTGCCGTCAAATAAGATACTACAAGCATTTATTTATTGCATGTATAATTGCTTCCATTTCTTTTTTATATTCTTATTTCACCAAATATTTTCCCTTGAGTTTTTTTTTTTTTAATCCAATGGTCTCCCTTCTTATGTCAATGTTTCTCTAATTCCCTAACTGATGTGTCATATTATACAATGAATTTTCTCCTAAAATTAGGAATTTCTGATATTGGTGCATGTTGAACTCAGCTATGTCAAACACACACATAGGAGAAAGATAAGCATGAGATGCCTTACTATTAACCACAGATGTGCATTTATATTACATTGATGTGACTCTTGGATTCAACACTCCAAGTTCACTTGGACTCCTCTTTGACTGTTCATCTTACACACCTACCCATAAAGGATTAGGTGTTCAACATTCCCCCCCTTAATTCGAAGGGGTATGTGTGAGTCCAAGAAGAGAGTTGTAATAAAAATATGCAAAGTATGCATGGAAGCACTTAGGCTAAATGAGCTCTCTGAAATGTTGGCATAAGGATGACCACCAACACTGGAACGCTTAGTGCAATTCCCGAACTCTTCCAAATATGGCAAGAAGCTGAGGTATTCTGCTAGAGGAAGTGCTCCTAATATTTTGAAGAGGGAGACCTTCAACCTAGAAGAAGGGAGTTCTACAACTTGTGATGGTTTAAGGATGACCACCAACTCTAGAATGCTTGATGCATTTCCTCGAACTCTTCCAAAACTGGCAAGAAGCTGAAGTCTTCTACTAGGGGAAGTGTCATGAATTCTTTGAAGAGGAAGAATATCATCCTTACATGGATGGTTTAAGGTTGACCACCAGCCAAAGGAATGCTCATGGGCATATGTGTCTTTGGCTACAACTTTGAATCTGGAATGACAGATTGTGGCTCAGGCTCGCTTGAACTATTGTGTCTCTGGCTACAACTCTGAATCTGGAATGAGATATTGTGGCTCAGGCTCACTTGATGTGGCTTCAAAACTTGTATATGACCACCATTTCCCCCCCTGTAAGGTTCAAGGTGAGATTATGGCGAAAATTCAACTGCAAGATTGTTCAATATTCTAGAACAAGTTCTGACATATGACTTAAACATCTTCTTGGCTGTTCATGCCCATTTCCAAGAACCAATCCATCCAAGATGAATATTTGTTCTTGCAAGAGGCTTGTTTCTAAAGCATATGTGTGAAGAATGGGTGTGCCATCCACAGTGCTTGCACGGGTGAAGATCAAAAAAATGATATTTCATATGGCCAGCTTGATCATAGTGTTGGCATTTTACAATCTGTTGTTGCTGCTGTGGAAGAGGAGTAGAATCTAGAGCAACTGAAGGTGAGCTATCATGAAGAAATCTGATACTCTGAAATTTTATGGGTTTGGAGTAGTCTGGAATATGAAAGGAAAACTTCTTGTCATATCCAAGGTTCATTCTATGCTTATTATGGACAATATCCTCCCAAGTTCTGATGATGGTCTTGGGAAGCACACGCTGAATTTCGACACCTGCATGTAAATTTGCTCTTGAACTAGGTGCTGAATGTGAATCGACTGCAACATTAAATTATTGTTGTTGATGGGAGTCTGTCTCAATATTCTGAACAAAAATAGGTTCAAAATGTCGAATCTTATGTTTTAATTCTTCTCACTAAATTTGATATTCTAGTTGCAGAAACTCATTCTTTTCTTGTGCATCATGTAAACAAGTTCTAATATCAGAGAAGGGTTTCTTGCTTATATTCACTATATCATGATTAGTGGAATGTATCAGAGTTTTCAGGAACTCTAATACCTAAGAAATTTTTACCATTTTCTCTGGAAAATAAGGCTTCTCTATGACCAAACGTTTCCCACAACAAGCTTAATCTAGAAGGAAATCTCTCTAGTATAATATTTTCAAGCTTTAAATAAAACTTGTTTAAAGCACATGCCCAAAAATTCAAAATATCTTTATTTTCTTCAGAATTTCTCGATTCCACAATGCATATCGAATATTGAATATTACTTACACAAATTAAACTCGGAATTTTCAAAAAAGATTCTAAATTCTGCAAGTATTGGTCCTAGATTTGATTGGTATTGTACCTATTTCGAATACTTGTAATGGAGTAGTTTCACGTGCCTTACAACAATTAAACCCACAAGCATCAAGACTTGATTTGCAACAATCTAGTCCTCCAAACAACATATGCAAAGAATATAGAACTCAAATAGCTTCAAGATTGCAGAGACAACACAAAATTGAATTGTATTTCACCACACGAACAATTCACCAACGTAGCATAGGATTAACGCTCCAAATTTGCAAAGATTTTGTCACTGATGAGACTATCATGACCATGATACATTTCGTTGGTGAGGTCTTTAATGGAGAATTTAACTACTCGAAAACAACGCTTACTACCTCAATACCAAGTAATATTTTGAGAGTGGTGGCGGTGTTTTTGAGGGTTTCTACGAACTTTGAAAAAGTTTGCATGCATATTAGGAAATGAATCAACGCTACGGTGGTGGTTTAACCTTCCAACACGTCCTTGAATGTATCCAATGCATATTAGGCAATGAATCAATGCTACAGTGGTGGCTTAACCTTACAACACGTCCTTGAATGTATCCAATGGAAGGACAACAACTCCAAGTCGTGGAAGCTACGAGAGGATTCTGCAAAGTTGTGGAGGTGAAGGCCTGAGGGTGTGGGAGGTGAGCACAGAGTGTCGAGGGCTGAGCGCAGCAATGGGAGGCCAAGATACTGTGTTGGAGCAATGTGTATGGAGGGCCAACACATATTTCAATGCCCCATTCAATGTTCCTCACAAAAAAACAATGCAACGCCCATATGTAAACCAATTCAATGCCTAGAGAAAGTGTGAAAAATGTAAAGCCAAGTGCACAAATGAATTCTGACCTTTCGGATAAGATCTCGGCGACAGGTGCAATGAGGGACAAAGTGTACTAGTTTATGATTTCAAAGTGTTCATTCCAACAAGTCAATAAGGCATGCCTGAATACATTTACCACAACCTTGATACTGAAGCTTCTCTCATCGTGAAAATTTAGAGGACGGAATAATTTCCAATGTAGTGAAGGGCCTCTAATACAACATTTATATAAATTTCCACTCAGGTCCTGCATGAAGGCAAGAAGATCTTGGAAACTTTTCATTTAAGACAGAATAGTACATCCCAAACTAGAGATGAATACAATAGAGGCATCGCTCTATATGTTCTTCGACCCTTCAACCTTTTTGTTTGAGGAGATTTTCGGGCCGAGGAGGAGTTCGGATTCGATCACCATGGCGGCGTCACCATACCCTGGGAGGTTAACGTTTTCAAGAGTTCATGGAAGAAATGACCCAGCCAGCTAGAGCCTGAGCCTCAAGGAATTTTACCACAAGGAGCGTGAGTGTGAATCAGAGGCCTATTCCAAGGCCTGGTATTCCGGCAAAGTTCTCAGCCTCTTGGGAGCTACTGTGCAGAAATCGTGGTTTTGTTGTCGAGGAGGGAGAAGGACTTTATGAGCAGCGTGGGAGATTTACAGAGATTGTGATGAGAGATATGTAATGGAGGATAACAATGTATGGAGGATATGCTGGTAACATAGGCGGTGGTATAGGAGCTAGTTATACAGTTTGTAACAATATGGACAGGGCACGAAAGGGAGTTACGACCGAGGAGAGGTAACCGGTTTTCAAAATAGAAGATGCTCTGACACACATAGAAACGACCCTGCAAGAATGGTAGGAAAATGACAGAGATGTAGGTAGAGGCCCAGAGGACAGAGTCACCAAAAAAGACTGCACATTTTCTATTTTGGAATGTAGACAGTGCAGAGAATGCAGCTAGAATTTAGTTTTTTCAAGCAGGGCCAACAATTAATCTCTCTGATACCATGTTGAACTCAGCCATGTCAAACACACATAGGATAAATATAAGAATGAGATGCCTTACTATTAACCATAGATGTTCATTTATATTACATTAATGTGACAATTGGATTCCACATTCCAAGGTCACTTGGACCCCTCTTTGTTTTTTCAGCTTTCACACCTACTTATAGAGAATTAGGTGTCCAACAATGCATAATACATTACATCCTTTAAGAGAAATAGTACCAAAAAGAGAAATAGTACCAAAAGAGCCTTGTCATTCCATATAAATGAATATTTCTTCAGGAGAGTAGACCCACAATGCATGCATAACTCTAAACAAATTTTTAATAATATCCTATAAGTCCCAAAAATCCTACAATATTCCTTAATTTTCTTAGTAATATGTCATTTTTAATAGCTTGGATCTTTTGTTGGTTTACCTTAACTTTTTCCTTTGAAATAATATGATCCAAATACGTTTGTTTCCAAAAGGCACATTTTGTATATATAATTGAGTGTTCTAAAAAATTTGTAGAACTACATCCACATGTTTAATGTGCTCTTCTCATGATTTTCTATACATAATAATATCAAAAAATAAAATCAGCATAAATTTCCAAAGACGGGTCGAAATATCTTTGTTCATAAGGTTTTAAAAAATAGTAGCATTAGTTAACCCAAAAGACATTCCAAATATCTCATAGTGAACTTCATGTATTCTAACAATATTTTGAGAATTCCCTCTTTTTTTAATATGATCTAGTGGTATCCTATTTGTGAAATAAGCCACTCCATGAAATACATTTAATAATTCATCAATATTTGGGATAGTTAATTTTTTCTTAAGGGTGATTTTGTTTAAATCTTTATATTCCCAACACATCCTCCAAGAATTATCTTTTCTTGTAGCTATCACTATTAGAGTTGAAAATAAGCTCCTAATATGTTGAATAATACTTGAATCTAGAATGTCTTATGCCATTTTTCTATGTACCCTCTTGTTGATGAAGATATTCATAAGGTCTTTTATTAGGAATGCTTCTAAATATTAATTCAATTTGAAGTTCTTGATTTCTCGATGGGGATATTCATTTGAAAATTTCTTTAAAAAAATCCTATAATTTTTTTCTAAAATATATTTTAACTCCGTTGAAACATTTTCACCTTCCTACTTAACCTCCATACTAGAATCTAGTTTAACCACAACTCCATTGCTACCATTTTGTCGAAACTTTTCTATTATGTGAGTTAATGACTTAAGGTCCATAGTCTCATGAATAATTCATTATAGTATATAGAAATTTTCTATGATGCCTTCCATTTTTTTACTCTCCCATACACAATTTAATGTTGTGGCATTTTCCCACACAACCTATACTCTCTCCATTCGCAGCTAAAACTTCAAAATTATAAACTTTGATATTTTTTTTCACACCATTGTTACAAATTTTGCTAATACAAAACTAATAATAATAATAATAAACACATAAAAAAAGAGATAAATAAATATTATAAAAGTGAAATACATATATTAAATTACAAATTAAAATTCAAAGTTGAGGTTCCATTAATAATATAATTAGTTTATTCGATATTAAGATTTTTAATTTTTAATTCAACTTCACCATTCATTATCTAGAAATGGCCAATAATGGATGAATAGAAATGGAAAAAATATATACTAGCACAACTATATAAATTAAATGAAAAATAAAATTCACAATAAGCATAAAAGCACTTGCTTCATGATATATCTCACATTGCTAAATATTTAAAAAATCATAAAAATTAACTAATTATAATTTATTTATTATTATTATTATTATTATATGAGTTACACATTAAAAAGTCATGTAACAAAATTATCTATCATTTACATTATTAACTTGTAAATCAGCTTGGTTACTACTATGGGCCAATGTCATGGCCTATCAATACTACATGTCCATAAAACATAAATCATTTTATACTAGCACAAATCTATCTTAAGTATGGATCTAACATGACCCTACAGGGATAAAATTTCTTGACCTCTAAACTTTTTTAGAGTGAAAGATACAATGAGTTATTTTGCATTTTTTAAATTGTATTTTTTAATACTAAATAGAATATATAAGAACAAATAAAAAATTTAACTATAAAACTTAATATATGAGTTACACATTAAAAAAACATGTAACAAAATTATTTATCATTCACATGTAACAAAATAAACATACTCATTAAATTATAAAAACAATATTAAATTCATTAATAATAAATAAATAATATATTAATAATGTTATACATTAAATATAATTGAAATAAAGAATAATCATAAATACAAACTTTTTTAACTGATGATTTTAGAAATTGTAATTCCTTACCTTTCAAAATAAATTCTCCTCTATTTTATTATCGAAATATAAAATTAATTTATAAACATTAAAAATATATATATAATAAAATGATTGTTATTAAATATAAAAGAAATGATACTAACATGTAAACATTCATGTTTCGAATTTTTTATTAAATATTTATGTCATAAGGCGTTCTTATTTGAAAACAACTTCCCTAGTTGCCAATGTGTCCATGTTTGAGCCATTGGATCAAATATTAAACGATTGAAATGTTTTGGGCCATTACATCACAAATAAATAGTTTTATATATTTTTTCATAATGTTAGTTTTTTTTTTCTTTTTAATAAATTAGATTGATTTTAGGTGTATAATAGAAATGTTGTAATGGCATGTTTAACATTTTGACTAATAAAAATAATAATAAACTAAAAAAAAAAACAGCCCATGGTATTGACTCATGGTATTCATGTGGAATATAGCTTATTTAAAGGAAAATAAAAGTAAATTAAATAAAAATATTGACATAATGTAATGAACATTTTAACTAGGTCAAAATACAATAAAAAATAAAAACAATAAAATTAAATAATAATAAACTATAAAAACAACCGATGGTATTGACCCATGGTATTCATGTGGAATATAGTTTATTTAAATGCCTAAATTAAGATGGTCTAGATCAATCTTGACTTTGGATCTACCAAGAGCCAAGATGGATCAAATAGTTCATTTGCAAACCTCTTTTAGAGTGAAAAGATAATTGATCCCTCTCATAAATAATATAGATCTAAACTAACTACTTAATAAAATTATTTTTAATTGTTTATAACAATTATATTTTTAAAATTTATTAATAAAATGTATCTAAATTTTCATACATCCAAATATGCATAGTTGTTACAATTGTTTTATGATTCATGAGTAGTATTTCTTAATATATAAAAAATTAAATTAATAATGAAAATTTTAAAATATGTGGAATTATTTCACAAGGACATGATTTATCTTGACCAATAATGATGAATATTCAAAATTCTCATTTCTTAAATAACACTAAATTTACCTTTAATTACTTAATTGTAATAGTTTGTAACTACATACATACTCTTTTTATTACATATCTTTAATTACCTAATTGTAGCTAAAAAATATTATATGTTTTTACTTTATAATCATAAAAATTTAAAATAGATATATGTTATGGCTTCCATATTCTCTACAAACCATCCAAATTTCTCATCTTATACAACAATTTCTAAGAATAACCGCTCAATTTACTCTCCAATTTTTTAAACACCCACCCATGTTGGGGAGATCAGAGTGTAAAATCAAATGTTCTTGTGGTTTTTTTAAAGAGTTCATAAGCAAAATAGACAAGTTTTTTTAAAGGGTTCGTAAACAAAACAGACAATGATAAAGTCAATATTGTGGTATAATAACTGATTTTTGAATCATTGTGACAAACAAAACATCACATTAACTCACTGAATATATCTAATGCTCTAAGGACCTAAGATAATAACATGTTTTGAATCATGATAACTAGGTGACAACCAAAAATAATTTTTAGCCACAAGAAAAAAATCACAATAACTCATAGAATATATCCAACATTGTAATGAACCCCGTACATAGTGATGGACATCATAATCTCTCTCAGTGCTAGAGTTTTTTTCTCAGTGAACTTGTTTTTACTGCTCTTGAACTCATTGTTTCATATGGGAGCATTTAGTTCTCATAAGAAAATTGAGATAGTGTCTATTATCCATTTTTAGTTTTTTAATGATTCAACTAAGATTAACATTTGTATGTTTTTATGAGGAGATTTTTTAATTTGCATTTCAATTAACTTTTATAACTCTAGGAAGTTCTTAATATTGCCTTTGTTTTTAATAAATGGACTCAATTATATATTTAAAAAGATGATTAGGTAAGAGAATTTTAGGATTATAAAATTTTTTTCCAAGTTGACAATGTGAATGTTTATTTACCCAAAGTTGGCTCCCGTGTTCAATACCTCCCCATTGGGTTTGAAGATAATAGGTAATGGAAATTCAACGACATATAAAACAAATAATTTATACATCAAAAAATCAGTTCTATATATGATAGTAGTTCTAGGTTGAGTAATCTTTCAATTTGGCATTCAATTCTTTATTAATCAAGTTTTTTTACTTAGTAGGGAGTACAATAATTTTGTAATCAAATAATAGGAGAAAACATATTCACAATATAATATATTTGAATAAATAGATGTGTGTAAAATAGTTTAATAAGAAACTAGATTTGTAATTATAAAATATAAAACTATAACTTAAAATTGTGAAATCACTTTGTATTTTTTGTTTCTTATGTATATAGAGAAAGAATAAACCAAGTTTGGAGTTAAGAAAATAAACCATAACATAAAGAATAATATCTCCTTCCAAAAATGTTTCCATATTAAAATGACATTGACTTTCTTGTATACCAAGACAATTGTTATTCATATACAATATACAATTTGTGACAAGCATGCAATTAGAGCTCAGATATGTAGATGAACATGGAGTAAACTCTATTTCTGTTAATAAAAATTCTCTTTATTTACATCTATGCTAGATAGATTGTACTTGAATGTATTTGAAATATCTTATTTGATTGACATACTTGTTTCAGAGGATTATTAATCACCAAAAGATTTTTACCCCCAATTTCCTATATCAATATCTATAACAAATTTTTTATATATGTGAACAGATTATGTTGGTTTATATATATGTTTTCACCCACAATTGCCTATTTCAATATCTATAACAAAATTTTCTGGTTGATAACTCTTATCATCAATATCTTTGAAACCTGTCTTTAATTCCTTCACGATGGCTCATTCTCTGCAACAACTTATTTCTTCTAGGATACTCTTTCCTATGCTATTGCCTTACGGTGTTTATTTTGCAACATGTGGTGCAATTGCTAGTTATATAATATTGGTAAAATTTCTAAATAATTAAGGTCACTTTTGCTAGACCAAGATCCTTGTTTTTGGTTGGTGACGAGAAACACGGTATAAACATCATAATATAATAAATTACAAAAATGATACTAACATGCACACATTTATATCTCGATTTTTTTTAATACTTATATAATATTGGCGAAATTTCTAAATAATGAAGGTCACTTTTGCTTGACCAAGATATTTTTTATTGGGTGGTGAGGGGAACCACTAAAACAATTAATATAGTCAAGATAAGAAAGAACTCTCATGAGCTCCATAGTGAAACAGGTCATTGGGCAATTCCTAAAACATCATGGGTGGAAATAATCTGCAATCTCTGTGAGAATATAAACATTGAGGATGAAAATCACTTCCTCTTAAGTCCAGTGCGTACAATCTCAGTTTCATAATCTTTTCATAATCTTTGTTGCAATACGGCCCCTCCTAGCCTAACATGTCAAAATTATAATGAGCTAGGGATGCTTCTCTCCAAACTCTTTGAGCATAGGAGTACAATTTTAAAATAAACTAAATAATTTGTTTCTTCAGGTCAATAAACCAAAGTTTGATCTTAATGGACGTTAACCACCATCATCATCATAAAAAATAATAATAATAAAATAATATATTTTATTATAATTATTAATATTTTAGAAAAAATTATTATATTAAATTAATTATTTATAATTAAAATAAAATTTTAAAATTCTTATTTTAAAATAAACACTAAATTTATTAATAAAAATTAAATAATATATACACTCAATTTATCAATAAAAATTAAATAATATATTAAGAATATATATATGGTAGACCTAGCACAGTTACTTTACAGAGCCTTTATGAGTATATAGAGTCTTTAGAGAAACGTAGAGAAGAAAGAGAAATCAAGCTACAAAACGAGTTAGAAGCCATGCTGGAAAACAAATTCACATCTCTTGAAGACAAGATCCAAAAACAAATAGAAAATAAAATAGAACTATTGGAGAATAAAATGGAGACAATGGAAACTAGGTTGCAGGTCATAGAAAAAAAAAACCAAGATACTAACCAAACATCCCAGCAAGGAGATGCTGATAATATAGAGAGTCTTAAAATGAAGGACATACTTAAAGAAATAGAAGAAAAATTTAACAACAATCTCACCCTAAATAGTGGGGCAGGTAAATTAGATATCAAACCAATTAAAGATGAAATGAAAAAAATGATCGAATTAGACCATGAGCGTAATAAAAGGGACTTGAACCTTATAATATTTGGTTTGAAAGAGGAGGTAGACGAGGATACTTTAGCCATAGCCCAGATAGAATTACATAATAGATTACAAATTGAAACCACGTGTCTCATAAAAGCAACAAGGTTAGGGAAATTAACTGAGAATAAAGGAAGGTTGATCCGAATAAAGGTGAGCTCTACTGACCATAAGTATGAAATACTTAGTAAAACCTCAAGTCTAAAAGGAACGGGAATATTTATAAACGAAGATCTCATTCCAGAAGATCAAGAAGAATTAAGAAAGGAGGTTCAAAAGGTAAAAGAAGCTAGGAAGGAAGGAAAATGGGCAATAATCAGAAATAGAAAAGCCGTTATTCGAGATAGAAACCAAAAATATAGTAATAAATAGCAATTCAGCATGCTCTGAATTCTTTCTTGGAACTGTCTGGGCTTTCCATGGAACAAGGGCCCCAAGCTAAGTTGGATCCCAAATGATGTTGATATTATTTTGCTTGTTGAAACTTGGGAGCACGAACAATGTAAGTTCCCTAACATAGATGGCTTTGCACTATGGTCTACTTGGAACAAGTGATCCTCCAGTAGAGGAATTGGGGGCATAGCTTGCTACATTAAGAAGAACATCTCCCCACATGCTAGGATTTATAAAAACGGCCCTTACAACCAATATAGTTGGATTGATATTACTGAAATTAATGATAAAAATACCTATATAGAAATCTGTTATTTTTCCTGCATTAATTCTAACTTCTATAAGAAAAAGAATCTAGATAAAAATAGTCCTTACAATGGTTTAGAAAATGATATTTCTAGCCTAAGGAATGAAGGTAATATCCTTTTAATGGGTGACTTTAATGCTCGAACTTCAAGCAACCAAGCTATTCTTCTAAGCAATCATTCCAACCCCAATCCTCTTTGGTTAGACGAAGACCTTACTCTGGCTAGCCGGTACCAAAGGAGCTCTGAAGACCTCGGGTATAATTTGTTTGGGTCGGAGCTAGTCAAGCTCTGTAGTGCTCAGGATCTCATAATTTGAAACGATCTAAAGAAGTGGCCCAATTCTAGCAAGATGACATGCATCCATGGGCTTGGCAGGAGCGTGGTAGACTATGTTATTTCTGATCTCCCTTTATACAACGAAATAATAAATTTTGACATCTTAGATGACCACAAGCCTGACTCTGATCATAGGCCTTTACTCATAACTCTCAATTTTGTCATGCATAGAGATCCCATAGAAGATAATCCTTATAGTCAAAATAACTTAATCTTTGATAGAAATAAAAATGATCTCTTTCTAAATGAATTAAAAACTAATTTGCTTCCTTTATCTAGTATAGACAACATAGATGACATCTATCATAATTTTACTACAACCCTCTCATATTCTATTAATAAGTTCTCAATTTAATTCTCAAGTAATAAAAGAAATAGCAAAACCAACCCATGGTATGACAAATATTGTAAAAGTGTGAGGAGAGCAACTAAGGAATTTGTTGATAAATCTCTCAAAATTAACAAGATAAAAATATACAAAGCCCTAACTAAAAGGAAAAAAAGGCAATATATTCATAAAATACAAGATAATCTCTTACAAATCTCTAAGGTGGCTCCTAAGAAATTCTAGAGGCGGATTCTAACTAGGAAAACTAAAGATAATAATAAAATTGCTTTACACAGCTGGAATTCCTATCTTAAAAATCTTTATGAATCTCCAAATGTGAGGGATTTTGAAACCCTGCTCACAACAAAAGAATTTTTCTCATTAGAAGACATTGGTTTTGGGGTTAAGCGCCTGGAAAATGGGAAAGCTAAAGACATTGAAGGTTACCAGGCCAAAATCTTAAAAATTGGAGGTCTTGTCCTCATCGCCCACATCCACAAGCTTTTCAACCAAGAGGTCAAGAAAGGGTTCCCTAAACCTTGGACTTAGAGCCTCATTATCCCTATTTTTAAAAGTAGGGATACAAATAACCCCTCTAATTATCGAACAATTATGATCAGCCCTCTCTTAGCCAAGTTATATGGTATTATTTTGGAAAAGAAGTTGAGCATTTGGATTGAAAGTGAAGATAAGTGGGCTAAAGGCCAAGCAGGTTTTAGAAGGCAGCACTCAACAACGGACCACCTCGTTACACTTAGGATCATTGTGGAAGAATGTCACACTGATAAATCCAATCTCTTATGTTGCTTTGTGGACTTTAGAAAGGCTTTTGATACGGTTCCTAGAAATAACCTATGGAATAGATTAGAAGAGCTAAATGTTCCTTTCGAGCTAAGAGCAGCTGCTATAAGGTTATACGAGAATGTAATTGCCAAGTGAAAGAGCAATGAGGGGTGGTAAAAAGATATTAAGTGTAATATCGGAGTTAAACAAGGTTTCCCCCTCTCCCCTACCCTATTTGGCATTTACATCGACAAGCTAGAAGGTTGTTTAGAGGAAGCAGGATGTGCTGGAACGATCTTAGCTGGGATATTCATCATCCTTCTTCCCTATGCTGACGATATTGTTCTTCTCGCAAGGTGCCCATCTGATCTTGCTAAGCAACTTAGGCTTCTTAAATATTTATGCTCTACCATGGGTATGTCTGTTAACATTGACAAAAAAAAAGTTATGATTATCAAATCCAAGAAGGACACTTACGCTAATTTTATGTATGACAATAGTAACTTGGAGGAAGTGTCTTGTTACAAGTACCTAGGAATTGATATTCATCACAAGCTCAATTGGAACTATAGCATTCAGAAAAGGATTAGTGGGGGGTGGAAAGCATATTTTGGTCTTGAAAATAATTGTAAAACGGTAAACCTCATAATGAGGGATAGAAAGAAGTTCCTCTTTGAAACTTTATTCACTCCTGTTATATTATATGGATGTGAGGTTTGGGGTTGCAAAATCTCTAGAGAATCATGGAGAAAGATTGAGCAAATCCAGAAGCGTTTTATAACGTATAACCTTAAAATTAAAAGCAATACACCCTATCCTATTCTCCTTATAGAAGTGGGTCTTTCCCCTATCGAGAGCCTAGCTATGACTAGGCTTCTGTTGTACAAGCACAAGCTCAATAGCATAGGAGACCATAGACTTCCTAAGCTAGCTTCAAATTCCAGCCAAAACCACCTAAGGCTTAAATGAGGTTGGTATAAAGACACCAGTGCCTGGTTAAACCATTGGGAGATTGACGAGAATGTTGCATTGCAAAACATCAATAACATTAAAATAATTGTTACTTATAAGTTCAAAGAAAAAATTGGTGTGAGAAAGATCTAGCAGCTAAAAGAAAATTAAGGTATTATAAGGAGGTCATCAACCCCACCTTAGAAGATCAAAAGTATCTCTCTGTTTTAACTAGCTCAAAGAAGAAAATTAATATAGCCAAGATTAGAATGAACTCTCATGAGCTCCATAGTGAATAGGTCGTTGGACAGTTTCTAAAACACCATGGATGGAAAGGATCTACCATCTCTATGAGAATATGAACATTGGGGATGAAAATCACTTCCTTTTAGAGTGCCCTACGTATAACCACATTAGTGCTCAATTTCATAATCTTTGTTGCAATACTGACCTTCCTAGCCTTTTAAGATGTCAAAATTATAGTAAACTGGAGAGGCTTCTCTCCAAGCTTTTTGAGCATAGGAATAAAATATTAAATCAAATTAAATACCTCTTTTCTTAAGGTCCGATAGACCAAAGATTGATCTCAGTGGAAGTTAACCACCATCATTATCATCATCAATAAAAATTTAAAATTAATTTAA
Source organism: Pinus albicaulis (assembly GCA_034641835.2). NCBI lineage: Eukaryota > Viridiplantae > Streptophyta > Pinopsida > Pinales > Pinaceae > Pinus > Pinus albicaulis. Next base: position 635,384,767 of record CM076584.1, read on the forward strand.
AAAATTATTATTTATAATAAAATAATTGTTTATAAAAAAATGATATTAAACTGCACACATTTATTTCTGGATTTTTTTTTTTTTAATATTTATATAGCAAAAGTGAAATTTCTAAATAATTAAGTTCACATGTTGCTACACAAAGATCCTTGTTGTTGGGTGACGGTAACGGCTATTTATTTATTATAATGTCTATTATTTATTTAATAATTATTAATTCTAAAATACATACTCATTAATTATAATTTCTATTATTTATTTAATAATTATTAATTCTAAAATATAATTAATGTATAATATATAGTTAATAATTATTAATTTTAAAATACACTCATTAATTATAATGTTTATTATTTGTTTAATAATTATTAATTCTAAAATACATACTCATTAAGTATAATGTCTATTATTTATTTAATAATTATTAATTCTAAAATACATACTCATTAAATAATAAAATTATTAAATTTCTTAATAAAAATAACTGACATATTAAGAATATAATTGAAATAAATAAAAATTATAAATATAAACTTTGTTAAATTTTTAAAAAAAATTATTGGGTAAAATGTTTATTATTTATCTAATGATTATATATAATGGAATTAAAATGACAGAAACTCTATTTTAAAATACAAAATGCTTATTAGATTAGATAATAAAAATAATATTAAATTAATTAATAAAAATAAAGAATATATTAACTAATATAACTATAAATTCAAATATAAGTGAAATAAATAAAATCATAAACACAAACTTTGTTAACTTATAATTTTATAGCTTCTCACATTTATAGATTCTGACATTTATAAAATTCTTCCCATTAGCCCAGCCAGAGGACCCAATACTGAAACTCCACCACCCCTGGCTATCTCCAACTACGTAGGTAGCTCCTTGAACACACTGAACCACATAAAAGAAGAGCAGAAGCATGCCCAGCACCACAGTATTATTGTTCTCCAGTCTCCCTGCTGCATTACCTCTTCCCTTGGCCATGGTTCTGTGGCAGATTACAAACCACAAAAATCTCCACCAAACTAATGATAAAAACTGGAGAATATGAGCAAAAAGCGATAATTTTCAGGATTGATGCAGTGAATATATATAGGGTTTTTGCCATCACTCGTTTATTATTCAAACATCTAAACGCTCAACCGAATTTTGCTTTTCTGCTTTTTCCGTCGCGCAACCAGTTCTTTCTCTATTCAAGTATTGCAATATATGGCCACTGACCTTCAGTGGAGATGTATTTAGAAAAAGCCAAAGATAGGATAGAAAACATTTGGGCATGCGTTCACCTACCTTATCTGGATATTTATTAAAAAAGTTCCAAACATAGGATATAAAATAATGGCAATGAACAAGTATCCAGCTACAAAACGATATTCTCTGTTGAATCGCTATGCGTAATAAATTCCCTGCAGTTCAGTACTGTATCATGTCTGCCCAAAGTAATCACACAATTGCCCTTGAAAATATCTATTAATTTGGTGGGCCGAAAAGCATTTATACGATTAGCAAGTTTTACAAAATTTCGAGTGAACTTATATCTTCCTGTGCGAGAGAGAACTTTTCCCCTTTTCTCATAAATAAACTGTTTGTTTTTCTGAGTTTAATAAGTGAATTAGTTGTATTATAGAAAAATGTATTCAATTTATAATATTTTTAGATAATTTATTATTAACATATCTTGTTAATTACATAATAAAATATGTTTTTAAATTTTCTAAAATATAATTTTTATATTATGTAATAAAATTGATTAAAAAAAAAAAAATTATCAATTTATAATATATAATTTGAAATTTATAAAAACTACATGACTTTATATCATATTTAGCTTTAATTAAATATTATTAAATTAATATAATCAAAATTATAATTAATAATGATTTAATAAAAACAATTTCGCCAATATTTAATATAATATTAATATATTTTTTTCTAAAATATATAGTATTATAATAATACTATACGGGTGGCAAGAGAGTGAGGCCATTATTTGTTACATAAGAAACATAGAAATATCTTATTCATGTAGTTTTCATAAGCCAACAAACAATATGGCTAAAGGACATGCAGTGCTCTAAAGTCAAGTTTAACTTTTTCTAACCCCATCAAAACCATATTTAGAAAAATGGTCATTTTCAGGGATTCAAAAATCATACTTGATTGCATCTTTGCTTGCTCCTCCTCAATGATGTCATCATGGATCATGGATAAAATGGGAAACAAGACAATTCAATTGGAAGTGTGCTCCCTTGTGCTCATTGAAGTGGCAACTCACCTCCCCATTCCATAAGAATGATAAGCGGCCACAACGACATTGAAAGATGGTTGTTGGAAACATGGAAGGATATGAGGTTCTAGGAGATATGATAGGGGCTAAGGCATGTCAATCCTTGTCGAAATTTAATGTTATATTGTGTGTTGGGAAGTTGGTTGTAGTCCTTATTTGTGTAGATCTACTTATCTCAATTGTTAATAATGGAAAACAAGGATGACTGATGGTAATGGATACAAGTTACAAATTTGGATATTGGATAAGATAATATCTATTAGTTTAGTGGATGCAAGGAAATGACTTGGGGATTTGAATTGGAGGATTGGACATTATTCTCTTGTTAGCTAACTTGGTGGGAGCACAACGAGAGCATGCCATTATAGCTAGCATGCTCTATTGGGAAGAGATAAGGGCCTTAACCAACCACGTCAAAGTATTGGGAAGAGAGAAGGGCCTTAACCAACCACGTCAAAGTTGAGGGAATCTAGAATAGGAAACATTTGGATTTACTACCAATTCCCTTATTAACTTGATTCTCTTAGGAAATTGAGGGTATAGTCAAAGTTAATGCACTAGTGGCTGGGAACTCTCTTAAAATTCTTAGTGAGATCCTAATTCTAAGGGCCTCACTAGTTTTTTGTTTTTTGAATGAGGAAAACATATAGGCCTTTTTTTTTCTTTCTCTTGGGGATTTGGGAGCCTAGAATAGGTTGTAGTGGTTAACTAGAGAATACTATATTTTCCCTCGCATGTTTTTGTTTATTCTTGGGGTCCAAGAAAAATAGATTTATTAGTTTGTCAAGATTTTAGTTTGCAGTCCTATTACCCTCAATATCGCACATTCTTGGCCCCTTCGTCTTCAAGATATTGATTCTAAAGAACTCCCCAATGATGTGCTGCATATGGAGCTCAAGGTTCAATAATTGGTGGCTTATGTCTCTACCACCATGGAGATTCTTGTTGAGAAATGATCAAAGATTCAACAATTGGAGGATAAGATTATGTTTTCATCAATAATTTGAATATGCAATTGGCTTCTAGTGGGTGGCTTCTAGTGGGTGTCTTATTTAAATGCTTGTGCTTCAACATAGAAACAAGTGGCCTCCTTCAACATACATGAACCCCTTAGTTAATATTTCACTTGTATGGAAATTTTTGTAGTTTTATTTTTGGAATTTTTATTTAATTTGTACATATATTTAGCGTTGTAAGTTTGTACCTAAAGCTCTAACAATGCCCTTGGAAATTAGGATGATTGAGTTCTAAAATGGTTGTGTGAAATATTTTTAAAATAATTGGTTTAGAAAAAATTGTGTTAAATGTTTTTACACTTTTAATATATTGTTATGCTCTCGGTATATATTTACTAATAAAATATTTATAGTCAAAATTAATAATAATAATAATAAAGTTTTAATTTTTTTTAATGTCATAAGTTATATAATATAATAATAGTATCTTAATATAATGTAGATGAATGTCTTCGGGATTAATCATATCATTAGGTATATATTTACTAATAAAATATTTATAGTCAAAATTAATAATAATAATAAAGTTTTAATTTTCTTAATGTCATAAGTTATATAATATAATAATTTTATCTTAATATAATGTAGATGAATGTCTTCTAGATTAATCACATCATTAGGATTTGGTCTTCAAACCATATAATGCAAAAGTCTTAAATCAAACTTAATATAATGGTTAAATTTATTTTGTATTTTGTAATGGATTTAACTTTATTTATAAATTTTATATGTATTTATATTATTGATTCATTATTTTCCCTTCCTGTTGTTATGATTCTTTTCCTCGTGAGAAATAAAAAACTTTATTATGATTTAAGCATAATTAAAAATATTATATTAATAAAATTGATTTTTGAGAGCACAACATTACATCACACAAGCAAAATTTGGCTAGAATGTCTATAAATAATGATTTGTTGATAATTCCAATAGTACTCACTTAGCTTTCAAAATAAAAGGATTACACTATATATGAGTGTAGTATATGCTCAACAAACCCCTAAAATTAGAAACATCAAAACTTCCATGCAATCAATATATCAAATATAATACTTTCCTTCATCTTGGGAACTAAAATTGTCCCTAGAAAGAGCTAATATATTTAGATCTTAAAGGAAAAACGGAATAACATTGACATAATCAACTATAGAAATAAAGGTATGATGATACAAAATAGAAGCATTTTGAAACTCTTCAATTTGCAATCTCAAGCTATTAATCTTATATTTCACTTTCTGAAGCTACAATATTTTATCAACTAAGTTTCCATTATGGAGGCGATTGCAACAACTAGTTGATTGTGCTTGAGTTACATTACGCAAAATTTCATCTTGGAGATCTTTAATTCCTTGGTCTAGGGGAGGAGAATGGTGTTTTATGGAAATATTTACAATAGATGGTCTCCACCCTACTTCTCTAATGAATAGACACACTTAAAGAGATTTTTTGGATCAAATAAGACCACTAACGAAGTTCAAATACAAGAAAGAAGATTCAAGGTCCCACCCCGGGAAGTGATGATACTAGCCGTCCCCAAAATTTTTAGGAAAATTATTACAACGCCAATTAATCCCCTTCGATATCATCTAAAAAAACCTTATGAGACTACAATTGGATCTCCAAATAAGGAAAAAAGGACACCCATGTTGATAGAAGGGTGGTGAGAATAGTGATGGCACCAAAATAACACATGAAATAGACAAGGCCAAATATAAATTTGTCCTTACAATTTCATCAAGGCCATCAATGCTCACTCTATATTTTTCTATTAAATCCCCTATCCATGCCTGATGTAGAGGCTCAACATACCTAATTACAACATAATATTCCATTATGGATTATGTGTATTCATTCACTTTATCATGGCTCATTCTAAACCATTTTCCTGACTATCCATATTCATAGATATCTCTCTTCCTTTTTGAGATTTTCCATGCTAAATATGAGCTACAAATAGGCTCTATAGTAACAAGTCCATTTCATCTTGCTACATGATACTTCATCAATTTCCTTTCCTAAAATTGGTCATTTGGTATTCGTGAAACTTTCCACTAAAACCTCCTAATTTTTCTCTGCTCTTCTAGGCTTCTACATTATATTCTCTTTTGTTAACATATTACCCACATCACAAATATTAAGTTATTCCAAGAACTTCTACTCAACCATAGCTAGAAGCTGTTCTTATTTCTTTTATGCTTGTAAGGGTTTCTACTTCAAATCCTCTTTTAGTCGACTTCATGGAATCTACATACTTTTCTTTCTACATTAGTATTTTTTCATACTTCTTTCACCACATTGTCTCTGTCAAATTTGCATCTTTACACCTACAATCTTCTTCATTCACCTGAAATTTCATAGTTACCTAATGTGTTTCTTGGTGGATTGCGTGATGTCCATGAATACCTCTAATTTTTTCCTTTTATTTCAACTCTTCATGTCTTCATAATGTCTAATACTCGCAAAAAAAAAAACTATCTATTTTTAAAAAGGCTAGTTCCAACATAAACTCAGTTTTGCGCAAACAAAATCTTGACTTTTCTTTCATCTAGACATATAATAATGAAATTTAACTGTGATTTCGGAAATTTGAATGATTTTACCTTATTACATTAATAAACTCTTATGAAATTATTTGATCATATTTTTAACTTTGAGTGTCAGTTACCATTGATCATGCACCCTTCTCATTCTTTATACAACATATCTATAACCTCTTCAAGACTATGTTTTTACTTGACTCTGATTTCCTTCAACTTGTCTTGACTTGCTTCGTTACCTAAGAAAGACTTCATTGTATAACCAAATGTTTAAACTCTCATTTGAACTCAACATAATTGAATTATATATTGGTATAAATGAGCCTCAAACATATGAATATTTAAATCAAAGGAATTTATAAAGACTAGCCACTTTTTCAAGTCCGTGTTACTTATTTTTTCACTCCACCTAGGAACTTTACATTAACAACTCAATTTGGACATCCACTATGCAAAAAATATTGAATTAATTAGCATTATAACCTTTCATCAATGTATTTAAACTTGACCATACCTTTAAGATTATAATTCTAACCATAAACCTCTTTTTAGTATTTTTTAATTAGCCCCAATTATATTTAGCCATATGCCTCCCAACACAAATTGTCGAACTTATGGAAAAAAAGTACTATCAACTCATCATGACTGTATACCTTTGATATTTTAACAATAAAAAATTGTTTGCAATTCATTAAGGTTTAGGTGGATTATAGGTGATTTTTTGTATCACTTGTACTCTTTTACATCGCCATTGATCTTGGTTGTATAGGTGCTCACATCGATCGTAACACTATCATTTCTTATATAATATCATCTAGGTGATCAGTCCCTAACAATGTGCACACACATCTAACAAAAAATCTAGCCGAAACACTACTAAGCATCTTTGTTCATAAAATAGTGCTAGATTCCTTCCTTCTAACTACAAAATAAACATATCCTTTGTTTGCAATTGTGTTAACGCTAGCAAAGGAAAGTGTTGCACAAGCAAGATGTATGGTAACCACATTTACTATCAATAATATAACAACTAATCCAACAAAAGTCACCATATTTTTGAAATAAACTTAACTCTTCCCATCAATTTTGTAGGGAATGTAGTGAGTATGAGTGTAAGAATATTGTAAATTGTGATTAGATGGGCGACGATCTCTAAGGCCACATCATGGAAAAACAACTTGGTGATTTTTTTTTTTTTTATGTTGGTAGTTAAAAGAACGAAATGAGGTACTCTTCATTATCACCTCCACCATGGAACCTTCTTATTATCTCAACTTGCCTCTAAAATGCTTGTAGTCGAGCTCGACCCATTGCACTTGTATGAGTGTTTCGATAAATACCAGTAATAGTGGTTAAAATTGAAATTTTACCAAATTTTAAAAAAATGGTTCTATATAGCCACATATTTTTCATTTGCATCCTCCATTTTGATTAATATATCACCTATATTCAAATTTAGAAACTTCCAAAATCGAACACTATCTGGATCATGATCGTTGAGAACTATTGACAACATCAATAATGGAATCCCCATATTTTGAGTCTTTCATTGATTTTGAGAAAAAAACAATAGTAACATTATATATATGAGATTATTTGCATCTAAATACCTTTTATGGAAGAATTTGAGGGGACTATCTCACAACTTGGGGTTGTTTTCAATCAACAAAACGTTTAGGATATCAAATTCTGGGATATTCCTGGAATCTAAAATCGATATAAGTTCAAGGTTCATAACCTAACCTCCATCTTCAATATGGACACGCCGGAAATATTGAAAAAAATATTCCATTCCAATAATCTTGAAAAGATATTCAACCAAAAATGATGATACTGTGAATATCTTTCTTCATCCAAATCTTGAATCATGACTTATTTTCATTTCTCTTCATAAATAAAATATTCATTGTGATCAAGTGCAGAGAACCACTAATATAGGGAAACTATTTCTTACTCTAAAACATGTTATTACAATGATCTTGGAGTCACATCCTCAATTTCATACTGAGTAATCATAAATGATGTGTTTTCCATTTAATCATTTATAAAATGTATTGTTCCCCTTCAATCATGTTGTTGGAAATTGGGTTCAAAACTCCCATGTGTTTCACGACATGGAACAACCACCTATTGTGGATCCCTACTCTAGTGATTGTAGACGATACTAATGGTTGTGGGTTTGGGTCTAATGAAGATCATGATTCCAACAAGTGGTATCAAAGTGACAAATCTCGAGTTTGAAACTCACATGGCTCACATTAGGGGTAATATTGTTGGAATCATACTCCTCATGATTTGAAACATGGATTAAACACATCTTATGGATCCTGACTTTGGGGATTATGACAGCGACTAATTCCTATAGGCTTTGGTTTAACATCAATCCTTATTCCAACACGTGCATCAATCTCATGCTACATTACTATTTCCAACAATAAGGTCACACCTCCAATTTAATGACTGAATAATTTTGTCTAATAAAATGTCCACTTGACTACTTGCAAATATTCTTTGTTTCGAGAAACAAACATAACACGTAGTGTGTGGTTTGGAGTGATTAGGTAGGAAAAAATTTCCCTTAGTCTCATTCACACATAAAATCAATACAATAATCAAGAAAATTCACCTATGGAAAATATACATGTGAAAATTCAATTACAACAAGCAAATTTTAATTTGCAGTTTCATTGGTATTACTCACATCCAATATTTTAAGATGTGAATCTTGATGCTATTGGAAGCATGGGTATGTATTCACCATGAGTTGAAACTTTTGTCTTGTAGCAATTCATTATTTAGCCCTATGATCGAGTTACTTTAGGTCTCGTCCAAAAACACATAGCCATGCTTGAAAAATAATCCAAATTGGATTTGTAGCACCTAAAAATTTAGTTAATTCCCATTTGTGATGCCACTTCAAAGTAATCACTCAATTTTTATGAATAACTCTATGCATTTAATCGATAACACTTACAACATACAACATATTCATTGCTCCACACAAAATTTACACTCTCTGTAGTATCCAATATTCCTTCAGGTTTCTAATAAAATTCTCTTGATTCTTGTTGAATCACTTCTTAAATGTATGGAAGCATACGACATCCAATGTCTGACATTTAAGCTTAAGGATGATAAGGATTGAGAAGCACACAAATTTTTAAATGTTTCTCTAAAGAAGTCTTATGCAACCTTGAGCTTTGATACCATGATAAGGATTGAGAATATCTATTGTAGTAGTAACAAATTCAGCCCAATACTCATTAGATGACTCCTTGAGAGCGACATTTAAAAGATTTTGTACTCATAGAGAAAGCATAAACGACAAGAGCCCGAGGAGGAAAATGAAGTGGCATCCTAGAAGAAGGATAAGTCATGCTCCATGAAAATACTCCAAGAAGAAGCTAGCTGCAAAAAATGTTGCTCCTGCCTAGAAGTCAATTGTTTCCATGATAGTGTGACCCTCACACCCTAGAATCCAAATACAGCGTGACAAAATTGCATCCGAAAATCCAAACACAACGCAATGACATCACACCCCAGAAGCTAGAAAAGGTGTGACGACATCGTTGAACACTACACGCACAAGAATTTTTTGAACCATGATGGGACTCTATAGTAAGAAGGTGTGATGGCCTCACAACATTAAAAAAGAACGAAAATTCATCAATTTTTCAAAAGGCCAACACGAAAATTCTTGCAAGATAGATTTCCTTATCATGTGTTAAAGGGAAAGGTTTGTTATTCTAAATTGAGCATATCATCATTGATATTTATACAAAATGTTTTTTTTCAAGAAAAGGTCAATCTATTTTAGATTCTTGGAATTTAAAACGAAAGAAAAAATATCCCATACAAGGGTAAATGATGGCTTCCATCAGTGATTTTCCACAAACACCAATTTTTCTTGGAAAAAATTATGAATTTTGGTCTTTATGGATGAAGACTTATCTCCAAGTGCAAGAATGCTAGGATACAGTGAAAAATTTCTATGTTGAGCCAACCCAAGAAGCTATAGCAATCATGAAAAATGCCCAAAAAATCATAGTTGTCAAACAGAGAAAAAAGGAGCACCGAGCTAAATGCTAGATTCATAATTCGGTTGATGACTCTATATTTGGAAAAATAACTTGTGCAACAACAAAAAATGAGGCTTGGGATATTCTCAAAAATACATGTCATAGTAACAATACAGTTAAGACTATTAAATCGCAGAAATTGAGAACTCGATTTAAAACCCTAAAAATGGATGACATAGAGAATGTTGATCATTTCATGACTAGAGTTATGGGCATCGTCAATCAAATCAGGGTTATTTTTTAAAATATTTTAGATCAGAAGTTTGTTGAAAAAATCCTTCTAAGCCTACCAAAAAAACATTAAATGGTTGTAACAACAATTGTGGAGTTGAAATATCTTATAACATTGTCAATATATCAGTTTATTGGATTTCTTTTGTCACATGAAACACGACTTAACCTGGAAGAAGGATCCGTGGAACAAGATTTAAAGGCACAATTCTTTCTTATCATAGGCACAAGAAGAGGATATAGAGGAAAAATCAACTGAGGCAGAAGCATATCTACAAAATATAGTTATACAACAAAAGTTTTCACACCAAAACAATGAGGGTAGTTGAGACCCTCACAAACCCAGACACAGAGAAGCAGAAAATGGGAAAAAAATCCTTATGTCCAATTCTATTACTGCAAGAATTTTTGACACTATGAACATGAATGTTGAAATAAATAGTTAGATCAATATAGAGGAATTTCCCATATCTCCAACAATTAGGGAGAATCCTTTGAAGCCATGTTTATTTCCTACACAGTTTCTAAAGACAATTACACAAAGGACCTTTGGTTGTTGGATATTTGTTGCAACAACCATATGATAGGTAACAAAGATATGATTTCTTACATTGATGCTTCTACCAAATTTTAAATTACTCTCGGTGACCATTCTCATATAAAATTTGAAGGGAAAGGTATTTCGCATGTTCTTACTAAAGAAAATAAACATAAAAATATGCATGGTGTTTATTATGTTTAACACCTGAAGCACAATCTCATTACTGTAGGTTAATTTATGGAACAAGTCTATAATATTTCAAGTGACATGTTTTTATATTTATGAAATTCCTCTGAGTATAAGACTTATAGCCAAGGTAGAAAAAACCAAGAATATAATGTTTCCTTTGACTCTTAGAAGTAAAAAATTGTCACAATCATTTTCACACAATGTTTCAAAGATAGATAAGCCACTATTATGACACTCTAGGTATGGTCATATTCCATTCAATAGTCTTAGTCTTCTTCAAAAACATTATTTGGTCACAAGTCTTCGTGTTGTGAATGAAAAATATTGTTAATGTGAAATTTTTATTCATGGAAAGCATAAAAGAGACAAATTTCCCACATATTCTACCAGAGAAAAAGAATCATTAGAACCATTCCACACAAATATCTGTGGACCAATGCAAACATAATCGATTAGTGGAAATTTTTATTTTCTGACTTTTATTGATGACAATAGTAATAAAATATGGATTTATTTTCCTAAAAATAAATTTGATACTTTCTCAAATTTCAAAAAGTTCAAAGAAGCATTAAAAAATAAAAGTGGTAATTTTTTTAAAGTACTCAATTCAAAAAGAGGAGGAGAATACAATTGCAACGGTTTCAGAACGTTTTGTGAGCAACAAGGAATCATAATGCAAAAAAAAACCATATACATTCCACAACAAAATGGAGAAGATGATGTTGGGTATGTGTTATATTATTTCCATAACTAGCTCCACACGTTGTTATGTTGCCGGGGGCACAACAGGGGGGTTATAGGGGGGAAATAGCCCCCTTCATGGGGGGTTTGCAAGGGGGTAGTAACCCCCTAGCATGGGGTCTGGGGTAGCGCACCATGTTTTTTTTCTTTTTTTAGGTGGATCCAATAATGGTTGTGCGGACCCAAGGATGGGGAGCAGAATCAAGGATGGTGGGTGGACCAATCCATGTTTTTGCACATGGTTTTGGATATGATTGTTTTGCATATGGTATTTTGTAGATCTGGTCAAGGGAAATATGATTATGTTCTAATCCAGGGTTAATGAATTGGGTTTTATGAATGCTTTGGCATGTATATAATGTATTGTAACATTGAAAGAAATATAATGAAAAATCAATATGGTTTTCCTGGCTTTGAGTTCTAGGAGAAAATATATGTGTATATTTTTTATGTTCTCTCTATAGTACATTTTTTTTCTTCTGTTTTTAAATAATTTTTTGCAGATAATTTATGTACAGGGTTAAAACCTACAACTTAAAGAAAAAAAAAATCAATCATGAACATGGAAAGATGCATGCTTCATGCAAAGGAATTGTCCAATGTGTATTGGGTTGAAGTTATTTCTAATTTAGTATATATTCTCAATCCTTATGAAAGGATTGTTTGTAGCATCCCAATTTTGTGCACAATTTTCAATGTAACACTTCCAACATACATTAAGTAGAGTATCACATTTTATTGTGCATTGTTGTTCTACGCATTTCCCCAACATTCACATTGCAATTCCAATGTTATCCATTCTTCAACAATATTTGTATCTCTACATATAATTTTGAGAAATCCACGCACAACCAACATTTGAATACAACATTGAAAATTTTAATACTTTGACCTACCCACATATAATGTTCAAAATATTAAAAATGGGTCTATGCACCTTCACTCAGTCACATTTATCCTTACTCTGATACCATTGGATGTAGTTAGAGATGTTATGGAAACAAAAACACACATAATTATGAAGGGACTATCAGAGTATACTCTAAATGCCACTTACAAGAAATTATATTTACTAAGCCATTATCTTATATATTTCCTTTAGTGTAGAAAATGTATTTTTTTATAACTATAGGTGACCATAAAAAATACATCATAATTATAGGGAGAATTTTAGGGAAATTTTTTCGAAAATGGGCTATTTCTTGGATAGTTTTTGAAAAAGTGATTCACCAATTTAGTTGAAAATTTTCCTATCTTTACATATATATGATTAATAAATGGATGGTATTTGCCAAAAGATTACCAATTTTAATAGTAATTTTTTTTATTGAATATTCGCCTACATTCTATACATATGAATTTTCAAACTAGAATAGTCGCCTAAAATACTATATATAGGAAAAATATTAAATCCTTAAAAAACACATTGATAATTACCAAATTAATTCTAAATGTTTTTTCAACTACATTCAATAATATATTTTTAACTATCTCCTAGGATATCTCCACAATGTCTCGATGACTATCGTAACAATATTCATTCATAACTTCACTCATTTTTGTCCATCTCGTATTCCTAAGTAGACTTCTACAATTAGTCTACAATATTACATTTTTCATCATATTATTCATTTTCAAAATTATAAATAGAAAATGTTCCTTCATGTTCCCTCTTTAATGAGAATTATTTGTTAAACTGGTCCCTTCTCCATTTGTTCCTTTGTCATTCTTTGTCTTCATCTTGGATTGATTCTTGGTCTTCTCCATTCTCACTATCATCCACTTCTACCTTGTACCTAAAAATTAAAATATTGGTTGAAGTTTGTATGAAAGGGTAACCATCCACTGAAGTACATGTGTAACCAATTGTTGTATCCATAGATTCTATAGGCAACTCATACTTGTACATGGTTCATCAACAATTCTTCCATCATAACTTTGTAACTTGTACCTATTACTCCCCCTGCATCACCTCTATCATTTCCGTCATACTCATTCTCCTAGGTTTTATAACCTTGTTTTCGATTCTTATGCATAAAATATATGTATGGCTCACCTCAAAATTGGATGTTGTGCCAATTTTGTTAAATTTCTTCAACCTGGAGTTAAAATATTATTACCTTGTGGCCTTGTATTTTGAAATAAAATCCATCATGCATGGGATATATTGCATTGGACTAATTATAGACCTTTGTTGGTCAATTTAATTGCTTAATTATGGACATTAAATTATCGACTGGGACTCTGGAAAATTAGATATGTTACACTTTGTGTGTAGAGTTCAGGGAATTATTATGGTTTCTAACCTACCATTTTAAAATGGAAATAATTTCATAAAAACTAAACGACTTGTAAACCAATTCTACAGGGGACTTATGTACTAGACACAAACTCAAATAAATAAATCTCGAGCCCAATATTTAGTGAAATCTAGCCCACATCATTTTTTATCAAATGAAAGCATCCATGAATGAAATCTACAAGATGTGTCCTAACTGGGATGTCAACACATAGCCCCTTCATTGTAGGTTGTGATCTTTCACAATGACCCAATAGAGAGTTCATGTAACCAGGGATGAGTTATAATGCATATCATTTCCCTTCAAAAAAAAATATCACTCCTTCCAACCAATAATTTAAATGTAGACAAGGAAAGAAAAAAAAGAAATGAGATATGGTGATCACTCGGGTATTAAAAAAATTTCCCTTCATGATAGGCTAAAATATTTCACGGTGTCTTAAACAAGGTGTTCCCGCAACTATGAAGAGCTGCAACATGTTATCCATGATCTTTAATGGTAAATATTGATTTTTTCAAATGAAATAAATTCTCAGTAATGACATGAAAATAGAGCATTAATGTATCCCATGAAATTGAATTGAAAACCTAATCATATATTAAAGAGAGAGCTCACATTTTTTATTACAAAATCAGGGGATATCAAATTACAAATATGACTATAGATGCAATTTGGTTCCACTATAGAGGATTCAATACATAATTTTATAAAACCTATTCATAAAGGGATTGATGCATAGTAAAATTACAAATATTATATTATTCAATATAGAAAACTATGAGGAATCAATGTACAATTTGGTTGTTAAAGAAGGTAGTCATGCAATCTAGTCATGAAGCAACTTGTTACATAGCTTATTTACAATAATCAATATACAAAAGTTCATGCGATGAGATATCAATATACTAATTTGGTTATTAAAGAGTGACTCCACAACATGTTCATGGAGAGGAGCTAATACACAAACTAGTTGCAATGATTGATCATTCAATCTAATCACACCATAAGATATCAATGCATGATTTGGTAGTAAAATAATAATTACACAACATTTTCATAAGAAAAAATTGACACACAATATATATATTACCTATAGAATTAATCACATACATGCACATTGTGAATCAAAATAAAAATGGATATGCTACAAAATAATGGAAATAGAGGAAAGTTTGGATAAATTTATGGGACCTTCCCAACTAAATCTTGCTTCCTACAAATAAAACTAAATCACACCTAGAAATTAATCACAATTAAACAATGAATAACACCATCAAATACATTTACAGTATAATTGTATCTCAAAGGTACATAGAAATGTAGAAGCACCCAGCAACTGGATTAATCAAATCCTAAAATAAAAACAATATATTCTTTATTATTCTTGTTTTTTCATTGCTAATACATTTATATATGGAGGAAAAATGTGGATTTAAACTCATTCCCCCAAAATCATACTATTAAACTATGAACAATTTGACAAAATATTGTCATATTTTGTTTTTAATAGATCTTGGTTAGAGAGACAATTCAATATTGAATCACATATCATTTCCTAACATACAACCTTTTGGAAATAGTCTGATTTGATCTCCTTTATTATTGGGCATTCTATGTGGGATGTGATGTGGAAAATGGTTTCAATAGGAAAATTCCTCTTTGAAGAACTGCCTATAGCTCCCAAGTCACACACTTTTAGGGAAATATACTCAGTAGTCACCTAAATGGCCTCATTCAACACAAGACCCATGTTATGGAATCCACAGTTCTGTCTTCATTGTTTAGGAAATCATGTCTAAATTTTATTATTCATTTTGGCTTTGCATAATGTGATTGAAAAATTAATCATGAGCTAGAGTCATGTGGTATCAACTTGGGTATAAAAAAAATAACTTCAAACCATGCTAATAGGTCAAGGTATAAAACCCGTGTTCTGGAATTTCCTCTGAAGTTGCATAAATATGCTAGCTTTGGAGGTAAATTATAGGAATTACATAGGAGATACATGAATTAAACTAGGAATAACAATCATTAGCAAGATTATTCCAAATCCTATCTAATTCATAAAAAAACAAAGGAAGTTATAATAATAACCAACCTTAAGCTTGTAATGATACTAAGCTTCAAAAGTACAAGGAAATGTAATAAGAAGAATAGTAAATAGGTATATGAATGGGACAATATAGTCAAAAGGAGAACCAATTGTTAGTGCAAAATATGAAAAAAAAAATGGATCGGCGTCCCTCCCATTCCTACACTCTTACATGTCCTCATGCAAATTCGGAATTCTCAATTTGTACTCTTGGAAGCCAAAATGACTATAAAAATTACCATTACTATAAAAGGACTCTGCACATACCAAATAAATATGTTTACCACACTTACAACTAATGTCACCGCAACCATCAATTTTGTTTCAATTGTGAACCCACAATTAGAATACGGGACAACTTTTAACATCATATTTTCCTATTCATCACTATTCGAGCAAGATAACGGGATCTTGCTTGAATTTTGTATATCCTTCACATGAATGGTATGGGTGATACTCTAAATTATGAGTTGTACACAACTCAACTCAATAACTACCACAATAAAGAGTCTACCAAAATCCTAACACCTCATATATTGATGGGATATTTTGGGTGGTGCATAATCTGTTAGTACCTTTTTTCGAAGTTATAAGTTCACTAATCACATGATTATACAATTCTATAACATAAAATAAGTTATTTCTAACAATACCTCCCCCATTTTTGGAAACTAGGATCAATTTTTCATCACAAATAATGAATTCCAAAAGGGACTTACGTATTTCACCTATGTAAAAATCAACATTGAAACGATCTAAAATCTCATAGCCCCTAAATAATTTTTAATGTCTTTCATGTCTAATATCACCCATGCAAATAATATGGCATAACCCACAAATATGTCAATTTCAATGTAAGCTCCAATGTAAAATGGAATTTCCATTGCCATTGGGATCAGAATGATCCTTGAGATTTTGTGAGGATTAAAATACCTCAATAAGTTGATTAGTAACGCATACATAAATAAGGCATATAAAATGTATAGGAAATGTTTTAGCAATGTAAAAATTCCATCCACAAGAAAATTTTTCATTTCCCATAATATCATATCATATGGAAACTTCTATGCTCCATTAGGGGAACCTATATCAAAATCTTTCCAAAACATATAGAAGTTAAGGGGCACCAAATAAATCCTATCATATTACCAGCTAATGGGCTTATAAACATAGAGCTTGAAGATCATTGGATGAGATAACCAATCCTGAAGTCATGCATAAAGTCTAAGATTCATTAGGAAAATTTTGAGGTAAAAAATGAGCCTCAAAACAAAAATTTACCACAAAAATAAACTTTGTAAGAACCCATAGGATTTAAGATAGTGATGTCAACCATAGGGGATGATTCATCAACTTTGGAGAAAAAAGGTAAAAAGATTAAAAAATAATTAAAAAAAAACTACTTTTTCAACTCATATTTTCATCTTATCTCCCTATGGTTTTACTCAAATTTTGAACGGGGGCACTCGCTGGATGCATAATTTAATTCCTCATACAAGAATTACCCATATTTAATACTCTCAATGGACCAGCCTACACAAAAAGTGAGAAATACATGAAAAACGTAATTGTAATCACATTTTTTCACGTATTTCTCATTTTCGGTGTGGTATGGTCCATAAAAATTATTCAACATTGGTACTCCATGGATGAGGAATTAAATTATTCATCCAATAACCCCTCCCCCTTGAAATTTGAGTAAAACCATAGGGAGATAAGTTGAAACAAGTTGGAAAAGTAGTTTTTCTTTTTTCCCTCTAAAATTTATTTCCACTATTATTTTATAATATTCCTTAGGAGGCCCATTTTATACCTCTAAATTTCTATAATTCATCATCATTCCACATTATTCTAAGCCTGCAATGACACCGCCATTACCAGCTACAAGTGACGCAAAAATGAATACTCCTACCTTTCCATACGTGTTAGCCAACCTCCATTAAATTAATCCCACTCCATATGAGTTGTCAAATGCAAATGTTAAGGCCACAACATAGAAAATAAATAGAAAGTACCATTTCAAGGGAGGTAAAATGATAGGTATTACCCGAATAGAAATTGATTCAAAATCATCATAGCCAAAATTTGCTACCCAAAATGGTATTTTACCTTTCATGAATATCTTCTCTTTCCTTTGCTACTCCAATTATTTTTCATTGTCATTAACTCGAACAATGTTGGTGAGAGGGATTTCATTTCATTTAACATATTGGTTATGAACTTTATGACTAGTCATTTTTATTATCTCTTTCCTTTGCTACTCCACTGATTTTTCATTGTCATTAACTCGAACAATGTTGGTGAGATGGATTTCATTTCATTTAGCATATTGGTTATGAAATTTTTGACTAGTCATTCTTATTATCTTGATACGATTGTACAACCCATCACCCAGAATAAGAGAACTAGATACAAACACCTTATACCCATAGAGCCCTTTGAAGTCATTGATACCAATTTTTTTTAAATACCAATCACCTACATGTTTGCCAATAGGAGACCGTAAGCAGCCCCAGGATATTGTCTTAGAAAAAATTGAACAATTGAAAATGTGAGGGAAAATAAGGAAACATCCAATATATGTTGGAATGAAGTAAATATATTTTGTTCATGTATGCTTCTATCCCTAAACATGGAAAATTTTCAAAGCCACATGAATCCCAAATTCTACTAAATACCCAATTTTCAACAATATTAGTTAACTCAATTTTAGCTAGAATAACCAAAAAAATGGTGCAATGTGCATAATGTTGGGTTTGTGTTATATTCTTTCCATGACTAGTCACGCACGGGGGGGTAACAGGGGGGGTTACAGGGGGGGCGGTAGCCTGCCCTGTCAGGGTTTGGGGCAGTGCCCCGAAAAAAGAATTTGGTCCTTATTTTCGGTGGGCGAACCCGCCCATGGCTTTGTGCATGGGTTTGCACATGGTTTTGGGGCATGATGGTTTTCAGCCCCTGGTATTTTTCAGATCAAATCAAGGGAACTACGGTTATGTTCTAATCCAGGGTTAATGGATTGGGGTTTATGTATGCTTCAGCATGTATATATATATGTGTTGTAACACTAAAAGGAATATAATGAAAAATCAAGCTGGTCATCCTGATTTGGGATCCAAGGGAAAATCTTTGTGTTTATCTATTTTATGTTTTATGCTCTCGCTATTATTTATTTTATGTTTTAAAGATTCGTTCGTAGATAATTTCTTTACAGGGTTATAACCTACATTTGGTATTAGAGCAGTTTTAGCTTCAAGGGGATGCCTTTGCTGCTGAGGGGTTTTTTTTGCTCGGGCCTGAGGTAGACCTTGTTCAGTGGGAGATCTGCGGGATTGATTCTTGCGGTGAAAGAAGATGGTGAGTGGCAGGACGATAGAGATCGAGAAATTTAATGGTCAAATTTTTTATTTGTGGAAGCTCAAGATGGAGGGTCTGCTGGTGGATAAGGACCAGTGGATCACGGTAGATCCGGGTACTAAACCAACGGCAATGTCAGATGAAGACTGGAAGAAACTGGATCGGAAGGCAAAGAGCACAATACGGTTTTGTTTCTCAGATTCAGTATTGTTGAATGTATCTAGGGAAGCTACGACGAAGACCTTGTGGGACAAGCTAGGGACTTTGTACCAATCTAAGTCTCTAGTGAATAAATTTTTCTTGCGGAAAAAGTTGTATAACCTGAGGATGAAAGATGGAGACTCGGTGACAGAGCATCTGAACGCCTTCAATATTGTGGTAAGTTAGCTGTCATCTGCTGATATTAAAATCTCAGATGAAGATAAGTGCATCAGTTTGTTTTGTTCTCTACCAAATTTGTGGGACAGTCTGGTTATTGCAATAGGTAACAACTACCTTGAATTTTGATGATAGCATCTCATCCTTGCTGTCGGAGGAAATGAAACGGAGAAATATGGAGGGTCAGAATGGAGATGCCTTATTTTTACGAGGAAGGTCCCAGAACAGAAACCAGAATAAGGTTTCAAGTGGGAGATCTAAATCTAGAGGGAGATCTAAATCTCTTGGAAAATTTGTAAAGGTGTGCTGGAAATGCCAAAAGGAAGGGCACTACAAAAAGGACTCCCGATATAAAGCTCCTGAGAAAGGAAAGGGATCTGATGATGCTCCTTCTGCAGAGGTAAAAACCACCTCTAATGAAGGCGGGGATGTGTATTTGGCTTCTTCTTCAAATACACATGTAGATCATGAGTCCTGGTTAATTGACTCAAGTGCATCCTTTCACTCTATTCCCCATAGGGAGTGGTTCTGCGAGTATGAGAAATATGATGGCGGTGATGTCTTCTTAGGTGATGATATGAAGGCTAGAATCATCGGACGTGGAAAATTCAAGCTGAAGCTGCAAGGTGGAAGGATTAGAACACTTCCTATTGTTCTGTACATTCCTGCATTGGCCAGAAATCTGATTTCTGTAAGAAAGATGGATGATGCAGGTGTAAAAAAAGTGTTCGAGAAAGATACCTGTAAGATGGTTTGGGGAGCACTGGTATTAATGCGGGGAGTTCGCATTGGAACTCTATACAAGCTTCAGGGCATCACTAATATTGATGGGTGCAACAGTTTTGTGCTTCCCGAAAGTGGAGCGAAAAGCTTAGCGGTCTTTGGAGAAAAGAGCATACTATGGCATCAAAGGCTTGGACATATTGGAGAGAAGGGCCTTCAGATACTGCATGGAAATGGTATGGTAGAGTATGTCTAATAGCTCTCTGGATTTTGATTTATGTGAACATTGTGTATATGGGAAGTAGAATCGGGTGAGTTTTGCTTCTGGTGCTAAGAGGGTGAACAAAATATTAGAGCTTGTGCACAGTGATGTGTTTGGACCTCTGTCGGTTCCATCACTGGGTAGGTCTATGTACTATGTTTCATTCATAGATGACTTCTCAAGGAATACATGGATATATTTCTTGAGGAAGAAATCTAAAGTCTTTGACAGATTTAAAGAATTTAAGGCTCTGGTGGAAAACCAGATAGAGAAGAAGATAAAGATGTTGAGGATAGATAATGGTGGGGAGTTCTGCAAGAAGGAATTTGAAGAGTTCTATAAGAAGTGTGGCATAGCACGGCAGAAGACTACTCCATACACAACTCAGAAAAATGGAGTTGTAGAAATAATGAATAGAATGTTGATGGAAAAGGCAAGAAGCATGCTCAATGGTACCGGGTTAGGACAAGAATTCTGGGCAGAGGTAGTGGAGACTGCATGTTACTTGGTTAATAGATCACCTTCATCAGCGTTGGAGGATAAGACTCCACATGAGATATGGACTGGTAAGAAACCCTCTCTTTCACATCTGAGGGTATTTGGATGTGATGCATATGTACATGTTCCAAAGGAGAAAAGGATCAAGTTGGATAATAAATCTGAATGGTGCATCTTTATTGGGTATAAGGATGGTTTAAAGGGTTACAAGCTTTGGAACCCGGAAACAAGGAAGGTTGTGTACAGCCAAGATGTGGTGTTAGAGAGGTGAAATTTATTGTTAAACATGAATTCCTACCAAAGGAACCTGAGAATATAGAGTTTGAGTTAAAGGAGGATGAATCATACTCTACAAAAGAAGAAGACTCAAAAGAGGAAGAGCCACAAACTCCAACTGTTAGAAGATTAGTTCGGGAAAGAAGAAAACCAGAAAGCTATAGTCCATCTTCTTTCTGTTCAAATTTTTCTTTAACTATAACTGATGATGATCCCAGAACTGTCAGGGAGGCAATAGATTTAGAGGATGGAAAACTCTGGAAGGAGGCCATGGTTGATGAAATGGCATCCTTGCATAAAAATGAGGCATGGGATCTGGTGGAGTTGCCAGCTGGAAGGAAGCCCATCGGGAGAAAATGGGTGTTTAAGAAGAAGATGAATTTAGAAGGCAAGGTGGAGAAATACAAAGCTCGGTTGGTAGCAAAATGTTATTCCCAGGTGTTGGGAATTGATTTTGGTGATATTTTTTCTCCTGTTGCCAAAGTTACTTCTATTAGATTACTTCTATCTGTTGTTGCTGCATTTTATTTTGAGGTAGAACAGATGGATGTGAAGACAAAAAAAATTCACGGGGATCTGGAAGAGGAGATCTACATGAAACAACTTGAAGGCTTTATGGTGAAGGGGAAGAAAGAGCTGGTATGTAGGTTAAGGAAGTCTTTGTATGGGTTAAAACAGTCACCAAGGATGTGGTATCAGAAATTTGATACCTATATAAAAGGACTTGGCTTCACCAGAATCAAGGAGGATCATTGTGTTTATTTTAAATTAATTGGTGACCGTGTTATTTATTTGGTCTTATATGTGGATGATATGTTGTTGATTGGAAATGAAAAAGAAATTATCCAAGATTTGAAGACCCAACTGTTCTCCAAATTCGACATGAAGGATCTTGATACTACAAACTATATTTTGGGCATGGAAACTAAGAGAGACCGGGCAAAGAGGAAGCTCTGGTTAAACTAGAGGAAGTATGTCAAGACCATATTGCAGAGGTTCAATATGCAGGATAGTAAACCGGTGAATGTTCTGATTCCTGTAGGTACAAAGTTGTCTGCTGAACAGTGTCCCAAGACACAAGAAGAAGAGGAGGATATGTCCTGTGTTCCATATGAAAGTGCAATGGGTAGCCTGATGTATGCAATGGTCTGTACTAGACCATAAATTGCACATGCAGTGGGAGTATTGATCAAGTTTATGTCAAACCCAGGGAAGGAGAATTGGACAGAAGTGAAGCGAGTTTTGAGATATTTGTGTGGCACTAGTGATTATGGCTTGTGCTACCATGGAAGACCAGGATTGGAAAGATTGTTGGACATTTGTGGTTTTATTGATGCAGACTGGGCTGGAGATCTGGACCAAAGAAGATCTACAAGTGGGTATGTGTTTAGCCTATTTGGAGGTGCAGTCAGTTGGATGAGTAAAAGACAGTTTGTACTGGCTCTTTCAACTACAGAGGCAGAATACAGTGGCATCCACTCATGTATGCCATTTTTTAATAGCTTGGACCTTTCGTTGGTTCACCTTAACTTTTTCCTTTGAAATAATATCATCCAAATACGTTTGTTTCCAAAAGGCACATTTTGTATGTTTTTATATATAATTGAGTGTTCTAAAAAATTTGTAGAACTTCATCCACATGTTTAATATGCTCTTCTCATGATTTTCTATACATAATAATATCAAAAAAGAAAACCAGCATAAATTTCCAAATACGAGTCGAAATATCTTTGTTCATAAGATTTTCAAAAATAGTAGCATTAGTTAACCCAAAAGACATTCCAAATAAATCATAATGAAATTCATGTATTCTAACTATTCTGAGAATTCCCTCTTTTTTTAATATGATCTAGTGGTATCCTAATTCAAAATCAAGCTTTTTGAAATATGCCACTCCATGAAATACATTTAATAGTTCATCAATATTTGGGATAGTTAATTTATCCTTAATGGTGATTTTGTTTAAATCTTTATAATCACAACACATCCTCCAAGAATTATCTTTTCTTGTCACCATCACTATTAGAGTTGAAAGTGAACTCCTAATATGTTGAATAATACTTGAATCTAGAATGTATTATGCCATTTTTCTATGTACCCTCTTGTTGATGAAGATATTCATAAGGCCTTTCATTAGGAATGCTTCTAAATATTAATTCAATTTCAAGTTCTTGATTTATGGATGGGGATATTCATTTGAAAATTTCTTAAAAGACCCTATAACTCTTTTCTAAAATATATTTTAATTCCTCTGAAACATTTTCTCCTTCCTACTTAACCTCCATAGAATATAGTTTAACCACAATTCCATTGCTACCATTTTTTCGAAGCTTTTCCATTATGTGAGTTAATGACTTAAGGTCCATAGTTTAACTCTTTAATGACTTAAGGTCCATAGTCTCATGACTAATTCATTATAGCATATAGAAATTTTCCTCATTGTTATAACCATTAAATTCCTAGGATAATACCTACACCTCAAATTGGAATGACATACAATTTTCTATGGTGCCTTCCATTTTTTTACTCTCTCATACACAATTTAATGTTGTGGCATTTTCCCACACAACCTATACTCTCTCCATTAGCATCTAAAACTTTAAAATTATAAACTTTGATATCTTTTTTTTTCACACCATTGTTACAACTTTTGATAATACAAAACCAATAATAATAATAATAAACACATGAAAAAAGAGATAAATAAATATTATAAAAGTGAAATACATGTATTAAATTACAAATTAAAATTCACAGTTAAGGTTCCATTAATCATTAATATAATTAGTTTATTCAATAATATTATATTAAGAATTTTACTTTTTAATTCAACTTCACCATTCATTACCTAGATATGGCTAACAATAGATAAATAGAAATGGAAAAAATATACACTAGCACAACCATATAAATTAAATGACAAATAAAATCCACAATAAGCATAAAACCATTGGCTTCATGATATATCTCACATTGCTAAAAATTTAAAAAAAACATAAAAATTAACTAATTATAATTTATTTATTTATTTTTATTATTATTATTATTATTATTATTATTGAAATATTTAATATATGAGTTACACATTAAAAAATCATGTAACAAAATCATCTATCGTTTAAATTATTAATTTGTAAATCAACCTAATTACTACTATGGCCCAATGTCATGGCCTATCAATACTAGATGTCCATAAAACATAAATCATTTTATACTAGCATAGATCCATCTTAAGTATAGATCTAACATGAGCCGAGAGGGATCAAATTTCTTGACCTCTAAACTTCTTTAGAATGAAAAACATAATGTGTTATTTTCCACTTTTTAAATTAAATTTTTGAATACTAAATAGAATATATATAAGAACAAATAAACATTTTAACTATAAAACTTAATATATGAGTTACACATTAAAAAAAAACATGGAACAATTTATCATTCACATTATTAAATTGTAAATAAGCTTGGTTACTACCATGGGCCAATGTCATGGCCTATCAATACTACATGTCCATAAAACATAATTCATTTTATACCAACATAGATTCATTTTAAGTATGGATCTAACATGAGCCAACAAGGATCAAATTTCTTCAGGTGTAAACTTCTTTAGAGTGAAAAATACAATGTGTTATTTTTCAATGTTGAAGTTGTATTTTTCAATACTAAATAGAATATATATAAAAACAAATAAAATTTTTAACGATAAAACTTAATATTTTCATGATATATAAGTTTTTTTTATAAAATGATGTATAATATATACCTAATTTACATTAAAATATTTTAGATCACATATATATTGAGGCATTTTATCATATAAATTAAAATGGCTTATTATTATTATTATACTTTTAAGTATATGCGAATATTAATTCCTATTAAAATATTTTATTGATAACCCACATTGAATATTTTTTATAAACGACTTTGAAATGTTTTATTTTAACAAATTATGTATATATATAATTATCATAGATCTTCAAATAATTTATTTAAATCTCTCATTGAAATATTTTTGAAAATTAAAATATTTAAACATCTAACTTTTTTTTTTACTTTTATTCATTTTTTATTATAATTGACATTTTTTTTCTATTTAAAACATAATTTTAATTTAAAGGACCATTGACTAACAAGCAAAGTCACACACATTGTAGAATGACCATAGAATGACTCTCCACTCAATGATATTTTCTCATTTGAATTTTTTTAATTAATTAAATTAATTAAAAATAAAAATAAAATAATAACTATTTTTTTTTATCGAAATATAAGATAACTCTTGCTATCGCGTTACACCTTTGGCAGACAGAACCTCTGCATATATCGGTAAGCACCACATCTACCGGCCAGCATAAATATATATACCACCGGAAAGCAACAGCTCATATAAATTATATCCTTCTATTGATCACTTAAAACGGCAACTCCGTCCGTTGGCCCTTGAGCTACTACTAACCTCCACAATGTGTGTCATCAATTTCATTAATAACTCCTCATCAGTGACCTCACAAACACTCGCTCGGTATGAGATATGTTTTAACGTATATAGACTTAACCCTATTTGGTATAGGGTTAAGGGGGTATAGTTAGTTGGTTATGGCAAGGTATACGTGTACTGTGTGGCACGTTGCTTGGTAGACGTGGCCTGGGCGGTATCCTCTCCTCCTTCCTTACGCGTACTGGGCCTTGGTTGACGTGTGGGGATGCGTAATGGGGATGCGGGAATGCGAACTGAATGTGGAAGGCAAGGGCGAAGCCGCTTGTCCGCATCGGGCAAGGGTAGTTTGGGAAGGTTGGGTCAGAAGAGTAGGGGTGTATGGATCAAATCAAGCAACAGGAACATGGTCTGGGTAGGAAGATGGGGTATCAATCAAGTTCATCAAGTAAGAAGGATCAAGCAACACTACTAAACTAAAGAGAGGTAGGTAACTGGTAAACGCTTAGAAGCGACTACGTATTGGTCCAATTGATCATTAAATTAAAAATTTTAAAAACTTTACTCTAAAATAAACATACTCATTACATTATAAAAACAATATTAAATTCATTAATAATAAATAAATCATATATTAAGAATGTATACATTATAAGATTAAATATGCTTGAAATAAATAAAAAAATCATAAATACAAACTTTTTTAACTGATGATTTTAGAAATTGTAATTCTTTACCCTTCAAAATAAATTCTCTATTTTATAATCTTAGTATAAAATTAATTTATAAACATTAAAAGATATATAATAATAAAATTATTGTTATTTAGATATAAAAGAAATGATACTAACATGCAAACATTCATGTCCCGAATTTTTTATTAAATATTTATATAATATTGGTGAAATTTCTGAATAATTAAGGTCACTTTTTCTAGAACAAGGATACGCCACCTTTTAGTAGTGAATTTCCCATATATCAAGGCGTGGTACGGCCGGCTGGTATTGCTTGCTGGTATGGCTGGATGGGATGGATGGCATCGCTGGGATGGCTGGCTGTTGGGCATAAGAAGGTAAGCTGGTGGGCCTGTCAAGCTGGGATGGTCTGTTGGTAATCTATCGCTAGCTGGTGGACTGAGACGCTTATCCTCTCTCTTTCCTAGCGGCATCAAGCGGTAAGTACGAGATACCACGAAAACCACACTGATCCAGTTGGTCTCATTGATGAAGTTGACCCGATCAAAGAAGGAGATTCACCAGTCGTGGCCAAGAGGGCCCACTTGGAGACTCGGGATCTCATAAATGCGAGAATCAGCTAGTTCTGAGTAGGCTCATGATAGATAATACCCGAACGATACCCTGAACTGGGGAACCAAAGCGGTCTAGCGTCAAAGGCAATCCGTCAAGTTCTTTCATCGTCGTCAGGTCGCAAGAAGAGAGATCCGTGTATCAATCGAGATCCGGGTATCAATCGAGAGACAACCAGGTCTCAAGAGATAAGATCTAAGGTCTCTGGTTCGTTGCTCTTTTCAAGCAAAGCATAATATCGGGTGGGTCTCGCCTCACTAGCGTCACGTGTCGTCTCGCCACACGGTCTAGGGTTACGTTCTCGCCTCACGGGTGGGTATAGGGTAAAAGCGATCACTTGCTGAATCGAGAGCTTAATCTAATGCTCAATTAACAAAATAGACTGCTACGGGTTCAAGCTAAGCCACTGGATCTACTACTGATACTGGTGCTGGATATTCTATGGATTATGCTTCCTAAGCCGCTGGTGATCCGGGTGGCTCAACTTAGTCAACTGGATCAACAACAAGGCAACCGGCTGAGCAAAGGTAAGCTGGTACTAGCAAGACGCTGCTATTCTGAGCTATGGTTCTTTAGCTATGGCTATTGAGCTACGGGTGAGGGGAGTGAGCCTTATTATATTTGTAAGCCCCTACTCTTCCCTGAGCTACGTCTTACCGGGCAGTAGTTAGTCGTAATTACATATATAAAATATAGGAAGCATGCATGCCGCCATGCCATGTCATTTCATCCCGCCCGCCCGGAGAAGCCTATAGCAGTACCTCTTAAGCACCTCATTCAGTATTGGTATAGGGCATATAGTTTCTTAAGGTGGAAAGGGAACACATTCATAAGTAAGGGGGGGTAGTCGATGGGGATGATGGAGTGATCTCTAACCCATTGATGTAATAAAGCCAGGGAAAGACTAAAGTAGGCAGGCATGGCATCTATTAACCCTTTACCCCTTACTTTATGAATTCGGGTACCACATAGAAACTTCTGGGGTACCACTATTACACTTGGATTTCAGAGCTTTGCCGATACCATTGACTTGCTTAACCACCATAGTAGATCCGTTACTTGCCTAACCCCTCTTAACCATTGACTTGACCATCTTAACCACCATCCCCTCATAACCACTAACCATGTTTCTAATATGGAAGTCAGCCGAGCAGTCATGAGGAAGAAACCTTGAGGTCCCCAGTCCCCTTCATGAGCATGAATGAGCATGAGGAAGGACCCTAGTAGATCCGTAGGAGTGGTTTCATAATAATAAGGCTAGAAAATTAGTAATAGTAGGGGCTGGAATGGCTGGAATCTGACTATCTATTTAATAAAGGGACGGGGAAGGGGAACAGGCGAATGGGATGGGGGATACACCACACGTACGAGGGAAGAGGGAAGTATTGGAACCGGAGCCCATTATTATTCCCATCATCATTTGGACACGGGATTGATTCCCAGCATCATCAGTTGAACACAGACATTATTCCCAGCATCATCATTCAAACACGGTCATTTGTACACGGGCATTTCTATAATCAGTCGAACACGGGAGTTTACACGGGATTCCCTCCCATCAGCATTGGAACTGGCATTATTCCCGGTAGCATTAGAAGCAGTATTACTATAAGCCCTCCCATTTGAACACTCTTATAATGAGAAAGATTTCAGACCCATAAAATCGTGTTGTTCATACCCTACCAGTTAGTGCTCTTGTCCTCGCTCGATCAATAAGAAAGATGGGGAAGTGGCTCATTGAATTTATATTTCCGTGATTTCATTTTATAAACCGCCACCCACGCCGAATATATATGCGTCATGTAGGCCCCGCAGGCTGGCGGGTAAGGAAAGGAAGGGTTTTGGGGATTGAGTGGGTCGAGCCAGTGTGGTCCCACAGAGGTAGATGCAAAGGTTCAACCTATAGATTCACCAGCAGCACTTATGAAAATAGATAGCATCAGTAACCATTTAAGTAGCAGCAGTTTAGCTTGTTTACTCCGAAGGATTCTAGTTAGCATTCAAGCAAGCAACACTAGGAACAGAGGCCATAGAGACAAAAGCAGGGGCATCATCAACACCAATTGCATAGAAATAAAGGGCATCAGAGGTAGAGCCAATTTCAGATTCTCCGGTTACACCCCGCCTAGGGTACGGCATCTATGAACCCTTCACTTACTCACTTACCCAACCCATACCCCAAACGCACATTGTACGGGCAGTTCACATAGAGCATCTTGTATGGGCGTTCGAGAGAGACAGCATTCACCTCGATAACACTTGCCTTTAATTACCCTTTGTTGCTAGGCACTTATAACCTTATCGGGTATGATCGAAGGAATGAAGGGTACCCCTTTTTCGGGTCTATTATGCGCTCCCCTTCCGCTCTCGTTTAGGGGAAAAGTGTTCCTCGTAAACATCCTATTCCTTCACATACTCTCTCTGGATAACTATCCTGCCAAGCAACAACCTTACCTGCCTACACAGACTGATTCTACTGACTGAACCAAGCAATCGAACCAAGCAATCTCACCTTCCAAATGGTCTAACCCGATCGATGTAGTATAGATCCTGAATTACTACAATCCATTCATTCGTGTCTTAAGTTCGAAGAGAATCTAAATACTTGGGCTCATCATGCTATACTCGCAGAGAAAGAACAACAAGCAGTTTATGCTTCAGTAGCCACTGTTTTACCAGCTTCAGTATTCATTGGGTTCAAGAAATGGAGCATTATTCTTTATTCCGAGCCTGGTATAGTTCCCAATCCCAACCACGGTGCACGGAAGAGAAGCTTGGCAGGACAAGGCCGGTGGTTAGGCAGACGCCCCATTGTTCGGGGTATCGCCGCTATGACTGGCATGGATCATCTCCGTGGAGGAGGGGGTAGGTCGCGCTACGTCCAAGAACAATTGCTCACCAGGCACTGTAGCGCTACGTCCATCCAAAACAATTGAGTGATTGGAAACTTACGTAACAAGCGGAAATAATACAATTACAATTCTTCCGGAAAAGAATACAGTCATCTCAAAACATTGGACGGACAGTGTCATTCATTATTGACCTGGAGTACATAATCGCATATGGGGTTTAAAACACCGGTTGTTCTTTCTTTCATCGAAGTTAGTTGTTAGCGCCGTTGTTCATGGACTTCATGCATGATTGATGCGGTTGAACCAGCATACTGATTGATGTTCTTGTCAGTTTGTTGAGATTGTTTCTCTTCTAACCAAACCCCGTGAAATGCCCTATTGCCCCTTCTATACACGGGCTTGGGTCGGAATATTGACGGCTGCATTCAACTATTCCAGTCAACAGCTTTTAGGTCGGCCTTGCCCGATAGATAGTATAGAGCCTATCCATAGTGATGATGGGGCGGCTTGGCTGGCCCTGCACCACCAATATGCTAGCTACCTTAATCTAGATGAACCTAGAATAATAGCACAGTACGATCTCCCTGATATCACCAGGTTCTGGACACGGGGATGGATCCCCCCCAACTAACTTCATTTCATTCATTTTTTTTGTTGTTTCGATAATATTGTATGTATACGATCGCTTAGATGCATGGCGTTCGACATCGAGACCATCATATGCGATGCCGGTGGGATCCAATAGCTGGCCGGAAAATAGCCCCTGTACTAATGATCAAGAGTGCGGAACTGGGAAATAGTATGCTCATTTTCACGTAGTTTTAATTCGAAAGCAGAGAGATTCCGTTCGAATTCCTACATGGTATCACTTCGCTCAACCCCACCCACTAATATATGATATTAATTCATTCGGGTGAACTTGGTGAACCAAAAGAGGGCGAAGCACACACCACTGAACGAGGAAATAGAATATGGTCCCGAACCAGATTGCTTGTTTCTAACCCTGATCATGATGAGGTGAGGGTAATTTCAATACACCCGATGTAACCACCAATGGAAACCATATTGTATATGTTGCTCCCGGTAGATAGAATCTCGTGGAGATTCCTAGGAAGTTAAGTGTTGTGATGAACCCGGTGCCACCACTGGAATTATATCCCTGGATGGTTTATTTTAAACTCCTCCGTCGTTGCCTTCATTTGCTAAGGGAAACTACTAGTTTCACAATTTCATCCTTACTTACTTATTCGATGTGCTTTTAGGTTTAGTTTTAACCGGGCCTATTAGTTTAAATAAGAGAGTATCGGGGGCCTAGTTTCATTCTTCAACCCATACGTGGTTTCCTAAGGTCAACCCATACATAACAAGGTGCGAACAAAGTGAGATGGTTGCACAAGGATATCCCCGGGATATCTTCTTTTTCCCCCGTGATATGGTTGCGATGTGAACCCCGCCTCCACTCCATATGGTATGCTCATTCTCACCATGTTTTAATAAGCCTGCCTGATATTAGAATGTGTGCTCTCAGTTCAAACAAGCCTGTTTGAATCAGAGGTATTGGAGGGTTTACCTATTTACCCTGTAAGGAGTAAGTTAGGTAGCGGGGTACCGGTGTGAAGCCCGCCCCAATCCCCCGAAGGGCAAGGGGTTGAACGAAGCATGAGTGAAATCGGGCGCACGATGATGATTCATTAGTTGCTCCCATTCGGATAATTAGAATCTATGAAGTTCTGGGGGTAATGCCAATCCCTTTCGAGAGTGAAGTGTTGCGGTGACCCCGCCTTATCCACTGAATTATAAATATTCTTTGGGGAAATGTGGCTTGGAAGTGATGTGATCGGGGTGAACACACGAGGATTAAAACAGGCTATTCATAGCTTTCTTTTAGAAGGATTCGAGTGATAATATCCCCGTAGATTTGAACAACGTGAGAATGCTATCCCATTGCTGTCTTTTATAAGGGATGAGTTTATTGATTGCTTTCTAAATAGGGGCTACGAAGCATGCACAAATCATTACGAAAAAGCGCACAAATCGCTACACAATTCAATCTACACATAGGTCCGGCAGGAATCGCTACGAAAGACATGCTACAATCGAAAAGATGCATTTACTCAGAAGCACTAAAGCTAGCATAACTAGTTACAGATCCAAATCCAATAGCAGAAGAGCAAGCTTCAGTTCCCTATCCAATTCGAGATTTAGATCGAGATTCCACCTATGCAAACGTAGGCAAAAGACATCCATAGGCAGAGGAATAGACAATGGAGTACACCATGCCAGAACGTGTTATGTAATAAGGCCTTATTGGTAATGATCGAAGCAGCGCGTTAAGATCTCTATATCCATGTGGTGGAAAGCTCTCAGGGCTATTGAGCGATGGGCCATTACCCAGGGGTTTCTAGTGCGCACTATCCACTATTCTCGGGCTCTCCAGGGGAGGAGGAAGTTCTCGATTTCGTGGGACCTGTGCCTGGTTCTTTGATCGGTGACCTGTGTGTTGTCTCCTCAATCCATGTACCGATCCCGTGTACTCTGCGTACCAATAATGTAGTTTGTTCAGTGATCCCAATGATCCAGTGAGCAATGTCTCTCCGCGGTATAGGATAGGGCACGGATTAATCAATCATGTTATGCCTGCAACCGTCTTTTTTGCTGTCACCACGCTTAAACCTCCTTTCTTTCTTTCTATCCACCCCCTGCATAACCGCCTTGCTACCTACCTTTGCTGCCTGTTTCCGCTACTGTCTTCTGTCCCTGTTGTATGTTCCTGTCGACTGCTGACCGTATGCCCCAGTCATAGCTGCAGTATGCCTTGTCAATATCCTAAAACGGGTGAGCCAATCTGATCAGGGCCGGGTTCAACTAAATAATCAGGTGAATGGAGCACTGGGCGAAGGTTAAATAATGATAACGCAGCAACTTTCCGGATGGACCCTTATGGAGCGCACCTTTATGGAGATATAAATTGAAACCGAGTTTAAGCAGCGAATCCACCAGTTGAAGAGTCCCCGGTAACATATCTATATGGAGATCCGGTTGAAGTTGACCCATAACCCATTGAAGTTGACTCATCAGCGAGGGCAGAGGGATTTTCACCGAAGCTCCCAGCAGCACACGTTGACCCATAAGCGATTTACCCGGTCCCATTTCCGGTCCCAGATAGAGATTGAAACCCAGCACCTGTGAATGTGCCAGTCTTAGCATAGGATGGTAAAAAAGTGGGAAAAAAGCGCCCACCATATCATTTATAAACGCGACACTCCAGACGGACCCACGCAACACCCTGGGGCCATCAAGAACGCAACACCGAGGGTAGACAAAGACTGTAGGTAATAAGCCGGTAGCCTAGGTCGGTCTGCATTATGGCGCGAATGAGCTTAGCAAGGAGTGCGATAAGGGGAGAGTAGTGGACGTGAAGCGCTTTTCAAGACTCAGTTGCTAGGTAGAGAACATGTGCTCCCATCCCATAGCTCCCATAGTAAATGAATTTTATAGCATGTTGGTTTCTGTGTTATCCAGGTAGGGTTCCGTTCACCTGGGTGGTAAACTGGCTCTACTGAGGCTGACTATGGAGCTATATCTTCATCGATTGGCTTTGGATCAAGTGCATATGGAACCATGGTGCAAAGGGAAGGAAGCTGGTACTGGCACAGGCAAGGATGCTTACTTTTCAATTGGTGCTGCTACTCTAGGTAAAGGTAAACTCGATCCTTATTTAGATCTGCTTCAAGGTCAAAAGCTGGAACTGTTGCTTTTACTCGGTAAACCAGATATGATTCTGCCGGAACGGGATCTCTAATTAATGGATCTATATATGCATCTGTATCTGGATATGCACCTAGATATGGAATAGGAAGTCCTTATGGATCCGCATCTGCTGCTAGGTCTTACTCTGCCACTAGGGACTCTACTACTTAATAATATGCTACTTTGTCCACCCGGTTACCTGGTTATTCAATGGGATATGGAACTACTAGCTTTGGATCTGGGGATGAACCTTAAACTCGATATCAATCTTAAGGAAGAAATACTGGTCTCGGGTCAAGATCATCATCTCGGTCAACTGAATATGGAACCTTACTTAGAAGGGAAACCAGCCCTGCTACCAATGCTTTCACTCGGTCAAATACAAAAGCTGGTGGATCCGCTGCTGCTTCTAGTGCTGGATCGACTTCTGGATATACTGGCTCTACTTCTGCCACTAGTGGGCCAGGAAATGCTACTACCGGTTATTAAACAGATTCAATCCAGGCTACTAGCTTTCGATCTCTATTTTTCACTGATGTTAGTTAATACAGATTAAACGCGTAGATCGTCCATTAATAGAATTGTCTAGGCTATATAAATACCGGTTTTTTAGTCATTTGGATTCGGGTAGTAAGATAAGATTGGTTGGGGTAGTCTCTCCATTGATTCCCCTTGATTGAGCATTCCCCTTGATTGAGCATTCCCCTTGATTGAGCAGAGAATCTTTCCTTCATATCATTTCATTCTTCCATCACACACCACACATTGTCACTACCGCAACCGCATCTCTTTACTAGCAGATCATCTACTATTATATAAGTGAATATGAAATCCATGTGGTAATTTCATGTTCCGGTGATGCAGAGTGAGGAGTTGAGTGAGTGAGTGAGAGAGGGAGAGATCAGAGGTACCTTTAAGCCACTATCTGAGCTTCTTTTCCTACTATTGGTATGAGAGTTTCAACAGCAGTTGGTTGGGCAACCAGTAGTCAGAAAGCAGGTTACCCACTAGTAGTCACCCACCCTTGAGTACCAGGTTCAGGAGCTCAGCCAAGTGAAGGAGTTAAGTCAGGTTCAGGCCTTTATTCTTCAATCTTCAAGCTTCCTTGCACTCGGAAGCGCAAGACCTCCGGACCTTCCTTCCTTCTAAAAGTAAGTATGTCTAAGCCTTAGCCTTCCTTGTCCACCCACAAACATAAAGCAAAGAGTGATTCAAGCAAAGAGTGATTCGTTGCTTTCAGGTCTGGATCAAAAGAAAGAAGAATCCTTATACTTTATTAGCGATAGGAAATAATAAAGTATAGGGATTCTTCTGAGTTCCAAATAGAGACTAAGTCAAGGAGTAGAAGAGTATTTTGATTGGGGTGTCAGTAATAGGTTATTAACTTCCGTTAGAGGTAGTGGAGTGCTTCTTCCTGAGTGATCCAATATAACTATACTCCTAATGATTCGTTATAACAATAAGAAATACTAAGATTTATCATTATCTTACCTAATAATAAAGAAAAGCCTAATACAAACAAACTGTGTAATTCCTCACCATATGAATAGTGAGCCCCTACCGGGCCTACCGGGCCTATCCTTTTAGTCGAGCCTGCTTGCGCATCATTACGTAATTACGTATATAAAGAATGAAAGTTCTTTATAAATCGACGCCTGCTGAAGGCGTATTATGAGCTTAGCTGCTTATGCTTTGTTTCTCACCGTGTAGCGTATCATATTAGTTATTACCGGTGGTAGAAAGAAATCCTCTTCGACCTTATATTAAGAGATCCATTAGGGAGGGTTTGAATGCTAATTCCTTCCCGGGGAAGGAGATGACTGGAAAGAAGCAAGAGAAAGCAAGAGGGCGGAATCATATCTATGCCTTCCTCTAATTGAGTAAGCTATCCAAACCCAATCCTATTTCTTTTATCTACTACGTGGAAAAAGGATGCACCTTATTCATCCCAGCAGATTCTTTCTGTTCAAACTAATGACTGAGCCAGCGCCAATCAAAATATGGAAAAGAAGTAGTAACTAAGAAATCACCCAAGCAATATTCGGTTGCAGCAGCCCGAAGTAACCCAATGAATGACCCTTAGTAAGTAGTCCTTAGATGCGCGGATGCATTAAGAGCGGGATATCCTTGACTAGAATTAATCCGTTGTCTCAGTTAGTTTCCACGATCAATAAAGTGATTATCTCTAGTCGTTATCCTTTCTCCCCCATACATATCAAATCTCAGCGGCAACCCCAACTAGAAGAAATGAGGTACTTACTAAGCCTATGAAACTAGACGAAGTGGAGTGGCTAACCATGATGTTCTTTAATGGCAGGGCAAACAAGACGTGAAAACAAACTGCTATCCGGCATATTTAGTTTATTAACCCTCATCTTCGGTTCATAGATGTTGGTTGTCAAAGCAAATATAGTCTAAAGGGGCGAATGGGTAGGTGGTTTACTTACATTCCGCAAGCTAGACCCTCGGAAAATAGATATTGGGAGAGCAAGGCCGAGGTAGGTCAAGACACTTTGATCTGATCCACAGATATGGTTCTGTCATTATCCGTCTCGAGTGCCACCTTTACCGGCTTTAGTGTGCCTAAGAGTGCCTTTATCCCGTTTAGAGAGGCAGTGAACGGATATGAGAGAGGCAGTGAAGGGATACCAATTACCTGTATGCCCTCACTATCCCGACTAGCCCCCACTGACTTGGTAACTGCGATAAGCGTTGACAGCGTGAGGGAGCCAACCCACTAGCCCATCGATTTACTAAATACTTTGGGATAAAGAGGTCGCTGGTGACTACGCCAGGAAGAGAGCGGGTAACTGAGCCTATATAAGAAATAGTAATGTTTCCTTGTATAGAGACTTATTAATATAGACAGAGACTTATGGAAATGAATATAGACTTATGAGACCAATGCCTTACTCTTATAATAAGTAGAACTCTTAGGATAGCTTTATAATGGCCATCAATGGCTCTTGTAGTGATAAGCCAAAGATGGAAACAATTGTTAGCCAACTATGAAATGAAGAAGGAAGGATAAGATCCTCCAGGGAAGCATATACTGAAATGGGTGAGACATGTTATAATGGAGGTTGTTCACAGGATAAAATAAGAGGAAAGTCCTAGGATAGAAGCAAGTAAAGAGGCAAAGGTATACACTTCAGTAAAGGTAGAAAGAGTGAAGTGATCTTCTACTATTACAAAAAAAAGAGATATTAGAAGAATATGTACTTTTAGAAAGAGTGAAGCAGTTGTAGAAGCTCCTAGTCAAAGAAATAAGGATAAGAGTGCTGGAACGTTTCTCATCTCCTAGTGTTTGTCAATTGAAGCATGCAGTGAGGTCTAAGTGGATATGATGTAATCTCCACTCATGACTTATCAACTTCAAAAAGATTCTTTCATATGACTCCTCGTGAAGAATGGTTTCACACCTATGAGGAGTGTAATGGATACTGTTGGAATTAGCTCTATTGCTATTATAAATAGTAATGGTAGAGTGATACATTTACAAGTAGTGAGACATGTGCCTAGTTTGATAAGTAATCTCCTCCTGGTGGGCGAATTGATTGATGATAGAGTTGTAGTAACATTTTTTCAGGATGACCGGAAATTGACTATAGGAGCATTGGTGCTAACCCAGGGTCATAGCATTGGCACCTTTTATAAGTTGGATGTTACCACCCATGTGAAGAATGAATGCAATGTTCTTTTTATAGGAAAGAGATATGTTGAAAACTGCTTTTTATGGCATACAAGGTTGAGACACCTAAATGAAGCCAGTTTAAGACAGATGCACTCAGTCGGAAACCACAACTTGCAGCAATAGAAGAAAGCCCAGTTTAAGTGCATGGAACAAGTCAAGTTGAATTGTATGGGGAGATGTTAGACCGGATTTTTGAGGGATTGGCCCAGTATCTGCAAGCTGCAGAGTTGGTGAAGCAAACCCGGGAGGGGCGAGCTAGGAAGTTCAGCGTCAAGGATGGACTCTTGGTGTTCACTCAGGATAGGGTGTATGTTCTTAAGTGGGGGAACATGATACGAGAGTTCATGAAGGAGTGTCATTACTCTCCGTGGGCAGGGCACCGGGGGCAGAAGATAACTTTAGCTCTGCCGATTCTACTGGCCAAAGATTTGAAAGGATATATATGAGTATGTCTTGTGTTTTTTTATATGCCAGCAGGAGAAGAGTGATACAGTCAGAGCTTACAAGCGAATCTGGTTTCTCAAGTACAGAGTTCAGGGTAACATTTGACTTCCTTCACCTGTCTGCAGTGCTGGGCAATCGGCTGGTGGTAATCCAATGATTGCATTGATTCAACGTCCTTCATATGCGTCGGTTATTGTTGCCACTGCATGGAACCTGCAGTCCATTCTTAGGACTTCACCTCTGTGAGGACACTGTCAGATCTTGTGCTCTCCTTTGCAGCCCCAGCATTTCAAGGGTTCTCTGGGCTACTTATGCTTTTCCTCTTTTGTTTAAACATCATAATATAATAAATTACAAAAATGATATTAACATGCACACATTTATATTTGGATTTTTTTTTAATATTTATATAATATTGGCCAAATTTCTAAATAATTAAGGTTATTTTTGGTTGACCAAGATTTTTTTTATTGGGTGGTGAGGGGAATCACTAAAACAATTAAATATAGTTAAGATAAGAAAGAACTCTTATAAGTTGTATAGTGAAACAGGTTATTGGGTAGTTCCAAAAACATCATGGGTGAGTGGAAAGGATCTGCCGTCTCCAGTGCTTCCTAACCTAACATGTCAAAATTATATTGAGCTAGGGATACTTCTCTCCAACCTCTTTGAGCATAAGAGTACAATTTTAAAACGAACTAAACAATTTGTTTTTTAAGATCAATAGACCAAAGTTTAATCTCACTCGAAATTAACCACCATCATCGTTATAAAAGATAATAATAATAAAATAATATATTTTATTATAATTATAAATATTTTAGAAAATTTTATTATATTAAAGTTTTATTATATAATAAAGTAATTATTGATGATTAAAATAAAATTTTAAAAATTCTTGTTTTAAAATAAACGCTAAATTTATTAATAAAATTAAATAATATATTAAGAGTATGTATATTGTAAGTTTAAAATAAATTTTCTACTCTATAATAAAAATTTAAAATTAATTTTAAAAATTAATATTTATAACAAAATAATAATAATAATAAAATAATTATTTATAATGAAAGTAATACTAAAATGCACACATTTATTTGTAATTTTTTATTTTTATTAAGTATTTATATAGTAAAAGTGAAATTTCTAAATAATTAAGTTCACTAGGTGATACACAAAGATCCTTGTTGTCGGGTAAGGGGAACAACTATTTATTTATTATAATGTCTATTATTTATTTAATAATTATTAATTCTAAAATACACTTATTAGATGATAAAAATAATATTAAAATTCTTAATAAAAATAACTAGCATATTAGGAATATATAATTATAAATTTCAATATAATCCAAATAAATAAATAAATATAAACTTTGTTAAATTTTTTAAAAAATTTATTGGGTTAAATATTTATTATTTATCTAATAATAAAATATAATGTAATTAAAATTAAAAAAAACTCTATTTTAAAATACAAAATGCTTATTAGATTAGATAATAAAAATAATATTAAATTAATTAATAAAAAATAAATAATATATTAAAATATATAACTATAAATTCAAATATAATTGAAATAAATTAAATCATAAATACCAACTTTGTTAACTGATAATTTTAATACCTTACATTTCAAAATAAATTCTCTCCTTTATAGCATAAAATGAATTTAAAAAATTAACACTTACACAAGATAATAAAATGATTGTTACTAGGTATAAAGGAAATGATACTAAGATGCACATTTATATCGGGTAAATTAATTTTATATCGGGAAAATTAAAATTTTTAAAATATTTATATAATAATCGTGAAATTTCTAGATAATTAAGTTCACTTGTTCCTAGACGAAGATCCTTGTTGTTGGTGAGGGGAACCACGGTATAAACATCATAATATAATAATATATGATTTTATTTATTACAAAAATAATAAGTAATATAAGGATAATTGATAGGAAATTTTTTTCGCGCGCGTCCATAGTCGCCTTGCTGTTGACCTAGCCGCACCAGGTCGGCGCCCTCCTCCATCGAGCGGCCTTCACTGCTATGGATCATGGAGGCGGCTCCGAAGCTCCTCCTCCCCTGCCCCCCGAGCTGGAAGCATTTCGTTCCCTCATCGCAGCCGCCGGCAAACGTCCATCATCCGGCTCTCAGCGGAAGTTTGTAAAAAAATTGGCAAACATTCCCACGGTGTCTTTGCCGGTGGAAGAAACCTGCAGAACAGCGCTAAACCTAGCCGAAAGAGGCCTCATCGGCTAGTTCACAGGGCTATGGCCTTCCCCGAAAGCAGTCGAAGAATGGGTGAAATGGAACTGGATCCCTCTGGTCACGGAAAGCATTAAAAGTCACTTCGTTGGCAAAGGATTATTTGTTTTTGTGTTTGACAACGTGGAAGATAGAAGCTTGATCTTCAGAAACGGGCCATATTTTATGGGCCCTCAAGGTCTTTATCTGAATAAATGGTCACCAGACTTTGACCCAGCTCAGGATGTGCCCACGGCTGTGCCTGTCTGGGTGCATCTCCCTCACCTTCCCCTTCACTGCTGGAACCAGAGATCGCTGTAGTCCATTGGCAATGCCTTAGGCAGATACATAGACCAAGCGCTGAGGAAGGATCAATTCTCTTGTGCCCGTATTTGTGTTGAAGTCGACTTAGAAATTGGATTTCCTGAAGCCATTAAACTCTCGGTTGCGGATTGGACTCATATCCAGGAGCTTGACTACGAGCAGCTCCCCTTCAAATGCTGACACTACCACGAATACAGGCACTTCGCAAGACACTGCAAGAATAAACACGAGGAGACAACAGAGAAAGAAAAAGGAGATCAATGGAAACAAGTAAAGAAATCTACAAACAATAGATAGAACAATAAAAACAAAGGCAAAGAGACAGAGAAAAAATCAGGGCAAGAAAGTGTAAGCATCCAAATCATAGGAAGCAAGGAGACCATCAGCATCGATGCAGATAAAAATCCCTTTGAATCTCTCAAATCACATCCAGATCCTCCAGAGGCAGAGCTGGATGGTTCTCCTCAGTTGAACAACACCGACACACCAAAATCAGGTAACACTTCAAACCCGTCCCCAGGTAATACTTCTTCCCCTTCTTATGCTGATATAATTAAAACAAAGAAGAAGAGCACTGAAGTTGTGGGCTCTTTGGATGATGAGACCTTTGAGAGGACAGCAAAGAGAGCTGGGAGGAAATCAAATAAGGAAACCAGGGAAGAAGAATCAGAAAGGCAAAAAACCCTTGGTAGTCAAGCCACCATTGAGATGACCCTTGGAAGGAATACTAGACTAAGGACCCCCAAGGGAGGTGGACCTACCCCAATAATTTGTAAATGATGCAGCTGGTCTCTTGGAACTGTAGGGGTTTGGGGAATCCCACAAAGGCAGAGGCTATTAAAGATCTATTGAAAATGGAATCCACAGACATTCTCATGCTCCAAGAGACAAAAATAGAAGGGGAGCCCCTTCTAAACACAAGTAACACAAAATGGAAATTTGACTCAGGTAAGGTAGTCAGTGCTCGAGGCTCGGCTGGAGGAATAGGCACATTCTGGTCTGAAAGCTACTTTGCATTAGAAAGATCCTATGAAACTCAACATTGGATATATACCAAACTACGCCATAAAGCAAGTAATCTAGCCTTAGATCTGTTCAATATGTATGTTCCTGTGCATTATGATGAAAAGAAAGAGTGCTGGAAATCACTCACAGATTATTTAGAGCTTCTAAATCCGCAGAATTTAGTCATTGGAGGAGATCTGAACATCATTTTGGACACTAAAGAGAAGAGAGGTGGGAACTTTTCGAGGGATCCCTTCCTCTCCACAGTGGAAGATCTTATTCTCCAGTGGGATCTAGTAGACTTTAAGCCTGTGAAAGGAGAATACACATGGAAAAATAATAGAACAGGGGAAAATCACATCTCAGCTAGGCTAGACATATTTCTTACCAGCAGCTCCATCATGTTGGACAAAAGAATAGCTTTCTCCAAGATCCTCCCAAAACTCTCTTCAGATCACAGGCCAATCCTCCTCTGCCTGAAGGAAGAAGAAGATTTAGGTCCACTGCCTTTTCGATTCAATCCTCTCTGGGCTGAAAGAGAAGGGTTCTTCGAAACAATCCAAACAGCTTGGAGTATAGAGGTTTCAGGATCCCCAAGTTTTGTGTGGGAACAAAAAATGAAAAATGCAAAGAAGGCTCTAAAAGATTGGATAAAGAAGGCTTTAAAAACTCCCATTAGCCAGAGGAAAGATGCAGTTCACCAGCTGGAAGAACTCCAATTTGAATTGGAAAAGAAAGACATATCTTCAATGGATTTAATTGAGGAAAAATCTGCACA
Organism: Pinus albicaulis; assembly: GCA_034641835.2. NCBI lineage: Eukaryota > Viridiplantae > Streptophyta > Pinopsida > Pinales > Pinaceae > Pinus > Pinus albicaulis. The sequence continues at coordinate 635,427,129 of CM076584.1, forward strand.
AAGGAGAACATATAACTCCTTCAGAAGTGAAGAAGAATATTGGCGACTTAAGTCTCGCAGCTTGTGGCTCAAAGCTGGAGATAGAAATACATCATACTTTCATAGACAGTACAGGGCACGCCTTTCACGAAATCACATTGCAGAAATTACTACAGTCAGCGGTTAGGTGTGCAAAGGATTTGATCAAATCAAGGTAGCTGCTGAGGAGCACTTTCATAACCTTCTTAGCGCTGAAAGGGATGGGAGCGAGGAGGATATAACAACCTTCCTCACAAACATTCCGAAGTTAGTCAGCTCAGAAGATAACAATACCTTCTTGAGCCCTGTCACGGAAGAAGAAATCTTCAAAATTGTTTGGTCCATGGAGCCAGACAAAGCTCCTGGACCAGATGGATTCTCAATCCATTTCTATAGAATTTTCTGGGCGCTAATCAAATCTGATCTCCTCAGAATGATACATGGATTCATGAGGAAGGAAAAGGTTGGTGGCGGGATTAATTCCACATTTCTAGCATTAATCCCCAAGGAAGCAAATCCTAACTCTTTTGATAGATACAGGCCAATTTCACTTTGTAACGCATCCTACAAGATAATGGCTAAACTTCTCGCGAACAGAATAAAACCTTTGCTGCAAAAGCTAATTTCTCCAGCTCAAGGGGGTTTCGTGAAAGGAAGACATATTCTCGACAATGTCATCGACGTCCAGGAAGCTCTGCATTCCATCCATTCTCGCAAAGAACAAGGTATGCTTATTAAATTGGATATGTGCAATGCTTTTGATAGAGTTAACCGATCCTTTCTATATAGGGTTCTCTCCTCCTTTGGGTTCAGCCAGGACTTCATTAATCTTATTAAAGCTTGCTTAGAAAAGACATGGATAGCCCCTATGGTTAATGGAAGACCGGCGAATTTCTTCTTAGCCACCAGGGGACTGAGGCAAGGATGTCCTCTATCCCCATTTCTCTACATTATGATGGCCGACTCCTTAAGCAGAAAGCTAACTATGGAAAAGCAAAATGGTAGCATACCTGGTATCAGAATAGTGAAAGGCATAGATCCGGTGAATCATGCGTTATTTGCCGATGATTCGCTTTTGCTCGGCGGAGCATCACCAAGAATTGCAAATTCCTTCAGAAACATTCTTCAGAAATTTTGCAGCATCTTGGGAGCTCTCATAAGCGAGAGGAAAAGTGTAGTCTATGGCTGGAACACAGAGCACCATACAATCGAGAAAATTGCTAATGATCTGGGCTTCACAGGGTATGCAGATTGGGACAAAATTAAATACTTGGGCCTCCCAATCACGCTGGGCTCCAATAGAAATCATCTTTGGGAGGAAGTTATTTCTAAATTCAAGAAGAAGATCGCTGCGTAGGGAGGCTTTTGGCTCATCACCGGAGGCAAACTCACGCTCATCAAAGCAGTTCTCTCAGCTTTGCCCACTTACCAGGCTGCTTTGATGCTGGCTCCAAAATTAATCACAGACCATATCTCTAGATTAATGCGCAATTTTCTGTGGAATGGTGGCTGCTGAAATCACAGCAGATTTCATTTAATTAGTTGGGACACAGTGAAGCGTTCTCTCGCAGAAGGCGGCTTGCAAATCCGTGACCCTCTGCATGCTAATTTGGCTCTGGGCTGCAAATTATTATGGCAGCTCTTCGTTGCACCCAACCATCCTGTCAGCCAGATCTTTAAGATCAAATACCTCAAGAACCAGCCTTTAAAATCCTTTTCAGTGGAGAAAATTCCCAAAGGAACACAGGCCTGGAAGCTGTGTTGCAGAGGTATCAATTTTTTTAGATCCTACCTGTACTGAATTCCCGGGAATGGTAAAAATATCATGATTTGGAGAGATAGTGTAATGGGACATTCTCCCCTTGCAGAAGCGAATGAAATCTCTGAGTCAAGAGAATGGCTTTACGAGAGAGGAATCAGGAAAATAGATGATATTTCGGATTGGGACAGCAATGGAAACTGGCAGCGCTGGATTTTTCCTAGAATCCCAGCGCACTTAAATCCTCAGTTAGACGCACTCAAAGATGCAATCACTGACTTTTCTCCGGTGCACACAGATGACGAAGATTCTTGGGGCTGAGGAAAGACTGGGGTTTACACAGCAAATCAAGGATACCTTCAGATGCAAAGCAAAACAGATTCGCCTTATCCGAAGTCTATTTGGAATCAGATTTGGGACAGCTTCAGCATCCCCAAAATCAACTTCTTCTTCTGGACCTTGTTCCACAACAAAATTCTAACAGGGGAAAACTTATACAAAAGCAACATTGCTGGCCCTCACTGTTGTGTTCTCTGTAAAGGCGCCTTGGAAACCATAGCTCACATGTTTATTGATTACGAGTTTGCGAAGGAGGTCTGGTCTTTTTTCTTGGTAGGATTGAATGCGCATCCTCCTTCCCATTGCTCGATTGATACCATGTTCTCCTTATGGAAATCTAACTATCCACACAACATTGTCAGTAAATCTTTATGGCACAGGGTGTGGACAGCTGCCCCTAAGTATGTTTGCTGGAAGCTTTGGTTAGCCCGGAATGAAATCATCTTCAACAGAAATGGCGGAACAGGCCAAAATCCTCCTCTTAGAAACTCTGAACCGCTCTCAAATCAAAGATGACAACACTCTCTGAATTGAAGAAAAAACGTGGTTGGACGCTTACACCTCCAAGGCCAGACCCCCAGCAAACATACGATCTATCTACAAGGAAAGTTGGCAGATTCGAGATCCAGAGGACAGATTTCACTAGTGGTGGAAATCTCAGGGCAAGTGCACCATTTTTTTTCGATGGAGCCTCAAAAGGCAATCCGGGGAGGTCAGGAGCTAGAGGGGCGATCTTCCTTCCAAACGGGAATAAAGAAGATTTCAGTTGGGGTCTTGGCCTGAAAACAAACAACCAAGCAGAAATTCTCAGTCTTTTGAAAGCCTGCCAAATTGCTAGAAAAGAAAATCCAAGCGAAATTTTAGTTTTTGGAGACTCAGAAGTGTTGATAAAAGCAATAGTAAGCAAGAATTAGCTCAAGGATCCGGTGCTTAATAAACAGTTAGCAAGAGTGAACAGAATTTTGAAGAATTTCCCCTCGGTTCAAGTTTTCCACATACTCAGAGGACTAAATAAGGAAGCAGATAGATTGGCAAACATAGGTTTCACGCTACAAAATGGAATGATTAGTATAAATGCAGAAGCTCCGGTCAAGGCAATTATCCCCTAATTGTAATGGTTGATTAGGCTTTGCCCAACCAACTCTTTATCAATAAAAATATCCGTTTTAGTTAAAAATAATAATAATAATAATAAATATATAAAAAAAAATTAATAATATAGTTTATTATAATTATTTGAAGGTTTTACAGATTTATAGTGAAAATCAAAAGAGTATAGAAATTAAAATGGTGTGAACTTTGGTTTTTTTTATAATGTAAAAATATGTATTTAATTTATTTTACTAATTTAAAAAAAAAATTGTTATTATCAATAATTTTATAAATGTATATTTTAAATAAATAATATTTATAATGAAGGATTAAGTTCAAGCAATAGATGCATTTATTGTGTTTCAATTCTTATGGGGTTTAAATTTCATGAAACAATTTTATTTGGGGAAATTTGTAAAAAAAACAATATAAACTAGTTTTTATTGAATAATCCAAACTAGTTTTACTGGATAATCCTATAATGATAATACTTGAGTTAATGTTATTGAGATATTCTTTTGAAAACCTGTGTATTATGTTCAAAACTCTCAATACATATCTCCAATTCTTGTAGTCTGAGAACCTCGATAAAGTACAATGACACCAACTTTATTTCATTTCAATAGAACCCATCATTTCGGCATGACTGCACTCCACATATAGACTCCACATATAGTAGAGATATGAGGAGGATCTTAGTGCATTTAACATAAACCATAGAAATGAAGAGGTTCATTTCCCAGTACGCTATCCTTCCTATTACTGTATAACAAAACGATCTTGACAAATGTGAACCACTAACTAAGTCAAACTTGAGGAGAAAAACACAAAGCACCAACTCATTAATGAGTACCATGAATGGTCATGCGACTTAACCTAAACATTGACTATAAACAAGGAGCAACCATTATGACAGATAGCACAGCCAAAAATACAAAAATAACACTAGCCTAATTCGCCGTGACAGCAAGATTCATCCCACCCGAGCAGTGGCCAGGAAAACCACAAATGAAGTAGTTGGCACCTTGATTCAGAGTAATCTGGTCACTTCCAGACGTGAAGGGCGGTGACCCTCCCGTCGTGCAGGCATTGTAATTACTCACGTCCACCACCACCACGTTGTGGGCTCCCGGACTGTAGTTGAACACTGTCATACATCCAACCATTACAATTTGTCAGCAGAAACAAACTTAACTTGAAAACAATCTAACAACATTTATTCATGCAGATTTTCGCAGTTAATATCATGATGCTGAGATAATTTTTTTTGGAATACTATCATTTTGGGCGAACACTTTATTCATTATTTTTTGGGTGAACACTACACCTATCTTAAAAACAAAAAACACTTCACCCATTTCAAGAAAAAAGCCCAAAACTTCAAAGTGAAAAACATCCCTAGTATTCTTTAAAAATATCACAACAACATTTATTCATGTAAATAATACTGGGCAACACCTTAACCTGACCTAGAATATCTCCGGCCACAAAATTCTTCCCATTAGCCCAGCCAGAGGACCCAATACTGAAACTCCACCCCTGGCTATCTCCAACTACGTAGGTAGCTCCTTGAACACACTGAACCACACAAAAGAAGAGCAGAAACATGCCCAGCACCACAGTATTATTGTTCTCCAGTCTCCCTGCTGCATTACCTCTTCCCTTGGCCATGGTTCTAAGGCAGATTACAAACCACACAAATCTCCACCAAAATAATGATAAAAACTGGAGAATATGAGCAACATCTAAACATCTAAACTGGAGAATATATATAGGGTTTTTGCCATCACTCGTTCATTATTCAAACATCTAAACGCTCAACCGAATTTTGCATTTCTGCTTTTTCCGCCCTGCAAGCAGCTGTTTCTCTATTCAAGTACTGCAAAATATGGCCACGGACCTTCAGTGGAGATGTATTTAGAAAAAGCCAAAGATAGGATAGAAAACAATTTGGCAATTGCCTATCATTGAGTTTTCTAAATATGCGTTTACCTACCTTATCTGGATATTTATTTAAAATGGTTCCAAACATAGGATGTAAAATAATGGCAATGAACAAGTATCCAGCTGCAAAACGATATTCTCTGTTGAATCGCTATGCGTAATAAATTCCCTGCAATTCAGTACTGTATCATGTCTGCCCAAAGTAATCACACAATTACCCTTGAAAATATCTATTAATTTTGTGGGCCGAAAAGCATTTATACGATTAGCAAGTTTTACAAAATTTCGAGTGAACTTATATCTACCTGTGTGAGAGAGAACTTTTCCCCTTTTCTCATAAATAAACTGTTTGGTTTTCTGAGTTTAATAAGTGAATTAGTTGTATTATAGAAAAATGTATTCAATTTATAATATTTTTAGATAATTTATTATTAACATATCTTTTTAATTATATATTAAAATATGTTTTTTAATTTTTTAAAACTGTGATATATAATTTTTATATTATGTAATAAAATTGACAAAAAAAATAATAATAATTATAAATTTATAATATATAATTTGAAATTTATAAAAAATACATGACTTTATACAATATTTAGTTTTAATTAAATATTATTAAATTAATATAATCAAAATTATAATTAATAATGATTTAATAAAAATAATTTCACCAATATTTAATATAATATTAATATATTTTTTTCTAATATTATAAGATATATAGTATAATAATAATACTATACCGGTGGCAAGAGAGTGAGGCCATTATTTGTTACATAAGAAACATAGAAATATCTTATTCATGTAGTTTTCATAAGCCCACAAACAATATGGCTAAAGGACATGCAATGCTCTAAAGTCAAGTTTAACTTTTTCTAACCCCATCAAAATTATATTTAGAAAAATGGTCATTGTCAGCGATTCAAAAATCATACTTGGTTACATCTTTGCTTGCTCCTCCTCAATAATGTCATCTTGGATCAAATGGGAAATAAGACAATTCAATTGGATGTATGCTCCCTTGTGGTCACTGAAGTGGCGACTCACCTCCCCATTCCATAAGAATGATGAGCGGTCACGACAACATTGAAAGATGGTTGTTGAAAACATGGAAGGATGTGAGGTTCTAGGAGATATGATAGGGGCTAAGGCATGTCAACCCTTGTCGAAATTTAATGTTATATCGTGTGTTGGGAAGTTGGTTGTAGTCCTTATTTGTGTAGATCTAGTTATCTCAACTATTAATAATGGAAAACAAGGACGACTGATGGTAATGGATAAAAGTTACAAATTTGGATATTGGATAAGATAATATCTATTAGTTTAGTGGATACAAGGAAAGGACTTGGGGATGTAAATTGGAGGATTGGACATCATTCCCTTGTTATTTAACTTGGTGGGAGCACAACGAGAGCAGGCCATTATAGCTAGCATGCTCTATTGGGAAGAGATAAGGGCCTTAACCAACCACATCAAAGTATTGGGAAGAGATAAGGGCCCTAACCAACCACGTCAAAGTCGAGGGAATCTAGATAAGGAAACATTTGAATTTACTACCAATTCCCTTATTAACTTGATTCTCTTAGGAAATTGAGGGTATAGTCAAAGTTAATCCACTGGTGGCTGGGAACTCTGTTAAAATTCTTAGTGAGATCCTAATTCTAAGGGCCTCACTAGTTTTTTGTTTTTGGAATGAGGAAAACATATAGGCCTTTTTTTTCCTTTCTCTTGGGAATTTGGGAGCCTAGAATAGGTCATAGTGGTTAACTAGAGAATAGTATATTTTCCCTCGCATGTTTTTGTCTATTCTTAGTGGTCCAAGAAAAATAGATTTATTAGTTGGCCAAGATTTTAGTTTGCAGTCCTATTACCCTCAATATGGCACATTCTTTGCCCCTTCGTCTTCAAGATATTGATTCTAAAGAACTCTCCAATGATGTGTTGCATATGGAGCTCAAGTTTCAATAATTGGCGACTTATGTCCCTACCAACATGGAGATTCTTGTTGAGAAATGATCAAAGATTCAACAATTGGAGGATAAGATTATGTTTTCATCAATAAATTGAATATGCAATTGGCTTCTAGTGGGTGTCTTAATTTAAATGCTTGTGCTTCAATATAGAAACAAGTGGCCTCCTTCAACATACATGAACCCCTTAGTTAATATTTCACTTGTATGGAAGTTTGTGTAGTTTTATTTTTGGAAATTTTCTTTAATTTATACATATATTTAGTGTTGTAATCTTGTACCTAAATCTCTAACAATGCCCTTGGAAAGTAGGATGATTGACTTTTAAAATAATTTTGTGAAATATTTTTTGAAATAATTGGTTTAGAAAAGATTGTGTCAAATAATTTTACACTTTTAATATAATGTTATGCTCTCTATATATATTTAGTAATAAAATATTTATAGTCAAAATTAATAATAATAATAAAGTTTTAATTTTTTAATGTCATAAGCTATATAATATAATAATTTTATATTAATATAATGTAGATGAATGTCTTTCGGATTAATCACATCATTAGGATTTGGTTGACGTTTCGAACCATATAATGCAAAAGTCTTAGATCAAACTTAATATAATGGTTAAATTTATTTTGTATTTTGTAATGGATCTAACTTTATTTATAAATGTTATATGTATTTATATTATTGATTCATTATTCTTCCTTCATGTTGTTATGATTCTTTTCCTCGTGAGAAATAAAAAACTTTATTTTGATTGTTTTATGCCTTCAAAGAAAATTTAAAAATTAATGCATGATATTTAACAAAAGAATATATATAAATTATAAAACCATTTTTTTAAGCATAATTAAAAATATTATTTTAATAAAATTGTTTTTTTGAGAGCACAACATTACATCACACAAGCAAAATTTGGCTAGAATGTCTATAAATAATGATTTGTTGATAGTTCCAATAGTACTCACTTAGCTTTCAAACTAAAAGGATTACACTATATATGAGTGTAGTATATGCTCAACAAACCCATAAAAGTAGAAACATCAAAACTTACATGCAATCGATATATTAAATATAATACTTTCCTTCCTCTTGGGAAGTAAAATTGTCCCTAGAAAGAGCTAATATATTTAGATCTTAAAGGAAAATGAAATAAAATTGACATAATCAAATATAGGAATAAAGGAATGATGATACAAAATAGAATCATGTTGAAACTCTTCAATTTGCAATCTCAAGCTATTAATCTTATCTTTCACTTTCTGAAGTTGCAATTTTTTATCAACTAAAGTTCCAGTATGGAGGCGATTGCAACAACTAGTTGATTGTGCTTGAGTTACATTATGCAACATTTCATCCTGGATATCCTTAATGCCTTGGTCTAGGGGAGGAGAATGGTGTTTTATATAAATATTTACAATAGATGGTCTCCACCCTACTTCTCTAATGAATAGACACACTTAAAGATATTTTTGGATCAAATAATACCACTAACAAAGTTCAAATACAAGAAAGAAGAGTCAAGGTCCCACCCCAGGAAGTGATGATACTAGCCCCTAATGCATAGTCCCCAAATATTTTAGGGAAATTACTATGACTCCAATTAATCCCCTTGGATATCATCGAAAAAAACCCGATGAGACTATAATTGGATCTCCACATAAGGAAAAAAGGACACCCATGTTGATAGAAGGGTGGTGAGAATAGTGATGGCACCAAAATAGCACATAGAATAGACAAGGCCAAATATAAATTTGTCCTTACCTTTTCATCAAGGCCATTAATGCTCACTCTATATTTTCTTATGAAATCCCCTATCCATGCCCAATGTAGAGGCTCAACATACCTAATTACAACATAATATTCCATTATGGATTATGTGTATTCATTCACTTTAGCATGGCTCATTTTGAACCATTTTCCTAACTATCCATAGTCATGTATCTCTCTTCCTTTCTGAGATTCTCCATGCTAAATATGAGCTAAAAATAGGCTCTATAGTAAAAATTCCATTTCATCTTGCTACATGATACCTCACCAATTTCCTTTCCTAAAATTGGTCATTTGGTATTCGTGAAACTTTTCACTAAAACCTCCTAATTTTTCTCTACTATTTTAGGCTTCTGCAATCTACTCTCTTTTACTAACAAATTACCCACATCACAGCTATTGAGTTGTTTCAACAACTTCTACTCAACCATAGCTAGAAGTTGTTCTTCTTTATTTTATGCTTGTAAGGGTTTCTACCTCAAATCCTCTTTTAGTCGACTTCATGGAATCTACATCCTTTTCTTTCTACATTAGTATTTTTTCATACTTCTTTCACCACATTGTCTGTGTAAAATTTGCATCTTTACACCTACAATCTTCTTCATTCACCTAAAATTGCATAGTTACATAATGTGTTTCTTGGTGGATTGCGCAATGTTCAAGAATACCTCTAAATTTTTCCATTTATTTCAACTCTTCATGTCTTCATAATGTCTAATACTCGCAAAAAATAAAAATAAAATTATATATTTTTAGAAAGGCTAGTTCCAATATAAACTCAGTTATGAGCAAACAACATCTTGACTTTTCTTTCATCTAGACACACAATAATGAAATTTAACTATGATTTTGGAAATTTGAATGATTTTACCTTCTTGCATTAATAAACTCTTATGCAGTGATTTGATCATATTTTTAGCTTTGAGTGTCAATTACCATTGATCATGCACCCTTCTCATTCTTTATACAACATATCAATGACCTCTTCAAGACTATGTTTTTACTTGACTCTAATTTCCTTCAACTTGTCTTGACTTGCTTCATTACCTATGAAAGACTTTATTGTGTAATCAAATGTTTAAACTCTCATTTGACCTCAACATAATTGAAATATATCTTGGTATAAATGATCCTCAAACATATGAATTTTAAATCAAAGGAATTTATAAATACCAAACACTTTTTCATGTTCGTGTTACTTATTTTTTCACTCCACCTAAGCACTTTACATTAACAACTCAATTTGGACATCCACTATGCAAAAAATATTGAATTAATTGGCGATAGAACCTTTCATCCATTGATTTAAACTTGACCATACCTTTAAGATTATAATTCTAACCATACACCTCTTTTTATTATTTTTTAATTAGACCTAATTATATTTAGCCATATGCCTCCCAACAAAAATTGTCGAACTTATGGAAAAAATACTATCAACTCATCATGACTGCATACCTTTGATATTTTAACAATAAAAAATTGTTTTCAATTCATTATGGTTTAGGTGGATTATATGTTATTTGTTGTATCACTTTTACTCTTTTACATCGTCATTGATATTGGTTGTATATGTGCTCACATCGATCGCAACACTATCATTTCTTACTACTTCCTATGCATATCATTCATATGCAAGCCTCGATCTATATGTTGTTTTATTTTAGAACAACCTTCAAATCATCATTCTCGTCATTGCTTCCCATTCTTACATAATATCATCGAGGTGCTCAATCCCTAAAAATGTGTACACACATCTAATAATAAATCTAGTCGAAACACTACTAAGCATATTTGTTCATAAAATAGTGCTAGATTCCTTCCCTCTAACTATAAAATAAATATATCCTATGATTGAAACTGTGTTAGCCGCAACAAAGGAAAGTGTTTCACAAGAAAGATGTATGGTAATGACACTTACTGTCAATAATAGAACAACTACTCCAACAAAAGTCACCATCTTTTTGAAAGAAACTTAACTCTTCCCATCAAGGTTGTAGGGAATGTAGTGAGTATGAGTTTAAGAATATTGTAAATCGTAATTAGATGGGTGAGAATCTCTAAGGCCACATCATGGAAAAATAATTTGGTGATTTTTTTTTATGTTGGTAGTTAAAAGAACAAAATGTGGTACTCTTCATTATCACCTCCACCGGGGAACCTTCTTATTATCTCAAATTGCCTCTAAAATGCTTGTAGTCGAGCCTGACCCATTGCACTTGTATGACTATTTCAATAAATACTAGTAATAATGGTTAAAATTGAAATTTTACCAAATTGAAAAAAAATGGTTCTATATAGCCACGTATTTTTCATTTGCATCTTCCAATTTGATTAATCTATCACCTAGATTCAAATTCAGAAGCTTCCAAACTTGAACACTATTTGGATTATGATCCTTGAGAACTATTGACAACATCAACAATGGAATCCCCATATTTTGAGTCTTTCATTGATTTTGAGAAAAAAACAATAGTAACATTATATATATGATATTATTTTCATCTAAAGACCTTTTATGGAATAATTTGAGGGGACTATATCACAACTTGGGGTTGTTTTCAATCAACAAAATGTTTAGAATATTAAATTCTGTGATATTCTTGGAATCTAAAATCGATATAAGTTCAAGGTTCATAACCTAACTTCCAGCTTCAATATGGACATGTCAGTAATATTGAAAAAATATTCCATTCCAATAATCTTGAAAAGATATTCAACCATAAATGACGATATTGTGAATATCTTTCTTCATCCAAATCTTGAATCATGACTTGTTTTCGTTTCTCTTCATAAATAAAATATCCATTATGATCAAGTGCAGAGAACCACTAATATAGGGAAACTCTTTCTTACTCTGAAACATTTTATTACAGTGATCTTGGAGTCACATCCTCAATTTCATGCTTAGTAAGCATAAATGATGTGTTTCCCATTTACCCATTTATAAAATGTATTGTTCCCCTTCAATCATGTTGTTGGAAATTGGGTTCAAAACTCCCATGTGTTTCACGACATGGAATAACCACCTCTTGTGGATCCTTACTCTACTGACTGTAGAAGATACTAATGTTTGTGGGTTTGGATCTAATGGAAATCATGATTCCAACAAGTGGTATTAGAATGACAAATCTCGAGTTTGAAACTCACCCGGCTCACATTAGGGGTAATATTGTTGGAATCATACTCCTCATGATTTGCAATATGGACTAACCACCTCTTATGGATCCTGACTTGGGAGATTATGAAAATGACTAATTCCTATAGGTTTTGGTTTAACATCAATCATTATTCCAACACGTGCCTCGATCTCATGCTACATTACTATTTCCAACAATAAGGTCACACCTCCAATTTAATTACTGAATAATTTTGTCTAATAAAATGTCCACTTGACTACTTGCGAACATTTTTTGTTTCTAGCAACAAGCATAACACGTAGTGTGTGGGTTGGAGTGATTAGTTAGAAAAAATTTCCCTTAGTCTCATTCACACATAAAATCAATACAAATATCAAGAAATTCACCTATGGAAATTACACATGTGAAAATTCAATTACAAAAAGAAAATTTTAATCCACAGTTTCATTGGTATTACTCACATCCAATATTTTAAGATGAGAATCTTGATACTATTGGAAGCACAGGTATGTCTTCACCATGAATTGAAATTTTTTTCTTATAGAAATCCATTATTTAGCCCTATGATCAAATTACTTTAGGTCTCGTCCAAAAACACATATACATTCTTGAAAAACAATCCAACTTGGATTTTTAGCACCTAAAAATTTAGTTAATTCCCATGTCTGATACCACTTCAAAGTAATCACTCAATTGTTATGAATAACTCTATGCATTTAATCGATAACACTTGCAACATCCAGCATATTCATTGCTGCACACAAAATTCACACTCTGTGTAGTATCCAATATTCCTTCAGGTTTCTAATAAAATTCTCTTAATATGACATCCAATGTCTGACATTTAAGCTTAAGGATGATAATGATTGAGAAGCGCACAAATTTTCAAATTTTTCTCTAAATAAGTCTTATGAAACCTCGAGCTTTGATACCATGATAAGGATTGAGAATATATATATATTGTAGTAGTAATAACTTCAGCCCAATACTCATTAGATAACTCCTAGAGAGAAGCATTTAAAAGATTGTGTACTAACAGAGAAAGCGCAAATGACAAGAGCCCGAGGAGGAAAATTAAGTGGCATCCCAGAAGAAGGATAATTCATGCTCCATGAAAATACTCCAAGAAGAAGCTAGCTGCGACAAAGGTTGCTCCTACCTAGAAGTTAGTTGTTTCCATGATAGTGTGACCATCACACCCTAGAAGTCAAAGACAGTGTGAAAACATTGCATCCGAAAATCCAAACACAACGTAATGACATCGCACCCCAGAAGCTAGAAAAGGTGTGATGACATCGTTGTGTTGGAAATATTAAGAGGGGGGTGAATTAGTATTTCTTTTGAATTGTTATTTTTACCAATTATATCACTTATATTTAGAACACAAAATGAACAATAAGAATAAATGCTTTTATTAATTTCTTCTTTACAATAAATCAAGTACAATATATGTAGGGCTCCAACCCTATATGAAGACACCAATCTTCAATCTCCCAGCCTCCAACCTATATTTTCCAAGCACCGACTTGGACTTCCAAGGCTCCAACCTTGTCAATTCTGAGGCACCAACCTCAAGGGCTCAAACCCTATATCTGGTACAGGCTCCAACCTGGTCTCTTGAGGACTCCTATCCTCTAGGGCTCCAACCCTATCTTCCAAGGCACCAAACTTGTCTCTATGAGGCTCCAATCTCCTGCTTCAATTCATCAAGATATATTTGGTTATACTTCATGGCTCCCAATGTCTTCTTCAACGAGCCCTGTCAATATTCACTTAGTCTTCATTGTAGTCTCCAAAATACATCATCAATTACAACCTTTTCTTCTTAGAAGGTGTCACCACTACTCTTCATCGTACCCAAACAATTTTTCCAAGTTACCTCATGATGGCTTCATCAATGCATCATCATCTTCAACATTATCTCCACAAGATCTTCAATATGTCTTCAAGGTACTCCAAGATGTCTTTCAATATTCTTCAAGAATGTCTTCACAAGTTGCTCCAAGATTGATGTTAATAGATCTCCATATCAACCATCAAGGGGTCTTCATTAAGCAGCCCAAGTTTTCACTTATCAACAAGTCAAATCTACACACTGGACTTCAAGAGACCTCCAAAAATACTAGATATTCTCCAAGAATCAATGCTCCTTCAATAGCTGCTTCAAGATGTCTTCAATAGGTCTCCATAAGTCTTCTAAAGGAGACTCCAAAATCTGTCATAATTCTACCTCGGGACTACTCTAGATATGATGCCCAAAATGACTATTCAATCCCTAACCAATGAATAGTATTAGTGCTGGAACAAGCCACACAAAAATCTTCTCACTTTCCTTAGACTACTCCAGAATTTCAAGCTATAATGATGATTGTCCAAGCTTCTCCACGCAGTCACAGGGTTGTATCTCTTATGTGACTAGTCCAAAATCTTTACTTTGTTTTAGGATTGTTCTTGCTGCAATATAAGTCTAGTCCTGGTTAAGGCTTGTAACTAAATAATGCAACCCCTTCATAGTTCAAAGATATTTCATGCCATTAAACTCTTCATGAGTCCTTCACATTCCAGAGGTCTGAAGACAGGCAACTGTAAAAGGTCTGAGTTCTTCTCAAACTGAGTTAGCAAGTCAATAATATGAATTATAAGTCTGGGCCTTCAAAGAGGTAATTGATCACAATGTGAAATATCCACCAATTGTTGTAGCTCCTCCCACAAATCCGGGCTCCACAAAAATCTGTCCACAAAAAAACTTGCAAATATGAGCTCCAAATCAATCTAAGATCACAAGACCGAACTATGCACCAAATAAGCCTAATAAGAGTGTTGAAATATGTCCACAGAAGTGCCCTATTAGCAGAGCACAAGAGGCTGATTTACATGCCCTAGATTCACAGATCCAAGCTCACAATTTTGGTTCAAAGCTCTATAACACTAGTCCGAGTTGCTCAAAGTCAAAACATAAATGTTGTAGGTGATACGAAGTGTTTTATCATGGATTGTGATTTTTTGTAGGTGGACTAAAGTATTCTTCTAAGGTTCCACTAGTTCTATAGTATTATCTTGTCTTAAATTTCTACACAACCCTTGACACGGGTAACCCAAATAGTTATATCCTTAAGTTCATTCCTTCTCGGCCTTTAGATCACAACTACTTTTTCTGTACTTCTGTGATTGCACTTCACCGAAACCTCAGAAGAATCCAAGATTGTTGTTCTATGGAAATGCGAGTATCCTAGCCACATATTTATAGTAGTCTGTCCTCACGAAAAGATGTGACTATTGGGTGAAGGGCCGACATGAGAGGCTAGCACAGGTCGACTCAGAATTAATTTTCTTAACTTAAAATTTGATTATCTCACAAACTACTAGGAGTTTTGAGACAAATAAGGGCTCGTTGGAAAGGCAAAATTATGCTCTAAAAGATGTTATAGGAATAATATTGAGAGGTTTCCTCTAACGTAGTGAAAAAAAAAAAATTAACGTGACTGATCATTAATTAGTGCAGAAGGTGATGGACAGCAAGGGCTTCTTCATTGTCATACATCACCAAGTGTTTTTAAGTGAGGTCTCCACTTTTTATGTCTTTCATCATCAAGTGATCTCCAATTCCTTCATTTTCCATGTCATCATATATGTCATCATGTGTGCCATCAATGTCACCATGTCATCGAGATAGTACAGTGATATGTCATTAACTATATGCAGCATGATTGTCACAGGGAGAGCTTCTTCATCAAAAGTCACTATGAGCAAGTTCTAGATCATCACAAGGAGAGCTTCTTCATCAAGAGTCACTATGAGCATCAATAAGGACTCCTTCATCAACAATAAGGACATCATCATAATATATATTAGGTTATGACATCACAAGTATATTTTCCATCCCAATAATGCCATATTGACATCAATGACAACCTTGACTAACAATCTCCCCCTTTTCCATTGATGGCAATATTCTTGCCCTTCCAACATTCTCTCCCCCTTTTCCATCAATGGAAAATGGGGTGCCCAACTACTCCCCCTATCAAACTCCTTCTCTTCATCATATTTTTTTCATCAATAATAGTTCTTCATAGGTATTTTTCTCTCGCTGTCATGGTGCTCTTCAATGAACTTTCTCCCCCTAAGCCTTTGCATATCTTTATGTAAATGGTCATTTGACTCCCCCTGCCTGCATAACCCCTGTTAGCACTTGTTTTTTCCTTCGACAAGAAAGATTGCATCCTTTTGATCAAGTGGAAGACATCTTCAACAATGGTGCATTGGGCGAGTAACGGATCATGTTCTTCAATGGAAATGATCTTTCAAGATTGTCCATGTGTGATTCATCAACAGTTGGATAGTTTCAGCAAGGATAGTTAAGAATCAAAAGCTCCCCCTAATAATATTCATGGTCTCATTTTTGGCAGTGTCATCATCAAAACTTGAAATATCAAGGATGAATTCATCAAGTCAACAACATGTGTTGTTGGCTGAAGTGTTCAAGAGACTTCCAGATTCAACTTTATTCCTTCTCCATACTTGTGTAACTTTTTTATTTGGCATCGTTCTAGCTTGTGTAGTGGCCCAAGTCAAGTTACAATCACGTGACATATGTCCAATGTTATGGAAATTGAAGCACTCTATCTTGTTCATGAATAATAAATCATCACTTCTTCTTACAAAATTGATTTTAGGAGATTGACGGGGACGATTATAATTGTCTTTGTGATATGCCCTACAATATTTTGCCATGTGCCCAAAGTTTGTACAAGAATAACAATAACCAAAAAAATATAATTTGGTACCTGGAGGATGGAGATTGCCTTAATGTTCTTCCAAAGTCATTATGCCTTGGGATCCTCTGATGATATCCATTACCTCTTGCATCCTTGACACCATCAACATACTTTCTTGAAGTAGGGTATCTTCCAATGTTATCTTGACTCATGCTTTTGCTGGAACTGTGAGCATGTATTTCTTCCAAGCTTTTACACATCCTTGTTGTTTGAAGCATTAGGGTTTCCATCACTTTTGTTTGAGGGTTCACCTAAATAACCAAGACCTGATTTGTCAAGGGGGGGTCTTTGATGACTTAAGATGTCGTCTAGGGTTTGAGAACTCTTCAAGTTCTTATTCAGCAAGTCAAATTCCTTTTTAAGAGAGGCAATTTCTCCTTTCAATTTTTCACAATCTTCATCTTTCATGACTAGTTGCTTCTTCATTTCTTCCATCATCCTTGTTGCTTCATGTGCTTCATTTTTAAGGGAGATGATATTTTATTTCATTATGAAGACTTCTTCATTCTTCTTTGCTAGACTGCTCTCCATTTCTTCTTTTATTCTTGTAGCTTCGCATGTTCCGGCCTTGAGAAGGTTGATGTCTAATTTTAGTTTGAAGATTTCTTCATCCTTTTCTTCTAGTTGGCATATCATGGTATTTATCTCATTTTCTGCTTCATCAACTTGTCCTTCTATGAATGCCAAAGTTTCCATCATCTTCTCGGCTCCTTGTTCATTCTCCTTTGCTTCTTGTTTTTCATCATCTTCTTAACTAGAGATCATTTTCAATGCTCCTTTTGAGTGAAGATCATGAAGTTTGTCCCATATTCCTTTTGCTGATGAACATTTTTTCAAATTGGCCTTCATAGAATCACGTAGCCTATTCAATATTTCTTTCATTGCTCTTATATTATACTCATTGTATTCTCCTTCCATCATGCTATCAGTAATCACCGATTTCCAGACTTCAATGCCTTGAGTCTTCAAGAAATTCCTCATTCTTTCCTCCCATATATCAAAATTTCCATTGAAAAATGAAGCCTTCACAAATTGGCTGACTTCAATTTTGATGGTTGAGGAAGACACATCTATAGGAGGATTGGAGATTTTCTTCTTTGGCTTTTCCATTTGTGTCCTAATGATCAACCTTCAAGATTTTAGGCTTTGAGTGAAGGTACTGGCCCTGATCCCAATTGTTGGAAATACTAAGAGGGGGGTGAATCAATATTTATTTTCAATTGTTATTTTTACCAGTTAGATCACTTATATTTAGAACACAAAATGAACAATAAGAATAAATGATTTTATTAATTTCTTCTTTACAATAAATCAAGTACAATATATGTAGGGCTCCAACCCTAGATGAAGACACCAAACTTCAATCTCCAAGGCTCCAACCTATACTTTCCAAGCACCAACTTGGACTTCCAAGGCTCCAACCTTGTCAATTATGAGGCACCAACCTCAAGGGCTCCAACCCTGTATCTAGTACAGGCTCCAACCTGGTCTCTTGAGGACTCCTATCCTCTAGGGCTCCAACCCTATCTTCCAAGGCACCAACCTTGTCTCTATGAGGCTCCAACCTCCTACTTCAATTCGTTAAGATATATTTGGTTATACTTCACGGCTCCCAATGTCTTCTTCAAAGAGCTCTGTCAATATTCACTTAGTCTTCATTGTAGTCTCCACATTACGTCATCAATGACAACCTTTTCTGCTTAGAAGGTGCCACCACTACTCTTCATCGTACCCAAACAATTTCTCCAAGTTACCTCATGATGGCTTCATCAATGCATCACCATCTTTAAAATTTACTCCACAAGATCTTCAATATGTCTTCAAGGTACTCCAAGATGTCTTTCAAGATTCTTCAAGAGTGTCTTCACAAGTTGCTCCAATATTGATGTTAATAGATCTCCATATCAACCTTCAAGGGGTCTTCATTAAGCAGCCCATGTTTTCACTTATCAACAAGTCAAATCTACACACTGGACTTCAAGAAACCTCCAACAATACTAGATATTCTCCAAGAATGAATGCTCCTTCAATAGCTTCTTCAAGATGTCTTCAATATTTCTCCATAAGTCTTCTAAAGGAGACTCCAAAATCTGTCATAATTCTGCCTCGAGACTGCTCCAGATATGATGCCCAAAACCACTGTTCAAGCCTTAACCAATGACAAGTATTACTGCTGGAACAAGCCACACCAAAATATTCTCACTTTCCTTAAACTGATCCACAATTTCAAGCTATAATGATGACTGTCCAAGCTTCTCCACGCAGTCACAGGGTTGAATCTCTTATGTGACTAGTCCAAAATCTTTACTTTGTTTTAGGACTATTATTGCTGCAATATAAGTCTGGTCCTGGTTAAGGCTTGTAACTAACTAATGCAACCCCTTCATATTTCAAAGATATTTCATGCCATTAAACTCTTCATGAATCCTTCACAATCCAGAGGTCTGAGGACAAGCAACTGTAAAAGGTCTGAGCTCTTCTCAAACTGAGTTAGCAAGTCAATAATCTGAACTATAAGTCTGGGCTTTCAAAGAGGTAATTGATCACAATGTGAAATCTCCACCAATTGCTGTAGCTCCTCCCACAAATCCAGGCTCCACAAAAATCTGTCCACAAAAAAACTTGCAAATCTAAGCTCCAAATCAATCTGAGATCACAAGACCGAACGGTGCACCAAAGAAGCCTAATAAGAGTGTTGAAATATGTCCACAGAAGTTCCCTAGTAGTATAGCACAAGAGGTTGAATTACATGCCCTAGATTCACAGATCCGAGCTCACAATTCTGGTTCAAAGCTCTGTAACACTAGTCCGGGTTGCTCAAAGTCAAAAAAAAAATATTGTAGGTGATCCGAAGTGTTTTTTCATGGATTGTGAATTTTTGTAGGTGGACTGAAGTATTGTTCTGAGGTTCCACGACTTCTATAGCATTATCTTGTCTTAAATTTGTACACAACCCTTGACACAGGTAACCCAAATAGTTATATCCTTAATTTATTTCCTTCTCAGCCTTTAGATCACAACTACTTGTAATGTACTTCTGTGATTACTCTTCACCGAAAATTTAGAAGAATTCAAGATCACTGTTCTATGGAAATGCAAGTATCCTAGCCACATATTTATAGTATTATGTCCTCACAAAAGACTCGACTGTTGGGTGAAGGGCCGACATGAGAGGCTAGCACAGGTCGGCTCAGAATTAATTTTCTTAACTTAAAAATTGATTATCTCACAAACTACTAGGAGTTTTGAGACAAATAAGGGCTCTTTGGAAAGGAAAAATTATGCTCTAAAAGATGGTATAGGATTCATATTGAGAGGTTGCCTCTAAGGTAGTGAAAAAAAAAAATTACGTGATTGATCATTAATTAGTGCAGAAGGTGATGGACAACAATGGCTTCTTCATTGTCATACATCACCAAGTGTTTTTAAGTGACGTCTCCACTTGTTATGTCTTTCATCATCAAGTGATCTCCAATTCCTTCATTTTCCATGTCATCGTATATGTCATCATGTGTGCCATCAATGTCACCATGTCATCAAGATAGTACACCGATATGCCATTAACTATATGCAGCATGATCGTCACAAAGAGAGCTTCTTCATCAAGAGTCACTATGAGTCTAGATCATCACAAGGAGAGCTTCTTCATCAGGAGTCACTATGAGCATCAATAAGGACTCCTTCATCAAGAGTAAGGACATCATCATAATATATATGAGGTTATGACATCACAAGGATATTTTCCATCCCAATAATGCCATATTGACATCAATGAAAATCTTGACTAACAATCTCCCCCTTTGTCATTGATGGCAATATTCTTGCCCTTCCAATATTCTCCCCCCCTTTGACATCAATGGAAAATGGGGTGCCCAACTACTCCCCCTATCAAACTACTTCTCTTCGTCATATTTTTTTCATCAATAATAGTTCTTCATAGATATGTTGCTCCCGTTGTGATGGTTCTCTTCAATGAAATTGCTCCCCCTAAGACTTTGCATATCTTCATGTAAATGGCCAATCGACTCCCCCTACCTGCATAACCTCTGCTAGCACTTGATTTTTCCTTCGACAAGAAAGATTGCATGCTTTTGTTCAAGTGGAATACATCTTCAACAATGGTGCATTGGGCGAGTAATGGATGATGTTCTTCAATGGAAATGATCTTTCAAGATTTTCCATGCATGATTCATCAACAGTTGGATAGTTTCAACAAGGATAGTTAAGAATCACAAGCTCCCCCTAACTATATGCATGGTCTCCTTTTTGGCAGTCTCATCATCAAAACTTGAAATATCAAGGATGAATTCATCAAGTCAACAACATGTGTTGTTGGCTGAAGTGTTCAAGAGACTTCCGTATTCAACTTTCTTCCTTCTCCATACTTGTGTAACTTTTTTATTTGGCATCGTTCTAGCTTGTGTAGAGGCCCGAGTCAAGTTACAATCACGTGCCATATGTCCAATGTTATGGCAATTTAAGCACTCTAACTTGTTCATGAATAAGAAATCATGACTTCTTCTTGCAAAATTGCTTCTAGGAGATTGACGAGGACCATTATAATTTTCTTTGTGATATGCCCTACAATATTTTTCCATGTGCCCAAAGTTTGTATAAGAATAACAATAACCAAAAAATATACTTTGGTACCTGGAGGATGGAGATATCCTTGATGTTCTTCCAAATTAATTCTGCCTTGGGATCCTCTGATGATATCCATTACCTCTTGCATCCTTGACACCATCAACATACTTTCTTGAAGTAGGGTTTCTTCCAATGTTATCCTGACTCATGCTTTTGCTGGAACTGCGGGCATCAATATGTCTTCCAAGCTTTTCCACATCCTTGTTGTTTGAAGCATTAGGGTTTCCATCACTTTTGTTTGAGGGTTCACCTGAATAACCAAGACCTGATTTATCAAGGGGGGGTCTTTGATGACTTAGGATGTCATCTAGGGTTTGAGAACTCTTCAAGTTCTTATTCAGCAAGTCAAATTGCTTTTTAAGAGTGGCAATTTATCCTTTCAATTTTTCACAATCTTCATCTTTCATGACTAGTTGCTTCTTCATTTCTTCCATCATCCTTGTTGCTTCGTGTGCTTCATTTTTAAGGGAGATGATATTTGATTTCATTATGAAGACTTCTTCATTCTTCCTTGCTAGACTAGTCTCCATTTCTTCTTTTATTCTTGTAGCTTCACATGTTCCGGCCTTGGGAAGGTTGATGTCTAATTTTGGTTTGAATATTTCTTCATCCTTTTCTTCTAGTTGGCATATCATGGTATTTCTCTCATTTTCTGCTTCATCAAATTGTCCTTCTATGAATGCCAAAGTTTCCATCACCTTCTCGACTCCTTGTGCTTGTTCCCTTGCTTCTTTTATTTCATCATCTTCTTGACCAGAGATCATTTTCAATGCTCCTTTTGAGTGAAGATCATGAATTTTGTCCCATATGCCTTTTGCTGATGAACATTTTTGCAAATTGGCCTTCATAGAATCAGGTATCCCATTCAATATTGCATTCATTGCTCTTGTATTATACTCATTGGATTCTACTTCCATCATGCTATCAGTAATCATCAATTTCCAGACTTCAATTCCTTGAGTCTTCAAGAAATTCCTCATTCTTGCCTCCCATATATCAAAATTTTCATTGAACAATGGAGCCTTCACAAATTGATTGAATTCAATTTCGATGGTTGAGGAAGACACATCTTTAGGAGGAGTGGATATTTTCTTCTTTGGATTTACCATTTGTGTCCTAATGATCAACCTTCAAGATGTTAGGCTTTGAGTGAAGGTACTGGCTTTGATCCCAATTGTTGGAAATACTGAGAGAGGGGTGAATCAGTATTTCTTTTCAATTGTTATTTTTACCAGTTAGATCACTTATATTTATAACACAAAATGAACAATAAGAATAAATGATTTTATTAATTTCTTATTTACAATAAATCAAGTACAATATATGTAGGGCTCCAACCCTAGATGAAGACGCCAATATTCAATCTCCTAGGCTCCAACCTATATTTTCCAAGCACCGACTTGGACTTCCAAGGCTCCAACCTTGTCAATTTTGAGGCACCAACCTCAAGGGCTCCAACCCTATTTCTGGTATAGGCTCCAACCTGGTCTCTTGAGGACTCCTATCCTCTAGGGCTCCAACCCTATCTTCCAAGGCACCAACGTTGTCTCTATGAGGCTCCAACCTCCTGCTTCAATTCGTCAAGATATATTTGGTTATACTTCACGGCTCCCAATGTCTTCTTCAATGAGCCCTGTCAATATTCACTTAGTCTTCATTGTAGTCTCCACATTACATCATCAATGACAACCTTTTCTTCTTAGAAGGCATCACCACTGCTCTTCATCGTACCCAAACAATTTCTCCAAGTTACCTCATGATGGCTTCATCAATGCATCATCATCTTCAACATTATCTCCATAATATCTTCAATATGTCTTCAAGGTAATCCAAGATGTCTTTCAAGATTATTCAAGAGTGTCTTCACAAGTTGCTCCAAGATTGATGTTAATAGATCTCCATATCAACCTTCAAGGGGTCTTCATTAAGCAGCCCAAGTTTTCACATATCAACAAGTCAAATCTACACATTGGACTTCAAGAGACCTCCAACAATACTAGAGATTCTCCAAGGATCAATGCTCCTTCAATAGTTTCTTCAAGATGTCTTCAATAGGTCTCCATAAGTCTTCTAAAGGAGACTCCAAATTCTGTCATAATTCTTCTTCGGGACTGCTCCAAATATGATGCCCAAAACTGTTGCTCAAGCCTTAACCAATGACTAGTATTAGTGCTGCCACAACAAAATCTTCTCACTTTCCTTAGATTGCTCCACAATTTCAAGCTATAATGATGATTTTCCAAGCTTCTCCACATAGTCATGGGGTTGTATCTCTTATGTGACTAGTCCAAAATCTTTAATTTGTTTTAGGAATATTCTTGCTGCAATATAAGTCTAGTCCTAGTTAAGGCTTTTAACTAACTAATGCAACCCCTTCATAGTTCAAAGATATTTCATGCCATTAAACTCTTCATGAGTCCTTCACAGTCCAGAGATCTGAAGACAAGCAACTGTAAAAGGTCTGAGTTCTTCTCAAACTAAGTTAGAAGGTCAATAATCTGAACTATAATTTTGGGTTTTCAAAGAGGTAATTGATCACAATGTGAAATCTCCACCAATTTTTGTAGCTCCTCCCACAAATCTATGCTCCACAAAAATCTATCCACAAAAAAACTTGAAAATCTTAGCTCCAAATCAATCTAAGATCACAAGACCGAACTGTGCACCAAAGAAGCCTAATAAGAGTGTTGAAATATGTCCACAGAAGTGCCCTAGTAGCAGAGCACAAGAGGCTGAAATACATGCCCTAGATTCATAGATCCGAGCTCACAATTCTGGTTCAAAGTTCTGTAACACTAGTCTGGGTTGCTCAAAGTCAAAACATAAATGTTGTAGGTGATCCGAAGTGTTTTGTCATGGATTTTGATTTCTTGTAGGTGGAATGAAGTATTATTCTGAGGTTCCACGAGTTCTATAGTATTATCTTGTCTTAAATTTGTACACAGCCCTTGACAAAGGTAACCTAAACCGTTATATCCTTAATTTCTTTCCTTCTCAGCCTTTAGATCACAACTACTTGTTCTGTACTTCTGTGACTACTCTTCACCGAACTTCAGAAGAATCCAAGATCATTGTTCTGTGGAAATGCAAGTATCCTAGGCACATATTTATAGTATTCTATCCTCACGAAAATATGTGACTGTTGGGTGAAGGGCGAACATGAGAGGCTAGCACAGGTCGGCTCATAATTAATTTTCTTAACTTAAAAATTGATTATCTCACAAACTACTAGGAGTTTTGAGACAAATAAGGGCTCGTTGGGAAGGAAAAATTATGCTATAAAAGATAGTATAGGAATCATATTGAGAGGATGCTTCTAAGGTAGTGAATTTTTTTTTTTTTAACGTGACTGAAAATTAATTAGTGCAGAAGGTGATGGAGAGCAAGGGCTTCTTCATTTTCATACATCACCAAGTGTTTTTAAGTCAGGTCTCCACTTATTATGTCTTTCATCATCAAGTGATCTCCAATTCCTTCATTTTCCATGTCATCATGTGTGCCATCAATGTCACCATGTCATCAAGATAGTACAGTGATATGTCACTAAATATATGTAGCATGATCGTCACAAGGAGAGTTTCTTCATCAAGATTCACTATGAGCAAAGTATAGATCATCGCAAGGAGAGCTTCTTCATCAAGAGTCACTATGAGCATGAATAAGGACTCCTTCATCAAGAGTAAGGACATCATCATAATATATATGAGGTTATGACATCACAAGGATATTTTCCATCCCAATAATTCCATATTGACATCAATGACAACCTTGACTAACAATCTCCCCCTTTGTCATTGATGGCAATATTCTTGCCCTTCCAACATTCTCTCCCCCTTTGACATCAATGGCAAACGGGGTGCCCAACTACTCCCCCTATCAAACTGCTTGTCTTCATCATATTTTTTTCATCAATAATAGTTCTTCATAGCTATGTTGCTCTCTTTGTCATGGTGCTCTTCAGTGAACTTGCTCCCCCTATGCCTTTGCATATCTTCATGTAAATGGTCAATTGACTCTCCCTGCCTGCATAACCTCTTCTAGCACTTGTTTTTTTTCCTTTGACAAGAAAGATTTCATCCTTTTGATCAAGTGGAAGACATATTCAACAATGGTGCATTTGGCGAGTAATGGATCATGTTCTTCAATGGAAATGATCTTTCAAGATTTTCCATGCGTGATTCATCAACAGTTGGATATTTTCAGTAAGGATAGTTAAGAATCACAAGCTCCCCCTAACAATATTAATGGTCTCCTTTTTGGCAGTCTCATCATCAAAACTTGAAATATCAAGGATGAATTCATCAAGTCAACAACATGTGTTGTTGGCTAAGGTGTTCAAGAGACTTCCAGATTCAACTTGCTTCCTTCTCCATACTTGTGTAACTTTTTTCTTTGGCATCGTTCTAGCTTGTGTAGAGGCCCAAGTCAAGTTACAATCACATGCCATATGTCCAATGTTATGGAAATTGAAGCACTCTATCTTGTTCATGAATAAGAAATCATCACTACTTCTTAAAAAATTGCTTCTAGGAGATTGACGGGGACCATTATAATTGTCTTTGTGATATGCCCTACAATCTTTTGCCATGTGCCCAAAGTTTGTACAAGAATAACAATAACCAAAAAATATACTTTGGTACCTAGAGGATGGATATTTCCTTGATGTTCTTCCAACGTCATCCTGCCTTGGGATCCTCTGATCATATCCATTACCTCTTGCATCCTTGACACCATCATCATACTTTCTTCAAGTAGGTTTTCTTCCAATGTTATCCTAACTCATGCTTTTCCTGGAACTACGAGCATCAATATTTCTTCCAAGATTTTCCACATCCTTGTCATTTGAAGTATTAGGGCTTCCATCACTTTTATTTGAGGGTTCACCTAAATAACCAAGACCTGATTTATCAAGGGGGGATCTTTGATGACTTAGGATGTCATCTAGGGTTTGAGAAATCTTCAAGTTCTTATTCAGCAAGTCGACTTCCTTTTTTAAGAGAGACAATTTCTCCTTTCAATTTTTCACAATCTTCATCTTTCATTACTAGTTTCTTCTTCATTTCTTCCATCATCCTTGTTGCTTTGTGTGCTTCATTTTTAAGGGAGATAATATTCAATTTCATTATGAAGACTTATTCATTCTTCTTTGTTAGACTGCTCTCCATTTCTTCTTTTATTCTTGTAACTTCACATGTTCCGGCCTTGAGAAGGTTGATGTCTAATTTTAGTTTGAAGATTTCTTCATCCTTTTCCTCTAGTTGGCATATCATGGTATCTCTCTCATTTTCTGATCAACTTGTCCTTCTATGAGTGCCAAAGTTTCCATCACCTTATTAGCTCCTTGTGCTCGTTCCCTTGCTTCTTGTTTTTCATCATCTTCTTGACTAGAGATCATTGTCACCGCTCCTTTTGAGAGAATATCATGAAGTTTTTCCCATATGCCTTTTGCTAATGAACATTTTTTGCAAATTGGCCTTCATAAAATCAGGTGACCCATTCAAGATTGCTTTCATTTCTCTTGTATTATACTCATTGAATTCTCCTTCCATCATGATATCAGTAATCACCAATTTCCAGACTTCAATGCCTTGAGTCTTCAAGAAATTTCTCATTCTTGCCTCCCATATCAAAATTTCCATTGAACAATGGAGCCTTCACAAATTGATGGACTTCAATTTCGATGGTTGAGGAAGACACATCTTTAGGAAGATTGGAGATTTTCTTCTTTGGCTTTGCCATTTGTGTCCTAATGATCAACCTTCAAGCTGTTAGGCTTTGAGTGAAGGTACTGACTCTGATCCCAATTGTTGGAAATACTAAGAGGGGGATGAATCAGTATTTCTTTTCAATTGTTATTTTTACCAGTTAGATCACTTATATTTAGAACATAAAATGAAAAATAGGGATAAATGATTTTATTAATTTCTTCTTTATAATAAATCAAGTACAATATATGTAGGGCTCCAACCCTAGATGAAGACACCAATATTCAATCTCCCAAGCTCCAACCTATATTTTCCAAGCACCGAATTGGACTTCCAAGGCTCCAACCTTGTCAATCATGAGGCACCAACCTCAAGGGCTCCAACCCTATATCTGGTATAGGCTCCAACCTAGTCTCTTGAGGACTCCTATCCTCCAGGGCTCCAACCCTATCTTCCAAGGCACCAAACATGTCTCTATGAGGCTCCAACCTCCTGCTTCAATGATATATTTGGTTATATTTCATGGCTCCCAATGTCTTCTTCAACAAGCCTTGTTAATATTCACTTAGTCTTCATTTTAGTCTCCACATTATGTCATCAATGACAACCTTTCCTTCTTAGAAGGTGTCGCCACTGCTCTTCATTATACCCAAACAATTTCTCCATGTTACCTCGTGATGGCTTCGTTAATGCATCATCATCTTCAACATTATCTCCACAAGATCTTCAATATGTCTTCAAGGTACTCCAAGAAGTCTTTCAAGATTCTTCAAGAGTGTCTTCACAAGTTTCTCCAAGATTGATGTTAATAGATCTCCATATCACCCTTCAAGGGGTCTTCATTAAGCAGCCCAAGTTTTCACTTATCAACAATTCAAATCTACACATTGGACTTCAAGAGACCTCCAACAATACTAGATATTCTCCAAGAATAAATGCTCCTTCAATAGCTGCTTCAACATGTCTTCAATAGGTCTCCATAAGTCCTCTAAAGGAGACTCCAAAATCTTTCATAATTCTGCCTCGGGACTGCTCCAGATATGATGCCCAAAACCACTATTCAAGCCTTAACCAATGACTAGTATTAGTGTTGGAACAAGCCACACCAAATTATTCTCACTTTCCTTAGACTACTCCACAATTTCAAGTTATAATGATGATTGTCCAAGCTTCTACATGCGGTCACAGGGTTGTATCTCTTATGTGACTAGTCCAAAATCTTTAATTTGTTTTAGGACTGTTCTTGCTGCAATA
Organism: Pinus albicaulis; assembly: GCA_034641835.2. Taxonomy (NCBI): domain Eukaryota; kingdom Viridiplantae; phylum Streptophyta; class Pinopsida; order Pinales; family Pinaceae; genus Pinus; species Pinus albicaulis. Next base: position 635,455,545 of record CM076584.1, read on the forward strand.
TAAGTCTAGTCCTGGTTAAGGCTTGTAACTAACTAATGCAACCCCTTCATAGTTCAAAGATATTTCATGCCATTAAACTCTTCATGAGTCATTCACAGTCCAGAGGTCTGAAGACAAGCAACTGTAAAAGGTATGAGTTCTTCTCAAACTAAGTTAGCAGGTCAATAATCTGAACTATAAGACTGGGATTTCAAAGAGGTAATTGATCACAATGTTAAATATCCACCAATTTTTGTAGCTCCTCCCACAAATCCGAGCTCCACAAAAATATGTCCACAAAAAAAATTGCAAATATGAGCTCCAAATCAATCTGAGATCACAAGACCAAAATGTGCACCAAAGAAGCCTAATAAGAGTGTTGAAATATGTCCATAGAAGTGCCCTAGTAGGAGAGCACAAGAGGCTAAATTAGATGCCCTAGATTCACAGATCCGAGCTCACAATTATGGTTCAAAGCTCTGTAACACTAGTCCGGGTTTTTCAAAGTCAAAACAGAAATGTTGTAGGTGATCCGAAGTGTTTTTTCATGGATTGTGATTTGTTGTAGGTGGACTGAAGTATTTTTTTGAGGTTCCATGAGTTATGTAGCATTATCTTGTCTTAAATTTGTACACAACCCTTAACACAGGTAACCCAAACAGTTATATCCTTAAGTTCTTTCCTTCTCGGCCTTTAGATCACAACTACTTGTTTTGTACTTCTGTGATTACTCTTCACCGAAACTTTAGAAGAATCCAAGATCACTTTTCTGTGGAAATGCAAGTATCCTAGCCACATATTTATAGTAGCATGTCCTCACGAAAAGACGTGATTGTTGGGTGAAGGGCGGACATGAGAGGCTAGCACAGATCAGCTCAAAATTAAATTTCTTAACTTAAAAATTGATTATCTCACAAAATACTAGGATTTTTTAGACAAATAAGGGCTCATTGGGAAGAAAAAATTATGCTCTAAGAGATGGTATAGGAATCATATTGAGAGGTTGCCTCTAAGGTAGTGAAAAACATTTTTTTTTAATGTGACTGATCATTAATTAGTGCAAAAGTGATGGACAACAAGGGCTTCTTCATTTTCATACATCACCAAGTGTTTTTAAGTGAGGTATCCACTTGTTATGTCTTTCATCATCAAGTGATCTCCAATTCCTTCATTTTCCATGTCATCATATATGTCATCATGTGTGCCATCAATGTCACCATGTATCAAGATAGTACATCGATATGTCATTAACTATATGCAGCATGATCGTCACAAGGAGAGCTTCTTCATCAAGAGTCACTATGAGCATCAATAAGGACTCCTTCATCAAGAGTAAGGGCATCATCATAATATATATGTGGTTATGACATCACAAGAATATTTTCTATCCCAATAATTCCATATTGACATCAATGACAACCTTGAATAACAATGTTGAACACTACACGCACAAGAATTTTTTGAACCATCATGGAACTCTATAGTAAGAAGGTGTGATGGCCTCACTACATTAAAAAAGCACAAAAATTCAGAAATTTTTCAAAAGGCCAACACAAAAAGTCTTGCAAGATAAATTTCATTATCATGTGTTAAAAGTAAAGGTTTGTTATTCTAAATTGAGCATGTCATCATTGATATTTACAAAAAATAATTTTTTTCAAGAAAAGGTCAATCTATTTTAGATTCTTGGAATTTAAAAGGAAATAAAATATTTCCCATACGGGGGTAAATGATGGCTTCCACCAGTGCTTTTCCACAAACACCAATTCTTCTTGCAAAAACTTATGAATTTTAGTCTTTATGGATGAAGAAATATCTCCAAGCCCAAGAATGCTAGGATACAATGAAAAATGTCTATGTTGAGCCAACCCAAGAAGCAATAACAATCATGAAAAATTCCCAAAAAATCATTGTTTTCAAACAGAGAAAGAAGGAGCACCAAGTTAAATGTTGGATTCATAATTTGGTTGATGACACTATCTTTGGAAAAATAACTAGTTCAACAACAAAAAATAAGGCTTGCGATATTCTCAAAGCGACATGTCATAGTAAAAATACAGTTAAGACTATTAAATTTATCACATTGAGATCTCAATTTAAAACCCTGAAAATGGATGGCATGGAGAATGTTGATCATTTCATGACTATATTCATGGGCATCATCAATCAAATCAGGCTTATTTTTTAAATTATTTTAGATCAGAAGTTCGTTGAAAAAATCCTTCTAAGCCTACCAAAAAAACTTTAAATGGTTGTAATAAAAATTACGGAGTCGAAATATATTACAACGTTGTCAATATATCAGTTTATTGGATTTATTTTGTCACGTGAAACACGACTTAACCTGGAAGAAGGATCGATGGAACAAGATTTAAATGCGCAATCCTTTCTTATCATAGGCACACGAAGAGGATATAGAGGAATAATCAAGTGAGGCAAAAGCATATCTACAAAATATAGTTATACAACAGAATTTTTCACACCAAAACAATGAGGGCAATCGAGACCCTCACAGACCTAGACACAGAGAAGCAGAAAATGGAAAAAAATCTTATGTCCAATTCTATTACTGCAAAAAATTTGGACACTATGAACATGAATGTTGCAAGAAATAGTTAGATCAATACAAAGGAAGTTCCCATATCTCCAACACTTAAGGAGAATCCTTTGAAGCCATGTTTATTTCCTACACAGTTTCTAAAGGAAATTACACCAAAGACCTTTGGTTGTTGGATAGTTGTTGCAACAACCATATGATAGGTAACGAAGATACGATTTCTTGCATTGAATCTTCTACCAAATTTTAAATTACTCTTGCCAACCATTATCGTATAAAAGTTGAAGGGAAAGGTATTGTGCATGTTCTTACTAAAGAAAATAAACATAAAACTATACATGGTGTTTATTATGTTCAACACCTGAAGCACAATCTCATTAGTGTAGGTTAATTTATGGAACAGGTCTATAATATTTCAAGGAACATGTTGTTATATTTATGAAAATCCTCCGAGTATAAGAATTATAGCCAAGGTAGAAAAAACCAAGAATATAATGTTTCCTTTGACTCTTAGAAGTAAAAAATTGTCACAATAATTTTCACACAATGTTTCAAAGATAGATAAGTTACTATTATGACACTCTAGGTATGGTCATATTCCATTCAATAGTCTTAGTCTTCTTCAAAAAAATTATTCGGTCACAAGTCTTCGTGTTGTGAATGAAAAATATTGTTAATGTGAAATTTGTATTCTTGGAAAGCATAAAAGAGACAACTTTCCCACATATTCTACTAGAGAAAAAGAACCCTTAGAACCATTCCACACAAATATCTGTGGATCAATGAAAACATAATCGATTAGTGGAAATTTTTATTTTCTGACTATTATTGATGACTATAGCAGTAAAATATGGATTTATTTTCTTAAAAATAAGTTTGATACTTTCTCAAATTTTAAAAAGTTCAAAGAATAATTAGAAAAGAAAAGTGGTAATTTTTTGAAAGTACTCAATTCAAACAGAGGAGGAGAATACAATTGCAATGGTTTCACAATGTTTTGACAACAATAAGTAATCATAATGCAAAGCACAACCATATTCATTCCACAACAAAATGGAGATGTTGGGTATGTGTTATATTCTTTCCATGACTAGTTCTAGACATTGTTATGTTGCATGGGGCACAATAGGGGGGTTATAGGGGGGTTATAGGGGGGCAATAGTCCCCCGGATGGGGGGTTTGCAAGGGGGTAGTAACCCCCTAACATGGGGTCTGGGGTAACGCACCATATTTTTTTCTTTTTTTAGGTGGATCCAATCATGGTTGTGTGGACCCAAGGTTGGGGGGCAGAACCGAGGATGGTGGGTGGACCCATCCATGTTTTTCCACATGGTTTTGGATATGATTGTTTTGCATATGGTATTTTGTAGATCTCGTCAAGGGAAATATGATTATGTTATATTCCAGGGTTAATGGATTTGGGTTTGTGAATTCTTTGGCATGTATATAATATATTGTAACATTGAAAGAAATATAATGAAAAATCAATCTGGTTTTCCTAGCTTTGGGTTCTAGGAGAAAATATATGTGTATATTTTTTATGTTCTCTCTATAGTAAATTATTTTTTCTATTTTTAAAGAATTTTTTGCAGATAATTATGTACAGGGTTAAAACCTACAACTTAAAGAAAAAACAAATCAATCATGAATATGGAAAGATTCATGCTTCATGCAAAGGCTTTGTCCAATGAGTATTGGGTTGAACTTATTTCTAATTTAGTATATATTTTCAATCCTTATGAAAGGATTGTTTGTAGCATCCCAATTTCGTGCACAATGTTCAATGTGACACTTCCAACATACATTAAGTAGGGTATGACATTTTATTGTGCAGTTTTGTTCTATGCATTTCCCCAACATTCAGATAGTAATTCCAATGTTATCCATTCTTCAAAATATTTGTATCTCTACATATGATTTTGAGAAATCCACGCACAACCAACACTTGAATACAACGTTGCAAATTTTAATAGTTTGACCTACACACATATAATGTTAAAAATATTAACAATGGGTCTATGCACCTTCACTTAGTCACATTTATCCTTAATCTAATACCATTGGATGTAGTTAGAGATGTTATGGAAATAAAAGCACGCATAATTATGAAGGGACTATCAGAGTATACTCTAAATGCCACTTACAAGAAATTATATTTACTAAACCATTCTCCTATATATTACCTTTAGTGTACAAAATGTATTTTTTTATAACTGTAGGCGACCATAAAAAATACATCATAATTACTAGGGAAAAGTTTAGGGAAACATTTTCGGAAATGGGCTATTTCTTGGATAGTTTTTGAAAAAGTGATTCACCAATTTAGTTGAAAATTCGCCTAACTTTACATATATATGATTAACAAATGGATGGTATTCGCCAAAATATTACCAATTTTAATAGTAAATTATTTTTTTTATTGAATATTCACCTACATTCTATACATATGAATTTTCAAACTAGAATAGTCACCTAAAATACTATATATAGGAAAAATATTAAATCCTTAAAAAAAACACTAATAATTACCAAATTAATTCTAAATATTTTTCAACTACATTCAATAATATCTCTTTAACTCTCTCCTATGATATATCTACAATATCTCCATGACTATCTCAACAATATTCATTGATAACTTCACTCGTTTTTCTCTTTCTCGCATTCCTCAGTAGACTTCTACAATTAGTCTACATTATTACATTTTTCATGATATTATTCATTTTAAAAATTATAAATAGAAAATGTTCCTTCATGTTCCCTCTTTAATGATAAGTTTTCATTAAATTGGTCCCTTCTCCATTTGTTCCTTTTTCATACTTTTTCTTCATCCTGGATTGATTTTTGGTCTTCTCCATTCTCACTATCGTCCACTTCTACCTTGTACCTACAAATAAAAATATTGGTTGAAGTTTGTATGAAAGGGTAACCATCCACCGAAGTACATGTGTAACCAATTGTTGTATCCATCGATTCTCTAGTAAACTCATTCTTGTGCATGGTTCATCAACAATTCTTCCATCGTAACCTTGTAACTTGTACCTATCACTCCCCCTGTATCACCTCTAACATTTCCATCATACACATTCTCCTAGGTTTTTGTCGTACTTATAACCATATTTTCAATTCTTATGCATAAAATATATGTATGACTCACCTCAAAATTGGATTTTGTGTCAATGCTATTAAATTTATTCAACCTGGAGTTAAAATATTATCACCATGTGCCCTTGTATTTTGAAATCAAATCCATCATGCATGGGATATATGTCACTTGACTGATTATAGACCTTTGTTGGCCAATTTAATTGCTTAAAATGTGGACATTGAATTATCGACTGGGAATCTGGAAAATTAGATATGCTACACTTTTTGTGTAGAGTTCAGGGCATTCTTAGGGTTTCTAACCTACATTTTTAAAATGGAAATAATTTCATAAAAACTAAACGGCTTGTAAACCAATTCTACAGGGGACTTATGTACTAGACACAAACTCAAATAAATAGATCTCGAGCCCAATATTTAGTGAAATCTAGCCCACATCAATTGTTATCAGAGGAAATCATCCATGAATGAAATCTATGAGATGTGTTCTAACTTGGGTTTCAACACATAGCCCCTTCACTGTAGGTTGCGATCTTTCATAATAACCTAATAGAGAGTTCATGTAACCAGGGATGAGTTATAATGCATATCATTTCCCTTCAAAAAAAATTCTCACTCCTACAAACCAATAATTTAAATGTAGACAAGGAAAGAAAAAAATAAATGAGATATGGTGATCACTCAGGTGTTAAAAAATTGCCCTTCATGATAGGCTAAAATACTTCACGGTGTCTTAAACAAGGTTTTCACGCAACTATGAAGAGTTACAACATGTTATCCATGATATTTAATTGTAAATCTTGATTTTTGCAAATGAAATCAATTCTCAATAATTATATGAAAATAAAGCATTAATTCATCCCATTAAATTGAATTGAAAACCTAATCATATATTAAAGAGTGAGCTCACATTTTTTATTACAAAATCAGGGGATATCAAATTACAAATATGATTGTAGATGCAATTTGGTTCCAATATAGAGGATTCAATACATAATTTTATAAAACCTAGTCATAAAGGGATTGATCCATAGTCCAAATACAAATATTATATTATTCAATATAGAAAACTATGAGGAATCAATGCACAATTTGGTTGTTAAAGAAGGTATTCATGCAATCTAGTCATGAAGCAGCCTGTTACATAGCTTATTTACAATAATCAATGTATAATCAATTCATGCCATGAGAGATCAATATACTAATTTGGTTATTAAAGAGTGACTCCACAACATGTTCATGGAGAGTAGCTGATACACAAACTAGTTGCAATGATTGATCATTCAATATAATCACACCATATGATACCAATGCATGATTTGGTAGTAAAAGAATAATTGCACAACATTTTCATAAGAAAAAATGGACACACAATATATATATGACCTATATAATTAATCACATACATGCACATTGTGAATTAAAATGAAAATTGATATGCTAAAAAATAATGGAAATAGAGGAAAGTGTGGATAAATTTAAGGGACCTTCCAAAATAACTCTTGCTTCCTACAAATAAAACTAAATCACACATAGAAATTAATCACAATTAGACCATGAAGAACACCATCAAATAAATTTACAATATCATTGTATCTCAAAGGTACATACAAATGTAGACGCACCCAACAATTGGATTAATCAAATCCTAAAATAAAAACAATATATTCTTTATTATTCTTCTTTGTTCGCTGCTAATACATTTATATATGGAGGAAAAGTGTGGATTTAAACTCATTCCCCCAAAATCATATTATTAAACTATGAACAATTTTACAGAATATTTTCATATTTTGTTTTTAATAGATCCTGGTTAGAGAGACAATTCAAGATTGAATCACATATCATCTCCAAACATATAACCTTTTGGAAATAGTCTGCTTTGATCTCCTTTCTGATTGGGAATTCCATGTGGGATGTGATATGGGAAATGGTTACAATAGGAAAATTCCTCTCTTAAGAACTTCCTATAGCTCCCAAATCACACACTTTTGGGGAAATATACTCAATAGTCACCTAAATGGCCTCATTCAACACAAGACCTGTGTTATGGAATCCACAGTTTTGTCTCCATTGTTTAGGAAATCATGTCTAAAGTTCATTATTCATTTTTACTTTGCATAATGTGATTGAAACATTAATCATGAGCTAGATTCATGTGGTATCAACCTGGGTATAAACAAAATAACTTGAAACTATGCTAATAGGTTTAGGTATAAAACCCATGTTCTAGAATTTTCTCCAAAGTTGCATAGATATGCTAGCTTTGGAGGTCAATTATAGGAATTACATATGAGATACATGAATTAAACTAGGAATAACAATCATTAGTAAGATTAGTCCAAATCCTTTCTAATTCATCAAAAACAAAGGAAGTTATGATAATAAACAACCTTAAGCTTGTAATGATACTTAGCTCCAAAAGTACAAGGAAATGTAATAAGAAGAATGGTAAATAGGTATATGAATGGGACAATATAGTCAAAAGGAGAACCAATTGTTAATGTAAAATATGAAAAAACAATGGATCGTCGTCTTTCCCATTCCTACACTCATACATGTCCTCATGCAAATTAGGAATTCTCAATTTGCACTCTTGGAAGCCAAAATGACTATAAAAATTAACATTTCTATAAAAGGACTCTACACATACAAAATAAATATTTTTACCACACTTACAACTTATGTGACCGCAACCATCAATTTTGTTTCAATTTTGAACCCAAAATTAGGACACGGGGCAACTTTTAACATCATATTTTCCTATTCATCACTATTTGAGCGATATACTGGGATCTTGATTTAATTTTATATATCCTTCACATGAATGGTATGGGTGATACTCTAAATTAAGAATTGTACACAACTCCACTCAATAACTACCACAATAAAGAGTCTACCAAAATCCTGACACCTCATATATTGATGGGATATTTTGGGTGGTGCACAATCTGTTGGTACCTTTTTTGGAAGTTATAAGTTCACTAATCACATGATTATACAATTCTATAACATCAAATAAGTTATTTCTAACCATACCTCCCCCATTTTTGGCAACTAGGATCAATTTGTCATCACAAATAATGAATTCCAAAAGGGACTTACATATTTCACCTATGTAAAAATCAACATTGAGATGATATAAAATCTCGTAGCCCCTAAATATTTTTTAATGTCTTTCATGTCTAATATCACCCATGCAAATAATATGGCATAACCCACAAATATGCCAATTGCAATGTAAGCTCCAATGTAAAATGGAATTTTCATAGCCATTGGGATCAGAATGAACCTTGAGATTTTTTGAGGATTAAAATACCTCAATAATTTGATTAGTAATGCATACATAATTAAGGCATATAAAATGTATAGGAAATGTTTTATCAATGTTAAAAATCCATCCACACACAAAATTTCCATTTCCCATAATATCATAGCATATGGAAACTTCTATGCTCCATTAGGGGAACCTATATCAAAATCTTTCCAAAACATCTAGAAGTTAAGGGGCACCAAATAAATCCCATCATATTACTAGCTAATGGGCTTATAAACATAGAGCTTGAATATGATGGGATGAAATAACCAATCATGAAGTCATGCATAAAGTCTAAGGTTCATTAGGAAAATTTAGAGGTAAAAAATGAGCCTCAAAACAAAAATGTACAACCAAAATAAACTTTGTAAGAACCCATAGGATTTAAGATAATGATGTCAACCATGGGGATGATTCACCAACTTCGGAGGAAAAAAGTTAAAAAAAAAAAAAAAAAAAAAAAAACTACTTTTCAACTCATATTTTCATCTTATCTCCATATGGTTTTACTCAAATTTCGAGCGGGAGCACTCGTTGGATGCATAATCTAATTCCTCATACAATAATTACCCATATCTAATACTTTTGATGGACCCTACTACACAAAAAATGAGAAATACATGAAAAAAAGTAATTGCAATCACATTTTTTCACGTATTTCTCATTTTCTGTGTAGTATGGTCCATAAAAACTAAACAACATTGGTACTTCATGGATGAGGAATTAAATTCTTCATCCAATGATTCCTCCCACTCGAAATGTGAGTAAAACCATAGGGAGATAAGTTGAAACAAGTTGGAAAAGTATTTTTTCTTTTTTCCCTCTAAAATTTGATGATGTTGTCTAATCTTATTTTATTATTTCCACTATTATTTTATAATATTCCTTAGGATTCCCATTGTAGACCTCTAAATTTCTCTAATTCATCATTATTCCGAATTCTACTAATCCTGCAGTCACACTTCCATTACTACCTACAAGTGATGCAAAAATGAATACTCCTACCTTTCCATAAGTGTTAGCCAACCTCCATTAAATTAAACCCACTCCATATGAGTTGTCAAATGCAAATGTTAAGGCCACGACATAGAAAATAAATAGCAAGTACCATTTCAATTGAGGTAAAATGGTAGGTATTACCTGAATAGAAATTGATTCAAAATCATAGCCGAAAGTTGCTATCCAAAATGGTATTTTACTTTTCATGAATATCTCCTCTTTCCTTTTCTACTCCACTGATTTTTCATTGTCATTAACTCAAACAATGTTAGTGAGAGGGATTTCATTTAATTTAGCATATTGGTTATGATATTTATGACTAGATATTCTTATTATCTCTTTCCTTTGCTACTCCACTAATTCTTCATTGTCATTAACTCGAACAATGTTGGTGAGAGGGATTTCATTTCATTTAGCATATTGGCTATGAAATTTTTGACTAGTCATTCTTATTATCTTGACAATATTGTACAACCCATCACCCAAAATAAGAGAACTAGATACAAAAACCTTATACCCATAGAGCCCTTTGAAGTCACTAATACCAAGTTTTTTTGAATACCAGTCACCTACGTGTTTGCTAATAGGAGGCCATAAGCAACCCCAGGATATTGTCCTAGAAAAAATTGAACAATTGAAAATGTGAGGGAAAATAAGAAAACATCCAATATACGTTGGAATTAAGTAAATATATTTTGTTCCTGTATGCTTTTATCTATAAACATGGAAATTTTTCAAAGCCACATGAATCCCAAATTCTACTAAAAAACCAATTGTCAACAATATTATTAAACTCAATTTTAGCTACAATAACCAAAAAAATGGTGCAATGTGCATAAGAAAGGAAGTTATATAAATGAAATAGAGAGAGGTCTTGCAATAACTGGCCCATTAGCATGAACAATCACTTATGGTAAAGAGGGTATCTCACCATCAATATTTATCTTCAAAATGTTCCCATTAAGGAACATATTGTGGTTAAATAAATCACCATCTTTTGTTGTTAAATTATATTCCAATCTATAATCTCTATCTATGGAAGTTCTTGAACCTATAAGCACATAGATACTAATTTCCTTACTCGGGTTGATCAAGAGAAAAGTTATTCTTGTATAATTCATGGTGCAATATGCATAAGCGTGTAGGTATTTTTTCCTATTGAATTTGTGGCAAGAATACATGTTCCCATGGGTTGATTCCAAAGAAGTTCGCTATAATAATTAAGATTTGGCGTAAAAAATTTTGTGTTTCAAAGGAAAGAGTTACCACAATCTAAGTTTTTTTTTAAAAGGACTTAGTATTGAGAATTGGTGCTATTCCAAGCTTATCTAAATGCTATAAATTCATTTCAAAAATATTGGTTATGATATTGTTCCCACTATTATAAGCTCCATTTGATTCACCTACGCAGGCATTTGACCAAGACCCATAATTGTGCAAGACAACTTGGAGTCCCTTGAATGTCATTTCTTGGACTAGATATGATGGATACAATACCTTTTCTACAAGGTACTTATCCACACTTTCCCCATAGTTGTAAAAATGTATTAAAACATCCAAAATATTTAGTCATGTTAGTTGAATAGGCTCCTTGAACCAATCAACAACAAACAATACATTAGGAAAAACTAGGAGACATTATTCTTCACAATATTTTTAGGTCACATCCATAATCCCAGGAAGCTCAATTACATTAGCTTCATGTTTCTCAATACTAGTGCTAGTTCCAACACAACTTCCACTCATCTCATTTCCTAACACACATGCCTGTATTTTGTGACCATGTTCAAATGTATATTGGATAAAATCCCGATTTTTTCTTGAAGGAGGGAAGGTTTGTGGGAGGGAGTTAAAATGAGGGAAATGATAAACGAATTGAAATGAGTAATTTAAATCAGGGTAAGGTAATTTATTAAATCACAAATTTTCTAAGCTTGTGAAATCATGAATGAAATATCATAAGATATGAGTAAGTAAGCTTATGGTGGTTGTTTTCAACATAAATTTTCCTTATATTCAATAAATTAGAAATACTAAAAAAACCTTACCTCAAGTTACCTTAGAATGTTGAGAGGAATATGGTTGCCCGAAAAAAAAACATATGTTGAATAGAACTGCAAAAATAAATGATCAAATTGAAGGTTATATTTTTTTTGAAGTTGAATCCAAGGGAATTTGATGTTGAAGAAGCATTTCCTTATCCCTTTCTCAAGGATTTTTTTAAGATATATCTCAGACTTTGTGCCATTAATATAATCCAAAGTATAGCATTGATACCAATGTTCATGTTGAAGTTAACTATTGTGATAAGCCTAATATCAATGTTGATGAATGTTTACTGCTTGAAGTTGACCACTGTTTTAAATCTGAGACTAACAATGGGGAATGTTAATAATGAAGACCAAAGAAAGAAGGGGGGGAGAGATTAGAGGTTCTTAAGAAACTCTAATTCATTTTTCGAAAGCCAATTGATGTTTTATGAATCTTGATTTGCAAGGAATATTGAAATAGGCTTGCAACATGTCATCATGTAACCATTATAATAGTCGTATAACTATTGAATACAATGGCTACTAGAATGCGTGGTGGTTACAATAAATCTTGTAAGTAAACAAACATGGTCACTGAAGCTTCCATTGAAGTCCCCTGATGTCAATCACCTACGAATTGATGACTTTGGGACTCTAAAACATCAGGATCAAAGAGAACTGAAATTGATTGTTGAGGGTGATCACACTAAATATTTAATGCTAGAAAAATTAAAATAATTTATCTCTAAATTAGATAAATGTTGAGGTTTAAAATGGAACTCCTTATGAAAATAATAAAAAAATACTAAAAATAATAAAATAAGAGTTATTAACTTTTTAAAGAAAACAAAGAAAACTACAATTTTTATTGTATTTTCGACTTATCTCCTTGTAGGTTTACTCAAATTTCAAGTTTTTACACTCTTTCGATGCATAATTTGATTTTGCATCTAATGAGTAATCGGTATGCATACTTTTGAGTAGATCCACACTTAGAAAATTCAAAATAATTGAAAATTTTTGTTTGAAATACATTTTTTCATATATTGTGATTTTACCTTGTTGTGGATCTACTCAAAATTATGTAGATGTTGCACTTAATGGATTGAGAATAAAATTTTTCACCCAAAGAGGGTACAAAGTTCAAATTTTAGTAAGACTACAAGGAGATAAGTCAAAATGCTAGGTCCCTATAATACTAGTGTATCCCCTTATTTTTATTATAATTGTACCCCCCTTATTGATATTTTTGTGCCCATGTAGTCCCCATATTATTGTTATTGTGCCCCATAGAAGCCCATTATTGTTATTGTTGTGCCCTTACATTGTTATTTTTATGTCGGCTAGGATTATATTGTGACCCCTTGGACTCCTATATAAAGAAAGGAGGTTTTGTCATTTGAATCATCCAAGAATTCATTTATGTAATCTAAAGGAGTTTTCCCCCTCAAAGAGGCTTATTTATAAGTTGTTGATCTATCATTTCTTTTATTTTGTGAGATGTTTTCATCACATTTGGTATCGGAGCTTTGGATTCTAGGGTTTCACTGCTGCAAACCGGACATCGTGGGATTTTCTCTATAACTTGTTTTCTATGAAGGTTTAGAAGCTAAAAAAAAAACCCATTCGCAACGAAATCCAGAGGAACTTCGTGGAAAAATTTCAGATCTTGGTTCGTAATATATTCAGAGAAATTATCTGTCGATTTTAGGGTTTTTTTCAGCTCTCATATTTCATCTCAAAGAGGTGACCTTGAGAAAATCGTCATAACTCTCTCACTAAGTAGCGGATTGGAATTCTATAAAATGTTGTTGAAATTACACCGACTATAGTTTCGTATGTATCGATTTCAGATTCGAAGGAGAAAACAGTGACACGTGGCATGTCGTACAATTTCACTCTACTAAACCAGTCCATAATTAGGTCATTGTGGGAGATTGAGAGTAACTTTGCCTTGAAGAATCCAAATCAGGTCAGACCTATGGCATTGGAAAGAAGATTTAGAGGGCTACTAAAGTATTGAAGATAAAATCTTGGGGATCCTAAATTACAAAGATACATCAGTTTCAATATCGAACTCCTCAAAAGCAATAAAAAGGTGTGTATTTTTTTTTAATTACATAAGTCTTGTTTGAAAAATCAATTTGAAGTGATTCTAGAAGAATATTGAAACATATATATAAGTATTGGTTTCTATAATGCCTCCCAAAAATAATTCCACACATATTAAGACCTCATAAAATTCTACTATGATGCATGAAGAGGAATAATTTCAGTATGATATATCAAAATTATGGTACCAAGTGCAACAAATTTCAATCTCACAAAGAGAAACCAAAGATGACATAGATGGTTTAAAAGAACACATGGAGGCTAACATGGATGGTTTGAAGGATGAAATGAAAGCTAATATGGATGATCAAGCAGTGGAAGATCGCATCGAGCATCAACAAAAAGTTCTCCAACTGGTAAAGGATAACCTAAATTTGGCACAAAATCGAATGAAACAATATACATATCAACATCGGAGCAAGAGAAGTTTTGATGTAGGTGACTGGGTATTTTTACAGATACAACCATAAAAAAAAAATTTCCCTCAATAAAGCTAAGAAGGATGATAAATTATCACTAAAGTACTATGGTCCTTACAGGGTGTTGTAAAATGTTGGTATTATTACCTACAAATTGGAGCTTCCCGCTTCTTCCCAAGTTCACCTAGTTTTCCATGTTTCATGATTAAAGAAGGATATAGGTGACAAACTTCCAGTTCAAAAAATATTTCTAGAACTTGATGAGGAAGGAAAAATCATATTAGAACCTGAAGTAGTCACGGAAACAAGAACTCAACAACTATGAAATCAATCAATTTCAGAGTATCTCGGCAAATGGGAGAACTTACCAGCTGAAGATTTCACATGGGAGGAGCAGAATTTTACACAGAAGCATCCAGAAGTAATCAATTGTTGAGGACAACACATTTTTTAAGGAGAGGGGCATGTTAGGTCCCTATAATACTAGTGTATACCCTTATTTTTATTGTTATTGTAGCCTCGTTATTGTTATCGTTGTGCCCATGTAGTCCCCATATTGTTATTCTTGTGCCCCATAGAATCCCATTATTATTATTGTTGTGCCCTTACATTGTTATTGTTATGTCGGCTAGGATTATATTGTGACCCCTTGGACTCCTATATATAGAAAGGAGGTTTTTTCATTTAAATCATCCAATAATTATTCATTTATGTAATGTAAAGGAGGTTTCCCCCTCAAAGAGGCTTATTTCTAAGTCGTTGATCTAAATTTTCTTCTATTTTGTGAGCTGGTTTCATCACACAAAAATATGATTAAAATAATATTTTTCTTCCTTTTCCTCCAAAAACATTTACCCCCATTAATTGCATCATCATATTAAATCTTATTGGTTCTTTTAAAATTGATATTATTAGTACATTTTTCATCTTGAGGCCCACTTTTGACCTAAAAATTCCCCTAAGGGTTTTTTTATTTTGAGACATAATTGATACAAATGAAAATGCTACCTACGGATGGTGAAATCCTCAACCAAATAAGCGTTAAAATAATGGTATTAAAATAATGAAGGTTGAATTGTCTAAAAAATATGTTGTTGCAATGGTTTCCCCTATTATTTACAAAACTGAAAGGTTGTAACTACTTTTTAGTAATCCACTAAAAACTAATAAAAACTCAAACCCATGGTATAATTCTCAACATGAAACAAATGTGCTAAAGTTAAACATGGAAATAAATCATTAGATTATTTGTCAATGGTGTATGTTGTTAAAGAATGCTAGTCGTCTCAAAATTAATGACAATGAAATTCAAGTTATCCTAGCAAATCTTTCTATGTATCAATAAAAGGGTTAAATGTGAGTCTCCTACAAGGTCTGATAATCATGGGACTGTTGGGTCTCCAAAATTTCATCCATTTCACCCAAGTTTCTTTCACTTTTCTTCAAAATTTCCCATATTTTGTAGCTCCATAATCATGCACAAAGACCATCTTCATAATTAAATATGGTTTAGACACATTATTTTCCAATATATTTAATTTTTTAATTTGAGTAAATCTATGGTTAAATATTAGAAAAATAATATGTATTCTCTTATATATAAAAGTTGGATGAGTTGTGTGATGTGTGTAGGCATATCTGAAGATTTCAAGACAATTGTATTTTACCTCCAAGACTCAAATTCGAATTTCCTCTTCAAACTCTTGAATATTTGAGGAAGATTTGAGATCATTGGTCAAACACATTTCATGGAAAAAAATCATGGAAGTTTTCATAAGCATCTCCTTTCAAAAATATGAGAGAATTGTGAGAGGATATGTATATATATTACTAGCTAGATGTGAGGACTTGGTTGTAACCACATGAGATATTTGTGGATCTAAGAGAGATTTGTGGATCTTCATTTATGAGTTGGTTATCTTAGTTTTTGTATAAATAGGAGTGTCTTCTCCTCTCCAAAGGTGAAATTAGTTGGTAGATATGCGCATGCTTCAATGTAGAGTTTTGGATATTAAGGATTGACACTATGCTTATGGTTGATGTAATGAATACCATTGTAGTTCACTTTGATATGGTTGTGCCTTAATTTGGTGTTTGATCAAGAGTTTTCTCAATTTCCACCTCTCATGCACTTTGGGATGACCACTTAATGAGTATGAGATGTATTCTAATGTTTTATGTATTTTAGTTTATTTGTCTTCATTTTAAGTCTTTTCATTAGATGCATTGCTTACATTCTTTCACGATCGTTCCATTTATGTTCTTTTGTAGGTTAAGCATTATTTCTCTTACTTCATAGATTCATTACTTTTCAATTTTCTTGATACATACATATGATCAATTCTAATTTTACAATGCATACATTAGTAATTTCAATTAATACCTCACTACTTTCAAAATAGGTTGTCTTTAAATTTCATAGTTTAAATAATTCAATGTTTTCTTAGTATAGAATTTGTTTCTTTCTAGATTAAACTTACTTTCAATTCATTATAATCCTATTGGTAAAATAAATTTAATTTCATGTCACTATAATATATTTAATTTTCATGTCAATAGAGTAAGTTTACTTTCATGTCAATTGCTATTTAAATTTCATAGATTAAAATATTTCTTTCCAAGTTCTGAACTTGAGAAAGAAAGTGTCTACATAGTTATCTTACACAGTTTTCATGAATATATTTTATTTCATTTGTTTTCGTTTATTTCAATAAATTAGGATTCCCATTTTAAATTGAACGCTGATTCCTAGCATATATTTTGAAAGTATACTTCGCAAGTTCACGAAACTTAGGTTTAACAATTTATTTACAAGTCATTTAACTAACAATGAAATTACCCAACATATTTGGCGCTATTGTCGGGAAAGTATACATGGGGGTTAAATTTCAATCTAGAATTCCTTTTTAGCTTCAATCTCAATTTTTTTTAGAAGCATAGTTAAAATTCATGTTAAAAATCATTTAGGTGCATGAATTTCAATCAACTTTTGTACTATAAGAGTTTCAACACTAACCCATTTATGGATAGGGGATCTAGAATGATAACCAAACATATATTGGAGAGGAAGGACTACATTGAAGGTTGGTTCCAAAAAGTGACTAAGCCACAACATTCTTTCATTCTTCAAAAAAATCCTATCACCTAATTCAAATGCACAAATTATATTCATATCCTTGCAAACATTGAGGTATATTTTTCAAAGTTCGATGTGAGCAGACTAGAGATCTCGATCCATAAATGGCTTCATTGGAAATACTCCTACACTTGACAAAATAACTTTTCTTTTCCAAAATAGAGTAGAATAGAATATGGAAATCAAATCAAGCTTGGTAATTTCTTGGAAATTTTAATTTGGTGGTGCAGTAAGAGCCACCTTGTTCACTAACCATTGGCCGGAAGATATATAATACAAGGGAAGTTTGCGAAGAAGGAGAACAAGTGGAGTTTAGACAGCTAAAATTTGAGGTTTGAGATCAATCCTTCTTAATTAAATTTCAGATTTCAAATGAATAAGAATTGATAAAACTCATGAGTATGCTCTCTTCTTGCACCTTGTTGTGACCTGGAAGGTCAAAAAGTAAAATTTAATCAGTTAGCTTTGAAATTTTACAATAAAAATCATAAATTTGAAAAATGACTAGGATATCTCAATTTACCATTGATTCTAAAAATAAAATAAAAATTGCTTAAAATTTGATATCCAATTGTCAAATAAATTTGTCTCATAATATGCAACAATAAATTATTTTTCATTATTAAGAAAAAAATTAAAATTAAAAATTAAAAATATCCTAATTTTTATAATTTTCTAGAATAGTTTCATTTTTTTATTATTAAATAAAAAATAAAACAATTTTGGCTCGTTGACCTAGCTCCAGAGCTGCTCCCGTTTGACTGTGCATTCTCTTACACAACAGCCCCAGACATCATGGATGTTGGTGGGGGTGCTGAACCCCTCCCCCCCCCCGGCCAGTCGGATGTCATTGCTTTTCGAAAGTTAGTTGTAAGAGGGAATAAGAGGCCTCTGTCTGAATCTCAACAGAAGTTTGTGAGAAAGCTCGATTGCATCCCTTCAGTGGCATTTCCTGTTGAAGAAACCTGCAGTTATGCTCTAAATCTAGCTGATTGAGGGCTTATCGGTCAATTTACTAGCCTCTGGCCTTCCCCCAAAGCCATGGAGGACTGGGTTCAGAGGAACTGGTCTCCCCTTATCTCTGAAGGGATTAAAAGCCATTTTGTAGAAAAAGGATTCTTCGTATTTGTATTTGAGAATGTAGAAGATAAAAATCGCATTTTTAGAAATGGGCCATACTTCATGGGGCCTCAAGGGCTATACCGAAACAAATGGACTCCCAATTTTGACCCTGCACAAGACGTGCCCTCTGTTGTCCCAGTGTGGGTTTGTCATCCCCACCTTCCCCTGCACTGCTGGAACCAAAAATACCTACAAACCATCGGCAATTCACTAGGAAGGTACATAGATCAAGCAGTGAGAAAGGACTAGTACTCATGTGCTCACATATGTGTTGAGGTGGATCTAGAAGTTGGGCTGTCGGAAGCAATAAAACTAACAGTCGCAGATTGGACTCACATTCAGGAATTAGACTATGAATAGCTATCATTCAAATGATGGCACTGTCATGGCTATGGCTTTTGCAAGGCACTGCAAAAAAAAATCACCAAAGAAAGTGAAAATTCAAAAGAAGAACAATGGACCACAATGCAGAAAACAGGGCTAGCAAAACCACAAGGAAAAGGGACAGCGAAAATGAACAAAACCCCGCCAGTTGGGCAAGATCAAGGCGTTGGGAGCTCCATCCCCTCTCTGATAGCAAGTACTTTAAATACAGAGACCAATAATGTAGCAGAAATAAATAATGATAGCGACGATTAGCAGAAGCTTCCCTCCATTGGAAAATACAGCGAAGAAGAAGGGCATATAGAAGTAACCCCTAAAATCTCCCCTTCTCTCTCGTATGCAGACATAGCTAGAAAGAAGATAATAGAATCTCATAGCTCCTTGGAGGATGAGATCCTTTAAAGGCCTACAAAAAGAGCTGGCAGAAAGTCCCATAAAGAAGCAAGGGAGGAAGAGGCAGAAAGACAAAAAACACAAGGAAGCCAGCCCAGAATTGAGATGTCCATCTCAAGGAGCACCAGAAAAAGGCCTCCAAATGGAGGAGCTCCAAACACCCCCAACAGTAAGTAATGTGTATCATCTCTTGGAATTGCAGAGGCTTGGTGAATCCGTCTAAAGCTAAAGTTGTCAAGGACCTCATGAAAACGGAACCAACAGATATCCTCTTGCTCCAAGAGATAAAAATTGAAGGGGAAACCCTTCTGGAGATCAACAAAAATAAATGGCAGAAGAATGTAGGTAAAGCAGTAAGTTCAAGGGGCTCCTCAAGAGGAATTTCCACCTTGTGGAAGGAGGACCAATTTACTCTTGTCAATTCCTCCGAGACTCAGCACTGGATTTTCACCAAGCTGAAGCATATAGAAAGTAATTTATCCTTTGCAATTTTCAATTTATATGTTCTGGTAATGTATACAGAGAAGGAAGAATGTTGGCAAACTTTAAATTCTTTTCTAGAACTCCACTCTCCAAATAATATTATCAATTTTGGAGATCTTAACATAGTAATGAATTCAAAAGAAAAAAGAGGAGGCAGTAGTAGCAGGGATCAAATGATTCATGTGGTTGAATACATAGTCCTCCAATGGGATATAATGGATTTCAAGCCAAATAAAGGATTATACACTGGGACCAATAACAGAATAGGGGAAGAACACATCTCGGCCAGTTTGGACAAATTTCTTGTCCAAAGCTCAATGTTGTTGGACAAGAGGCTCATCTCCTCAAAAATTCTTCCTACACTCACTTCGGATCATAAGCCCATTCTTCTTTCGCTAGAAGAGGAAGAAAATCTGGGCCCAATCCCATTCAGATTTAGTCCACTTTGGAGTGGTAAATATGGATTCCTTGATACAATTTGAAAGGCTTGGTCCACCACTATCAATGGATCTCCCAGTTATGTGTGGGATCATAGGTTAAAGGAAACAAATAAATCTCTCAAGGAATGGAGCAAAAAGCCCATAATCACCCCAAGCAGTCAGAGAAAGGAAGTAGTGCAGCAGTTGGAATATCTTTAGATGGAAATGGACACCAAAGCAGCTTACCTGGCCAAAGAAAAAACTGCCCAATGCAACTCTTATCGTTCCTTTCGAAATGAAGAGGACTATTGGAGAATTAAGTCATGCAGTATTTGGTTGAAATTCGGAGATAGGAACACCTCTTATTTCCATCGACAATTCAGATCTCGTCTCTCCCGCAACCATATCTCAAAAATCACTACCTCTGAAGGGGTGATCTGCTAAGGCATAGACCAAATTAAAGATGCTTTTGCCTCTCATTTCCAAAATCTATACAGCAAAGGAAACAATGGTAGTGAAGAGGACATCTCAGAATTTCTCAACAGAATTCCTTCATTGGTAAAAAAAATGACAATATAGCACTCACAAAACAAGTCACTGAGGAAGATATCAGCAATGTCATATGGTCCATGGAACCTGATAAAGCCTCTGGACCTGATGGGTTTTCAATCCATTTCTATAGGATCTACTGGTACATCATCAAAGTCGACTTGGTAAGAATAATTAAAGGATTCCTGCAAAAAGCAAAGATGGGGGGCAGCACCAACTCAACCTTCCTTGCATTAATTCCAAAAGAATCAAACCCTAGCACCTTCGAAAGGTTCAACAGACCCATCTCTCTCTGCAACGCCTCATATAAGATCATTGCAAAACTCCTTGCCAATAGAATTAAGGCGCTCCTCGGAAGCATCGTCTACATTTCTCAAGGAGGATTTTTCAAAGGAAGACATATATTGGATAATGTCATTCAAGTTCAGGAAACCATGCACTCCAACAATCTAAAGAAGGAGAAAGGTATGTTGGTCAAGCTGGATATGGCTAATGCCTTTGATAGGGTCAATTTGTCCTTTCTCTACAGGGTCCTCCTCTCCTATGGATTTTCACAAGAATTTGTTAGCTTGATTAAAGCTTGCACTAGCAAGCCTTGGATAGCTCCGTTTGTTAATGGGAGGCCTACCAGCTATTTTTAAGCCATGAGAGGATTGAGTCAAGGTTGCCCTCTCTCCCATTTCCTGTACATCCTCTTGGCGGACACGCTCAGTAGAAAGCTGGAGATGGACAAGGATGCAGGGTCTGCTCCCGGTCTTCGAATTATGAATGGGATGGAGCCAATCAATCATGCCCTCTTTGCAGATGATTCTTTGATGTTGGGCGGTGTCTCCAGCAGAATTTCCTCTGCGTTTAAAGCCACCCTCCAAGGCTACTGCTTCTTATCTGGAGCACTGATAAATGATAGAAAAAGTGTTGTTTACACATGGAATGTTGATGAGAATGACATCCAGAGAGTAGCACACATATTGGGGTTCACTGGTAATGCTAGATGGGA
This sequence comes from Pinus albicaulis, assembly GCA_034641835.2. Lineage (NCBI taxonomy): Eukaryota > Viridiplantae > Streptophyta > Pinopsida > Pinales > Pinaceae > Pinus > Pinus albicaulis. The sequence goes on from CM076584.1 coordinate 635,477,545, forward strand.
TAAAATAAAATATTTAGGATTGTCATTAACGCTGGGCATCAACAGAAGATCACCATGGGACAGTGTAATAAATAAAATCAAATCCAAAATTGAATCCTGGGGAGGTCAGTGTCTCACGCACGGAGGAAAGCTTACTCTGATTAAATCAGTGCTCTTTGCCCTCCCAATTTACCAAGCATCATTTCTAATGGCACCCAAATCAATTTCTGGGCAGATCACCAAGTTGTTGCGTGACTTTATTTGGCATGGAGGTAAAGGGAACTAACGCAAGTTCCACTAGATCAAATGGGAGACTGTGAAACACCCTCTGCGTGATGGTGGTCTCCAGATACGGGATCCTGATCAAGCTAACATCTCCCTTGGATGCAAGATCCTCTGGAAACTTCACGACGACCCCAACCATCCTGTATGTTGTGCCCTCAGAAAAAAACACATTAAAGGAGTAGCATTAAGACAACTACAGGTGGAAAACAATAAGAAAAGCACGCAGATCTGGAATCTATGCAAAAAAGGCACTGAATTATTCCAGTCATACCTATATCGAATCCCTGGAAATGGGAAAAAAGTGAACCTGTGGAAAAACAACATTATGGGCCATGCGCCTCTTGTTAATTCTTCCAGTATTTAGAGATTCGATAATGGTTGAATGGACGAGGAATACAAACAGTCTATGATATCTCAGAGTGGGACGAGACAGGCAGATGGATATCTTGGAGCTTTACCAATACCCTAAAGAACTTGTTACAATAGTTAGAAACTCTTAAAATAGAGCTCAAGGACGCTACCCTGGTGCACAAGCTAGTAGATGATTCTTGGGGCTGGGGTACCTCTGGCTTCTACTCTGCTGCTAAGGGTTATGCTCATCTGCAACCTCAGCGTGAAAGACCTCTTCCAGAGAGTTTCTGGCTTTAGGTATGGGATCCAATGGGCCTTCCCAAAATAAAATTTTTCTTCTGGACGCTAATGCATAAAAATATCTTAACAGGTGAAAATAGCTTGAAAATAAGTATCGTTGGTCCACAAAAATGTGCCCTCTGCAGGAAAGAACTTGAAACCGAAGATCACCTTTTCGTTGACTACCCCTTCGCCAAACAAGTTTGGACTCTCACCCTTCATGGCCTCAACACTGTCGCCCCTTCCCTAATCTCAGTAGTGGACCTCTTCTCCTCATGGAAGGAGCGATACCCTCTGGCCATCTCCAACAAGATCCTTTGGTCCTAGGTTTGGCTCACCATCCCTAAGTTTTTCTGTTGGAAAATATTTCTCACCAGGAATGAAAAGATCTTAAACGAAACTTCTTGGTCCCCCGCCATTTTAGCTGCTAAAGCCAAAGCTCTCCTCTTCGAAACATTGAGCAATCAACCCCTCAAGTCTGAAAACACTCTACTCCCTGAGGAAAATAAATGGTTTGGAACCTTTGTCTTCCGGCACAGGATACAAAGTGTTGTCAAACCCCCTCTCAATCCTGAGTGGAGGTTAAGGGACACGGAAGAAAAATCACAAAGCTCGTGGAGGAAGCATGGTAAAGCAACGGTTTTCTTTGATGGAGCCTCCAAAGGAAACCTTGGGACAACAGGTGCTGGAGGCATCATTTTCTCTCCAGATGGAACTAGAAGAGAAACCTTTAGCTGGGGTTTAGGATAGCGAACAAAAAACCAAGCAGAAATCCTGGGTCTGTTAAAATATTTTCAAATCGCTAGAGAAAAAGGATTCAGGGAGCTGCAAGCATTCGAAGACTCTGAAATTTTGATCAAAAAGATACATTTGAAAGATCAGTTAAATGATGTTTTCCTAAACCAGAGCTTACACAAGCTGAGATACATTCTGCTCAACTTCACTTCTTTGAAATGCTTCCACATTCTCAGAGATTCAAACAAAGAAGCTGACAGCTACACTAACAAAGGTTGGCTTCTTCCACATGGTGACCTCAATATAAACGACAGAAACCCTTTACAATTTTGCATCCCGTGAATGATTTTCCAACTTGTAACAGGAACAGTGTTTGTAACCTTGTAATGATGGTTGTTCTCGACCCGGCCCAACTTGATTTATCTATTAAATAAAAATCCTTATCCGTTTAAGTTATTAAAAAAAAAAAAAAAAAAAAAAAACAAATTAAAAAAAAATATTATTTAATTCAAATTTGTTTTATTTTTTAATAATATTTTTAAAATAATAACAATAAAAAAATAATAAAAAATATCAAATAAACTAAATTTTAATAAATAAAAGTTATTAATAAAAACAATAAAAAAATAATAATAATTTTTTTTTCAAATGTTTGTGGCCCAAGCCAAAGGCTAAGGCCTCCACACATAGCGTGAGGCCAAGGCCCATGGCCAAGGCAATCCCACGGCCTGAATGCACTAGTCGAGGTTGAGGTTGAGGCATACAGGCCTAGACCACACACAACGTAGGTCGCCAAGGCCCCTAGACAACAAATAGGTCGGCCATGGCTAGGAAAAAAATAAAAAAATATATAATTAACAAAAGAAAAAAATGAAAAAAATGACTAAAAATTAAAAATAAAATCTAGTCAAGAAAATGTAGAACAACCAAAAATTCAGAAAGAGAGACACAATTTTTTTTTTTTTTGCTCCACCTGCAAATAAAAATTGCAACAACATTTTTTTCTAAGTTTTAACTTCAATGATTTCTCAAATTTTTATAGAGTAAATTGGTTGGGCATATCCATTTTTTTGGCAAGAACATGAGTTCAAATGAAAATAAAATATTTTGGTGGCATGAAATGTATTGATAAGTGCCCTGGAGAAATTAGACACTTGGATTGCTTCCTTAAAATCTTGAATTTTTTTTTGCTAGATTTTTGTAAAATTGTTGCTTCGTTAGTCATTCTGTCAAGAATGGTTAATATTTACAAATTTAAATAGAGTTTTATTTTCATTTTCAATTACAAATGTGACTTGTGGTTTGTTGGTAAGTTGTTGAATTTGTAAAATGGAGGTCATAAGTTCAAATCCAATGGATGTCAAACTTTTTTAACTATTCAACAATTTTGGCAATCCTTAACTAGGCGAAAATTTCACTGTCATGAGGCAAACATGGATTGGTCCATGTGGCAACATACTATTGGTCAGCATTGCACATTCATCGCCCAGTTTTCCTCCATATCACCATGTCTATTCAGCAATCCACATCACTCTTCCACGTAAGCCTACCAAATCAATGTCCACATCAACACTAGTACTACCACATAGCACCTTCTAGAGCTTCCATGTGGCACTCCTTGGTGTTGCCATGTGGCACCCATGCACCATATTTTTATTTCCTTTCTAAAAATTCAAACAACCATAACTTTCTCATACGAGGTCTGCTTAAGGAAATTCAAGCATCGTTGGAAAGATATCAACAAGAAAAACATGATGAGATAGTTTTAATTAGAATTTGAGACAATAAAAATTGGTCATTTTTTTAAATATTTTGCAACAACTGGACTTTGAAAAATCATTGATTCATTAAAAACATGTTTTTGATATAAATTTTCTTTAACTCAGTTTTTGAATCACTCAAATTCAATATCAAACAAAGAAATTATCAACAAAATACTAGCAGGTTTTCTAAGGTACCACTTCTTGGGAGGGTAAAGTGCATTTCATTTGTATTTTTTTCCTTGAATTTTTATTACTATCACTATTTATGAATTTTTTGCATATATATTGTATGAAGAGAGACTATTCAACTCTCTCCTTCAATAATCATATGTTTTGTTGCATATTAGTGCTAAGATTGTGCGAATTTCACGATGATTAAAGAAGATCAATTTATACACAAGTGGTTCTCAAAGACCAATTTATTTTCAAGAAGAACATGAAGAACTCAAGTTAATTTCAAATCATATTTATAATGTCACCGCTACTCATTCATTTTCCTCTTTCTAAGCTTACAGTCCATCCATGAATTTTCATCTTCCTACTAGGAGATATTGATTGTAAAACCATTTTCCCTTTGCAAATTTCACACTTTCCCGCCTCACTTACAATTCATCCCTAATCCATGAATAAAGTCACTCAAATCACTTACAATGTTGAGTTACCTCATTAACCTTTTCCTTTTTCAAAATAAAACCTACTACATAAATGAAAATATTTCATCTATGGTCATTTACATCATTACTTTATGCTCGTGTTCGATGGTGGGGGATTCATTAAGGCCCTCCTTCTAACAATTCTTGACCCATCGACTTCAACACATTATCTAGGTTAGAGACTAGAGATATTTTTAGTACCTTGAGGCTTGCATGCCTTAATGGAAAGTTCTCTCACCAATAAATAGTGGGAATATATCATTGTCCCATATTTGTTGGACCTTCTAAGTGACTTGACTTCAACTTATTTATTTGTACCTAGTACGATGTACTTGGTAATATTGACTCTCATTGAAATTAATGGTGAGTATTCTCGTGTTGATTAATGACATTCATTAATGGTCAGTAATCCAACATTTTATTTATATGTTTGACATCAACAAACTTTATTCACATTGATAAGAATTATGCCACGATTTGGATATGAATGAAGACTATATGATTTCAGCAGCCCGCGACAGTGTTCTAATAAATCAAGATTCATTTCAGAATTCACCAGCAATAACATTAGTTCCAGAAATAAGGAGGCACAAATATTCCACTCTCAAATTTCTTCCACTATCCATGCAACCAAAAGCATAAGAAGAAAATCATATTCTTTCACTTCACATTCCATGATCCAGTAGAAATAACCAAGATTTCACAAATGCATAACTTATCAACTTTTTAGGTAGGTGAAGGTATGTTGTTTCTAATCTTTATGATTTCAGTAGCCCACGACAGTGTTCTAATAAATCAATATTCATTTCAGAATTCACCAGCAGTAACATTAGTTCCAGAAATAAGAAGGCACAAATATTCCACTATTCATGCAACCAAAAGCCTAAGAAGAAAATCAGGTTCTTTCACTTCACATTCCATGATCCAGTAGAAACAACCAAGATCTCACAGATGCATAACTTATCAACTTTTTAGGTAGGTGAAGGTATGTTGTTTCTAATCTTTAACCAGTAAATCCTTGAATGCTAAAAGACATATATTTGGAAATTTCCCTTCTGACATTGCTTTCCCGATTTTCAAAAGATAAGAAAAAAACACCTTTATTTGGGGGGAGGGTATTCATTAGCATTTTTACTTTTGATATCCCATAACCTCAAACATTCTTGACCAACATACTTATCCCAACTAAATGTTGCTACTATTTTTGGTTCTCTAAAGATCGATATGTATTGTAAAAGATTGAAATTATGAGCAAGGATTGATTCATATACATATGAGTAGGTATTAATTTTTAATACATTCTTAAGTATTCTTTGTTACATCAAGAAGAAGAATAAAAGAAAAGTGTTGTCACACAATAACCAAAACTTGAAATAGTTATGGTTGTCACATGGAACCAACCATAAGAGATGCCACTTAGATATATTTCAGATATTAAAGAAGGCTTTTCAAAATATGTAAGTCCTGCAAAAGAATATGCAAGTCACAAAAATGAATTTTTGAAAAATCTTGCACATCTCGAGGCTACATAAAAGAAGCTACAAAAATAATAAGATTACTTCAATCCATGACAATCAATGCAAATTTCCATGAGGACATGCAACATCTTTAGTTGGGAGGAATGTTGGGTCTCCAAAATTTCATCCATTTCACTCAATTTTTTTCACTTTTCTTCATAATTTTCCGTATTCCATAGCTCCATAAACATGCACAAAGATGATCTAGTGGATCAATTTTATACTCAAAATTCAATGTTCTCATAATTTAACAAAGCATGTGCACTTGCGTAGATCTCGTTATTCTGAATCTACCACAACTGGTTTCATGAAAAAGCGACTCTGTATGCTCTTGCAATCGCTTTCTGTTCGCTTTTGGAAATAATTAAAAAAAATGGTTTTTGGATGTACAGGGTTTCCCAGTCAGCAATCCGTACTACTGACTGGACCGTTGACCGATGACTGGATAGTTGACTACACCTTGTTGGGCTAATCATATCACGTCATTTATCACTTGATGGTTCGTTTGAGTTAGGGAAACATGATTGGTTGATGGTACGACCAACCAGGGAACACCACATCACAACGTGCCACCCTGTTGGCCGACCAAAACTTTGGTTATGGGTGGATAGACCTCCATCGAAATCGAACATGCGGCCTTAGGGTGGTTAAACCAATGCACCCTCTCAATACGACTTAAAATATTATGGTTTTATGTTATATTTGAAGTTGAATGTCATCGCATTTAGGGGTGGGTCGGGGCTAGCCCTAGCCCTAGTCACCACGACCACACAATCAAGGGGTTAGACTAGGGGCTAGGGCTTAGCCCGACCCCGCCTATTTTTTTATTCTAAAATATTCGGCCAACAATATATTAATTAAAAAAATAGTTATAAGTCCACATTGGGAAATTAAACGATCCCACAAATTGTGCCAGATGTTGGCGAAAAAGTTTCCCCGTTAACGCTTTTTAGGGCGAAATTGTGGGGCGGTTTGCAGGATTTCAAAATTGTAGGACGAATTGCTGGAAAAATTGTGGAGAACATAACTTCTTCAATTTTTGGTTTTTTTGGCCTTTTTGTTTGATTACAAACTCAAATCGGTGGTGGTTCCCTCCTTGGATTGTTGCCATTTTATGGATTAGGCTCTCGTCTAACAGTGAATGTTTTGGGTTTCTTTTTAATTAATTTGTCCCTGGTTCAAGTCATAAGTTCTGGCTCTGGGTTCGCGGGTTGAACAACAAGTCCTCGGTCATCCCTTATCGTTGGCCTGCCCAAAGTTCTGACATATCTTCTTTCGTATAATGGTACGCCCGAACCCCAGAGTTAGCCCTTCTCGCAGTGGAGGTCATGGCCGAGGCAGACAAAAGGATAAACAGAATGGAAGTGGGTCTTCCTCTGCGCAACCTCAATGAAAAAGTGGGTGCGGAACTGATGCCCGGATAATTAAGGAGGTTGTTCAAGCTTATAATGTAGGTACTCTTGCTCAAGTAAAACAATTGATTGAGACGCGAGAAGCATAGCTCAACCAATGGGTTGAAGATGAAGTGCAGGTGGAGGATTGGCGTCTTCTCGCCCCAGACCCAGGTCATACCCGAGGTCGCACCACCCAATATAAAAAAACTATTTATCTTTATTGGCTTATGAAGAATGTCATAGCTAAAGTCATTATGGTTTCATCGGTAAATTTGGTTAAGTTGGACCCTGGTCTCCAAGACATTCAGCATCAACAACAACTGATTCAACGTCAAATTCAACGACAAAATCAATGCCTTGGTCGGATTGAACAACACATTCTGTGCCTCCCTTAGTCAAAATTACCTGGTTCTAGTGCAAAGGATCCTGCCTCGATGGAGTCCTCACACGATGGCTAGTTTTAGGATCAGTTCTGTTTTATTTTTGTTTATCTAAATGTTGTATATTTCAAATAGCAGAAACTGTGGTATTTATGTAGATATAGAAAGACTCTGTTTTTTAGATATTCAGATCTATAAAACCATGTTTGACAAACTTAAAACTTTCATATTTTGATTGGCTTATAATGTGTTTCGGTGACCAACAAACTTGGTTTCTCATTAGATAAGAAAGCCACTAAACATTTTCTATAGTTGTAACCCGCTTTTTGAATAAATAAATAAAATTCTAAAAAACTTAAAAACAAATATAATATATAAAATTATTAATAATTTTAAATTATAAAATTACAATCATCCTGAGATTTAAATTATTTTATAAAAAAAAAAACCAATGACACTTCACTTAATTTTATGTTTTTAATAAATAAATAAATTCCCTTATTAGAAATCCCTTCTTTCGTAGAAAGACATGACACATAAAATATTCAAAAATTACATATAAAATAAAATATTCAAAAACCCCTGCTTTCGTAGAAACGAATAAAGAAAAAACTTTTAAAAGCAACTTGAAAAGACACGCACCAAATCAGGGACCAACCCTGGTAGTTCCCATTAACTCATTAAGTGCAATGAAAAGGTATCATAAATTTCACTAAAAGTGGTGTGTTCTCTTTTGGTAAACGAGTGTGTTGTTATCTATCGTTTGGATATAGATTGAGATATACTGTATTTTGGCTTAATTATATGCGGGTTATACAACATTTATTATACTATGACTGAGATAACCATATCATTTCACCAACTTTTGATTATCTGAAATCAGATAGGGAACACCAATTATAAGCCAACAATAGGACATCACACATCATTCTAACCAAGATACTTTGACCTGCATATAACATATGTGGTATTATATCAAGATGCAGGTGGACACCTCAAAGAAACCAGATAGGGAGTATCAATTATAACCTAACAATAGGACATCACACATCATTCTAGCAAAGCCCAAGATATTTTGACCGGCATAACAATATATCAGAAGATGCTCTGACTGGCAAGATAAAACAATACTTACTCAGAAGATTTTGAGTACATTGTATATTTCCAGAGTCTATAAATTATTGTTGATGAATGTTTTTGGAGAACTGTGTGTGTTGCTATCAAAGATTTGCTTATTGTTTCTGGTGAATCTTTCACTTATATTTAGGAAATTAGAGTTCACTCTAAACTTAGGGCAAATCCTTAATAGCAACAAATTTTTCGAGATAGGTAAAAGATTAACCAAAAATGTTAAGAAAATCTTTGATAGCAACACACAGTTCTCCAGAAGCATTCATCAACAATACTGGAAAATACAAACGCCAAAAAATACTCTGAACTGTAATTCCACAATCTATAAATTATTGTTGATGAATGTTTCTGGAGAACTGTGTGTTGCTATCAAAGATTTGCTCATTGTTTCTGGTAAATCCTTCACCTATGTTCAAGAAATTAGAGTTCACTCTAAACTTTGGGGCAAATCCTTAAGAGCAACAAATTTCTCGAGATAGGTGAAGGATTGACCAAAAATGTTGAGAAAATCTTTAATAGCAACACATAGTTCTCCAAAAACATTCATCAACAACACTGAAAAATACAAACACCAAAAAATACTCTGAACTGTAATAAAAGCTTGGAAATACTTCTACAGACTTGAAAAAAAATATACATTACTAAAATATAACCAAAATTTTGACTATCTTCTATATCATAAAGATTTCAATAAAAAAAATTTATTAGTTATTTCAAAGCATATGATAAAGCGTTTCAGCTAAGATACAGCAACTAAAAATATTACTATTATGCAGATTATTGGACCAAAATTTTGACTATCTTTTATATCATAGAGATTTCAATAGATTTTTTTTAATTGTTATTTCAAATGATATGATAGACATTTTAATAGTTATTTCAAAACATGTGATAAAGCATTTCAGCTAGATACAGCAACTGAAAATATTTATGTGCTATTCAGTGGGTATTAAAATTTGCTCGGACTATTTTAAATACTGTTGCAGCATGAATTAATAATGGAATAACAGAATTACAGTGATATACTTTATCATTGTAGTTAAAGGTGCAGAATACATCTCAAGCTCTTGCCTTCTAACATCAATTCAAAAGCTTTGTTGATGTCTGAAAATGGCAACTCCTGGGTAATAAACTCCTCTACCCTGATCTCCTGCGTTCAAAATCAAAACAAGTATATATAATGTATTATTCAGTGAACAATATTAAGATGGGCATTAAATGGAATGGATAGGCAAGGTTTATACCTTATTCATAATTAAAGTATCAACCAGGTAAGGCAGTTGACTTTTTCCCTTCACACCACCAAATGTTGCAGCCACAATTCTCCTCCCAAACAATTCAGATGGATGAAAACTTATCTTTCGCGGACTCATATCCAACCCTAACAAAATAGTCAAACCTAACGACTGCAATTTATATTAATATCAGAGAGATTGCACTTCACATTAACTGAAATTGATTTGACATACCAAATTAAGGGAAGGGCTGCTTTACCTGCCTAGTAGCCAAGAAGGCCTGATATAGCGCCTCTGTGTTTCCAATGCATTCGAAGCTGTAATCCACACCTCCATCCGTCATCTCTGTTATCACCTAATGGAACGATCCCTCTCTTTATCAGCAAGAAAAGCCATCCAAGTCTTCTAATATAAGATCAGATAATATGGTTCAGCAAAAAATACCTCATGAATTGGTTGTTCATGGTCTTTTGGATTGATGCAGTCAGTCACACCCAAGGCTCTAGCTGCATTGAAAGCCTAGTAAATATCATGTTCTCAAATTGCAAATATCTCTTTTAACTCAGGAGGAAGCTATAAACTTTCGAAGGATGAAATCATTTTTGTTAAAGAGCATAAAAGATTAAAGCAATTTGATTTTTCAAGGATTAACTTAAAAATTATAATTTAAAATAGAATCATTAATTCTAGAATTCAGACTCTAAGAGTTATAATTACAATTATACACTAAATTGGTATATGAGATCTTCTTATTTATGAGATAATTTATAAGATAAAAAAACCATTTTTGCTTTACAATCTAACAAATAAAATTTATAAAAACATACCTACTCTATCCTCTAATTTTAATCTCATAAACTCTTACCAAGGAACACATACTCTTAACATAATATTATGGATATTTGATTAGTTTACAAAAGAAATCCCACTTGGATATTTGATTAGTTTACAAAAGAAATCCCACATGCAGAATCCCTTTTTTCACCTTTTATGAACTTGCTTGGATTTGTGTCTACGCCAATTATCCTGGATGCGCCTCTCATTCTCGCACCCTGTGAAACCTATACACAGCCAGGAGGTCATTACTGTAACAAATTAGAAACTTACATAAAGTCAAATCAGGAAAGCCAGGGGCAATAGCTTGGAGAGAATGAGAGAACTCACTGCAAGGCCAACAGTGCCGAGGCCAAAAATGGCCACTGTTGATCCAGGTTCAATATTGGCCATGTATAAAGCTGCTCCAACACCTGATTAAATACCCACCAGAAATAAATATTTGTCAATATTTGTCATTCTAGCAGTATATGTACTTTAGTTAGTTGACATACAGAATTATTGCTCCAATATCTGATTAAATACCCACTAGAAATAAATATTTGTCATTCAAGCAGTATTTCTTCTAGTTAGTTAGACTAATCAGTTGTTTAGTTTGTTCGTTTGGTAATGTGAGTTTTGAGATGACTGGTATGCTTAACTTGTGGCTTGAATAGCTGTGATTCAAAGATATCTAAGCTATCAAAATCACCTGAGATTTCACTTTCCCTGACCACACCAGCCCTTAGCACAGCTGATTTTTTCCCATAAAATTTCGAACTGATAACCTTTTCACCAAAAATACCTTAGCTTAAGACCCTGTCAACCTCTATTCTAAACCCCTTGCAATTTTAAACCAGCTACTTTCACACATTAATTTACATTAATTATTAATTATTTTTGGTTTCTTGGCTAAACCTACAGACTTTTGATCAGACAACCTTCATAGACAAAGTAATTTAACACTCAACAGTACACAATATATCCTACTATTCTAAGCCCCAAGGACTGCCTGGCCATTCATGCATTAAAAGATGACAGAGCTAGTAATTGATACCTGTGGTTATACCGCAGCCAAGCAAGCATGCTTGGTCCAAAGGGGCCTCTGGGTTGATTTTGACAACGCAAGCATAATCAACGACCGTATACTCACTGAATGTGGAAGTGGACATCAAATGGTAAATGGGTTTTTCCCTAATTCAGAAACGAGTTTTTCCATCAATTCTCATCACAGTCCTTGTGGGATCGATTTTGAACTTATCACACTGATTAGTCCTACTGGATTTACAGCACACACAATCTCCACACTCTCCTGTGAACAAGGGAATCACATGATCTCCCTCCTTGATATCTGTCACGCCTTCTCCTACGCTCTCCACTATCCTGCAAGCATAATTCTCATTCATTAGAGCAGTTTGAAAAGCAAATAATGGCCCAAAAAAAAAGAGTGATACATATTTACCCAGCACCCTCGTGTCCCAATATGCGAGGAAATGCTTGAAGTCTTTCATCCTGCAAATATTATGTGATCTGGAATTAAAGAAATCAAGGGCAATCAAAGGCAGCAACCAATGGCAAGTAATTAGAACAGAGAAGGAAACCACAAAAGAACACACTCAGATATGTTATTGTTCAGTAAATTGTTTGAAGCTACATAACTAAATAGACTCAAAATTGCTAAGAGATATGCCACAAAGGGAAGTGTACCAACATAGAAACAGGATTACCTTTCCAGTCCAGTATAAAATATCAGTGTGGCAAACAGAGGTGTGGGTGATTTTGATGCGGACTTCCAGAGTTTGTGGTGGATCTACTTGAATTTCTTCAATAACCATTGGCTGCTTTGCTCCCCATGATACGGCCGCTGGTTTTTTCACATGCCACAAATCATAATGACATTAATGTTGAACTGAAAGTTTTGGGTCTAGAATGGAAACTTAATCATGTGTGAGTTAAGATTAGCCTATCTATTTTCCGTGATTTTAAATGTATTTAATATGTAGCTCTAATCAATTGAACTCATGCACTTTACTGAATAACCACTCATATCAGATTGTATTTGCTCACTCACCTCTGCCTCTCTCTAAATATTTCTCAAAATAAGAATGGTAGTAAAACGATACCTCTGCAAGTGATGACTTTACCAGCAGTTTTCTGAGTCAACACACACCCTTGATCATTAAGGCTGAGAGTATCTACCATGTGGGTGAGATCACTAACACTTTCTTCAGAAGGATTTTCCATCACTTTGCAACCGACAAATCATGAGAATGCAAAACAACGCACTCACTCAAGTCCAGCTTTATAATCAGGTGACTTGATATTGGCGAGGCAGAGGGGCTGCAAGCATGGAAAATTTTCAAAAGGCATTCCTTGGACATGGAATAAAGTGCAATCAAACTCATGTGTTTTGGGACCATAATTTCGTCTTAGAGCTTGTTTGTTAGTTTTTGATTTTAGGTTTTTTAATCAAATTCGTTTTGAATTCTATGGTTAATCCAACGTCAAAAATTTATGTGCTTGAGTGCAGAGATGACAAAGTTCTCAACCTAATCAAATCTCAATCTGAAAAATATCACCTTGTCATGGGCCAGTAATTGGATTGGTAACAATAAATCAGAATCACATGCTCCCACCGACTTCCCCTATAAAGAAATCTGTATTCCAGTCATAAGGGCCCAGGAATTGAGCCCCAGCACTATACCCGAGGCCATTCTGGAGTCAGGTCCGCTGGAATATTATTGTTGGTAAACATTGTGTATTATTCCCTGAATCTGCCGGATTATTATTGTTGGGACAGAAAGTATATTATCGAGTCAATCATTAAATATTGACAAGCACTTGTAAAGAAGGATTGTGGGTGTTAACATATAGCCCACCACTTCTCATAAGCCTCATTAACCATGTCCATTTGAACACTTATAATATCAATTTTGTAGGCCGTTCTACTCCACGAGGCGATGGAGATGTGAATGGCTGATATTTTACCATAAGCTTGGATGGGATTGCTCAGGGCACATTGAATATTTTGTAGAAATATTTATTTATCTTTTGATAATTATAAATTAATTTTGATAATAAAAATAATATTATTAATGTGTTTCAATTAGTGTAAAATAGTTTGTGATATGGTGTCATGTTAACATATTTTTTAGTCGTTCAAAATTTGTAAGTCTAAACCATAATGTTTGGTTTGTATGTGATTATCACATATCTCAATACAATAAAAATAAAAGTTTAAAATGTAAAAATATTATTAAAAAATGAATTTATTATATTAAAATTAGTTAAAATATAATTATTTTATTGAATTTTCATCAAATTTTACGTCAAATACACAACAACATCAACATGTATCATGCATCTATATGTAGAAGACATAAACAATCATACATATACTTTAGATGAACTATCTCCAACACATCAAATCTCCATGGAAGTTACATATGCGTGACACCATATGATATAAATATGATCTAGCAGTACTATCATCATCAAAATACCAACTATGTCAAGCAAACCATATGATTTTTTCACTATATGACAACATCAACAAAACTCCTTTCGTGCAACATAATGCCAACACATTCCAAATCCATTTGGAAGCACAATATCTCCCCCTAAATATGTGGTATTCCATCACACCTAGACATTTCATGGTTGACATAGCATCATTAGCATCAATTATCATCATTAGCATCAATAACAACTCGAACATGTAGTTGCTCCAAAATAATCAACAAATGCATGGCTACTTCAACTAAAACAAAATGGAATAGAAATAGAGCAAAAACTAGAATTAACACTTCAAACCTCAAGGACTCCCCCTGAACACATGCATCTCAAGAAATGCAGATTTGTCTTCTCATACAGTTCTCATATGGCTGCACAAATAAGAATTTTCATGCAACTCATAATGAAACCATATGCTCCCCCTCATACCATATTGCCTCTGTTTTTAGTGGAAGATCCTTGCTACTCTTTTCTCCTCCAGACTTTCATCTGCTGATACAATTCTTTTTCTTACGCGGTTGGCCTTGCATATTCTCCTCTCTCTGGTTCAATCTCCTATAACACATGGGAAGTTTGCAATCCTTGGCCTTATGGCCAACATTGTCACATACAAAACATCTAATGTGACCAAGGAAATGAAGAATGAGTTGATATCTTCTGTTGAACCAATTTTATTCCTTACATGTTCCCTCCAATCAATAGCCCTATGGCCAAAATCCTTACATGAGAAACAATAACCATAAAATGGACTATTATACTTGAAATATGGATATCCCCTTTGAAAGCATGCTTAATGTGGCTTCTCCTTGTGCTACTCCTTTTGATGAGAGATATTAATCTCTCCATTGCTACAAGTTGTTGCTATGTGACAATGAATTCCACACGTGTAGCATTTTCCAATTATATTCTTCTTCTTTTGCCTTCTTCTCTTATTTTTCTTCTTCTTGCATGGCTCACGAATATCAATATTTTTGCTGCAACTAGGTGCTCCAACAATTTCAGATTTGCATGTAGATGTTTGAGCACTAGTTTTCAGCCTCTTTACTTCTTCTCTTGCAGTAATTAATTCATCCTTCAATCTTTGAATTTCTACTTCAAGAGCCATTATCTTTGATTTCTCATCATATTTTATGCTCAATATCTCACTGCAACCACTGGTGCCTTCATCTTCTTGTCAGGAGGATTGATTATTTACTGCAATAAAAATACAATCCTTTACATTTTTCTCCATTTCTGAAAAATGTAATTTTCCTCCAAGATACAAATTCTCCAACCTATCCAACATTTCTTTGGAAGTCTCACAATGCTTCACATGCATGCTATTAAATTTTGAAATGTTATTCAAAATAATTTTTTAGCTAAATCATTTGATTTATCTTTAACACCATTTTAACTGATAGAAAAATATCTACATCAACGGATAAATAAATAAATAAATATATGAACCCAAACTCACTCTCTAAATCGCAAAGTTACCTTTATGAAGTATTGTAATACCTTACCGATCTATTTTGGTAAATTTACAAAAAAACTGCCAAAATCTCTAAGATCCACTCTATAACGATCAAGCTGCAACTGAGACCCTCGCTCTGATACCAATTTTTGGAAACTAGATCACTACTGAGCAGAGGGGGTGAATCAGTAGTGTGGAACTTTTAAAAATTTTCACCAATACTATTAATATTTCAAACCTTGCATGAACTGAAACACATAAACGTAAATCAAACATCAAAATAAACATGCAAGCATGGAAATAAATCAACACATGGACACAAGTTTGTCTGGTGTGTTAGTGTCAATGAGTCACCACTGATCAAATGTACTCTTTCCATGTGATTGATAAGGTCTTAAGGTTAAATGGTTATATTTTCAAAAAAAATTCAAACAAATTTGACATTTCTCTATTGTCATATGGTCATTGGTTATTGTCTAGGTCAGTGCTACTCCCTTTACTTGCTCATGGTCATCATCACTCATCATGGTCATGCCATCATTTAGGTGTCCTAGGTCATCAAAAGAGTTAATGTGCCATCATATAGGTCATGGTCTAGGATTTACATTTGATTGTCATCATAATGTCAGTCATCAAAACTTGTAAGAAGAGAGTCATGTCCATCATTTGGGTCACCATTACGGGAGTTAGAAAATTAGGGAATAAAGTAAAAAAAAGGTAACATTTCCTTTTCAAGAAATTATGTTGCAACACAATCACCTCAGCAAGTCATTTCTCAAAAGTACATATGATGTTACATCACCACTAAAGAAAAAATCGAGTTTCAAGCTATTAAAATACCATCCAAGCATTCAAGAACTTCATTTCATCCACCAACAGCTCTTCTCCACCATTGTGCCTCATCTCAGCCATTAAAGCATCGATTTTAATCACCAAACACCTTGCCCATCAGCTCGTTGTGTTTCTGATGCACACATGTTGTGCTTCTGGACATACATTGTGTTTTTTAGTTTGAAGGTCAAAGCAAGAAAACAACAGGTTAATTCTCATCCAAGAAGTTATCAACACTCCTAAACAAGTAATAAAAGCATTCATCAGCCCTCTCATGGAGTGATTTCCTTCAAAAAGTGTTGAAATCCCTCTCCTAGGGTTTTATGTTGCGTTTTTAAGATTGCATGGTTTTTGCTTTCTTCAAAGGAGAAAATCCCTATGTTTTCTTCCTAAACACCCCGATATACACTTGATAGACCCTCCCTAACCATTTACCATACCTATTTTCCCCATCTCACCACTTTTCCCACAAAACCCAATCCCATGTTGCGCTTCTATTGCATTTCTGGGTTTTCCTTGTGTTTTTCATTTTTCCCCTTCTTCCCTCACCCATTCTCAGAAATTCCACTTGCATTGTGTTATTGAAACTCTCCCCTAATTTTTTCATATTTTTCCCTAACTCCTATCCCCTCCATTTCCCTCCCTAATCTAGCTGTTATGTTTTCCCTATTTTGCAGCCCTAAATCCCTACCCTTTCCCCCTATCAAACTAGGGCTTTTAGTCAAGCAAGACCAAAAACATGGCTAGTGAAAATAAGAAATAAAACAATGGGGGAAATATCTCAAGAGATGAGCCAACTCATATGGAAGAGATCAATGCTTCAGAGTTCATCAAGAGTTCATTTCAACAAGTAAGTTGCCTAAGGTTTTTTGAGAAGGTACAAGAGGTGGGCTATCATTGTAAGATGGCTAGTCTAATTGACACCCATTTTAAGAGGAACAAGACCACCATAGCAAG
Organism: Pinus albicaulis; assembly: GCA_034641835.2. Lineage (NCBI taxonomy): Eukaryota > Viridiplantae > Streptophyta > Pinopsida > Pinales > Pinaceae > Pinus > Pinus albicaulis. Next base: position 635,494,814 of record CM076584.1, read on the forward strand.
GATGGACTTCTTGGTATCAATAGAGGTCATAGCTTCAGCCACTGGCATCCCTAACCAAGGAGAAATGTGGTTTAAGGGGATGGATTTTGACATAAAAAATTATAAAGTGTTCTTGAAACTACAATATAAGGAAGCTCCCTCTCATATTTTCCCCTACATGAAATTATTGGATAAATTCATTCCTTTAATGAAGATGATAATGAAATATTTCACTTGTGGTGGTAGGTTTAGTAGGTTGTATCAGTACCACATTAGATTGTTGATGCACTTCACCTTTACAACAACCATTAAATCTACCTAACTACCTGTTTCGAAGTCTTGCAAAAATGATTGAGAAAGTGCAGACTAAAGGGAGAGCTCATTCAACTAGCTTATTCCATCATGCCTTGGTCAAATTCATAGTTCTTCATGAGCTCACACAGGTTAATATGTCTTGGGAGGCATTTTTGGAGGCAACAACTCTTTTGCCTATGTCTCCTCAGTCCAAAAGCGTCAACACTCCTACATCATCTTGGCCACAAAAATCTGATCCATCTAGCATACCATCATTGACCAAAAGACAACCTAGGGCAGAATATTCTCAAACCTACAAGAAGGGGAAAACATTCGTTTTTTTCCCCTAATATAGATAAAGGCATGGCTACACCTAAACCTCTGACTAGGTCACAAGTTAGAAGACTTCCTAAGGAAGCTACAGTTGAACAAGTTCAGGGATAAGCTATGGAGCAATCACCTAGACATGGAAATGAGTCACCCCTGCAGCATAATGATGAAGAGATGCCTCATAAAGAATACATATTGACCATAGAGATAAATCAACTGCATACATTATCAAGGAGAAGCAATCACAAATCAAGCGACTATAGGATGATCTATCAAATGAAAACTTTATGGTGGTCTTCTTGAAACATGAAAATAGGCACTTGAAAATCAGCTTGATGTAGAAAAGTACCTCACAAGAGCCTCCATCGTCCAGCAAAGAAGTTGAAGACAAAGGTAATATAGTGATAGATGTAGAGTAGATTGAAGACAAAGATATTCATAGGCAGCCAAGGAGACCTACCACAAGAGCATTGGCAAAGAAGAAAGAACAAGACAAGGATCCATCTCCTTCACCAACATACATGGACTCCACTGACCCTATAGTTGCAAGTATTGATAAGGAAAAGGAGTATTTGCTTGATAGAGGGAATTTTCACTTGGAGGAACTTATGGAAAAAGGAAAACAGAAACACTGCCATGCAGAGGCACATGGCAACGCACTACTACACTAGAAACATCATTTGCAAAATTAGGGTTAAGAACATGAAAAAGAAGCTCAAAAAAACCCAAAGAAAACTAAAAAATAAGAAAGATAACCTTGACCTCTTGGCTAATGCATCCTTAATTTCTTGAAGGCAAGACATAAACATGGAAAAGAAGAGAAATTTTGCAAAGCTTTGAAAATTTTTGAGTTTTTTGTCACAAAGGTAAAATTAGTGCATAGAAACGCAGCATGCCCACACTACGCTTTTTCCCAGGACTTCCAAATGACAAATGGAAAACATTTACATGTGTCTTATGGTTATTACATCTCAGAAATCTACTTTTGGTATCTTGTCAACTCATTGATTTGTAGGAAAAGGTAAAAAACCACTAAAATTTCACCTTTCTGCCACTATTTTTGGTCACACGCTGCGCTTCTGGAGTAGTTGTGGAAAAGTGAGTTTTAAGTAGTCTTGGAGAAGTGTTTTTGCTAATTTCAAGTTTCAATGATATAGAGAACATCCTAAGCTACCTGTACCAGCCTTCACCAAAGTTCAACAATCCCTCAAATTCATTCAAATCATCCTCTAAATATCATTGTGCTTTTGCTAAATTTCGTTGCGATTCTGAAAGACTTCGTTGCGCTTTTGGGGTTGAGGAATTTTCTAGACATGTGGAGGTAAAATGTCGAAGTTGGTCTATGTAATAGTGGTCTCACGAGTTTTTTCATGGTTAATGAGCTTATTCATGTTCAGCTTTGTTAAAGGATCTTTTGTTTAATGACTTGAGACAAAACCTCAAACTTGTTAGCTAAAAAAGGGGAAGTCGTTTCTAACTCCCCTAAAATTAGGCTATGAGTCATTAGATACACTAATTAGTTGTTTTGGATCATGTTTCGACCCATAGAGGTGGCATCTTTTTTATTTTTCTGTATGTACTCAAATTCAAGTCATTGTGAGGGTTGGATTCTTGGTAATCATAGTGTGGAGCTAGTGTACACCATTTTACAGTGACATCAAAGACATTTGCAGCAATATTCTTGAGATTATTTTGGTATGCTTATTGACAGTGTTTCTTATTAGATTTATCATCAATTTGAATGTTTATTTCTCCTTACAGCCATATGTATGTTTGTTGGGAAGGTAAATCCTCTCTGCGGACAGAGATGATCCCTCTAGCCCTAGAGTGGGTCTAGCAACAAAGGGAAAAGATAAAGTGTAGGTTCCTAATTAATGAATGAAAAGGACGGGGTATATTGACCTACCTGGATTCCAACGCTGTCGTCACTGTAGTGGTGGTGGCCTCTTGGTATCTGTCTCGATGGGTCACAATCCTTCTGCAATAGTGCTCAGATACCTGCATGAAGATCATCAAACAAGAGAAACATATAAGACAATGATTTCATTGATAATAAACTAACCAGTCAAGGAAGGTTAAGCATATTGCATCAAATAAAACACATTAACACAAGATGGGAACCAGACAATAGTCATGTATATATATAAATAGAAGAAAGAGTTACAACCGGAGCCTTGACGTTGCAGCCTCCTCTAGCGAGGTTCAGTCAAATCGCGTCTCGAAGGATCGTCGGGGAATTCGGACGAGGTGAGGACACAAGCCTAAGCTCTCTTGACAAAGGTCTCTTTCTGTTCTATCTCTTTAGCGAAATGTTTAGGAATTCTCTTCAACCTTTCAGCTATATTATGTTCAACTAATGTATCAATGGGAGATAGCTTTATTTATAGAGGAATAGGAGGAGGTTGGGATCCCTACAATGGTGGAAGGGAGGCCTTATCCCTTGGGAGGTTTCCAAAAAATGTGGAAACAAGAGGCCAAAGGAGGGGGGCCGTGGTTATTCAGTCGAACCACTCCAAATGACTCACCCAAAAAGTTGTTAGGATAGAAACTTTGCCTCTATATTTAAATAACATTCCATAAACAGGTTGGTGCGAGTAGCTCACTGGGACAGAGCGCCACTGGGCATGGGGCCCAGTGTTAATCTTCCTCATTGGTGCGAGGGCATAACGGTCTACTAGCGCCAAGGTAAAAACATGTGTTTCTGATGGTCTTCTCAGGGAATTGTCAATAGAAGGAATGTTGTCCTCATGGTAAGGCATGGAGTTATGATCTTTGCAAGGCATGACACTTCTTATTAGTCACATAAATGATCCTCCAATGTGCGGGATGGGGATTATAGGGATGGTGACAAAATTCTGTGTAACAGATGCCCCCTAAAGCATGAGGTCCGAGAGAGAGGGAGGGGTGAAATGATTTATGAGAACGCGTTCGAACCAAACACCACTGTCGGAAGACCTGCAAGTACAAATAAAACTGATATCTCTAATACATGAACATGTGTCATGGGTGCAACCATCCATAATAGAGTACATAAAAACTAAGATCCGAGGTATGGATGCAGCCATCCAGCGGTAGGGATCAACAAATAGACTCAGGTATGGTTGCAACCATCCAATCAAAAGAGTCATACAATAAGTCATGATAAAACACAATATCCCGAAGCCTGGATCTTATCAGACAAAACCTAGGGTCTTGCACTCCATCTCGACTCGAACAAGTACAAATTCAAGCATGTGAATATGTGAGTTGAAGTCGAACATGCAAGAAGGTCACCTGATTACTAGCCAATGATGAAAGCTGTTAACAGGCACAAGAGAAACCACCAATAATGACAATGGCTCTCAAGGTAAAACAGGTACAATCCACGGAATGTGAACAGTGATCTAGCATCGAACACCCATATAATCACTCAATCGAAGGCCAATGATGTGGACCTGTCGTCGAATGCGAAGAACTTGCCATTGAGGCATGCAAGCTCCAAGGTACCGGAAGGGAGTCTCTAGATCAACTTCCTGGATAATGAGTTGAAGTCGACAGGAAGTGACCCAGTCGAAGGAGGGCCATAATTTTTCCCACATCATCGACACGAGACAGAGGAACATGATGATAATGAATCAGGACCAACAGAGAATTAGAGAGAGGTTGAAAACTGTAGGGGAAAACTTCTCTTGAACATATCAACGACACGACACTGGATTTGGCAGTATTTGACATCAAGGGATCTGAGGTCATGATGACGTGGCAAAGAGAAGATGAGAGGTCAAAACAGATTACCCAAACCCATGGAGACAAAAATGACGAAATGAGATGTCCCCAACCCTACACGAATGCATATGAGTGTCATGTTCAAGAGCGACATACTGTCGATATGACTAAAAACTGGTTCCATTTTCCCCCACCATTTCTGACGAGTACCCCAATTACTTTTGAAAAAAAAGCTTGAGGAGGATAGCATATGCTTGTAATGTAAGTTTTTCCTTCAGACAAATCCATCCTAGTACATTTTAGGAGCCCTAGGAAGGAGGATCTTGGGTACGTCATGGTGATGATTTCCGATGTCATCAGGGTTTAACGAGTTTGACAAAGGAAGAACTCGACATCTTTTCACATTTAGAGAGTTTGAAAAGAAACGAAAAAGAAAACTCCAGCAAGTCCCTTTCATAAATAGTCCCTCATATCCGAAAAGGTAGAAAACAATATCTGAAAGAACCTCTTAATCACGATAGGCTAAGGTATTCCTTTTTCGTAAATAATCTATCCTAGCCCGAAAAAGGGGTAAACGTATACTCGGTAGATATCGTTTCACAACCATTTAACGAGTTCAAAATGACAAGAGTCTCAGAAATCTTTTCAGTTTTAGAGAGTCAGAAAAGAGTTGAGAGATGACTCTAGTAGTGACTTTTTTGTGTTTTTACCGAGTCATAAAAGTATAAAATACAACTCGTTACTTCAACGCTATCTCATTAAAGACCTGTTGCTGCACAAGAGATAAACATAAAACCCATTTCTCAAAATAACATAGTGAAATAATCGAAAAATATGTCTTAAAACCTAATTATGGTTTCAAAAAGTTATAAAATGGAAAAAATGGTAAAAAATAATTACTTTTCACTTTTACCTCTTGTGGAGCAATAGTTACCCTTTTTACATTGTGATTTTGCGGTGGCGATAGCGGGTAATCCGGCAAACCAATCTCGAATCCGTCAGTTCCAGGTAAGAGCCAACATCCTTCCTTGCATTTTAATTCCTCTTTCATTACCTGCAACCCCAAATTTGGAATCCTTTGAGGGAATTTGTAAAAAATAGGGCACGACGGTTGCCGTGGGTATCGGGCACGGACTCACGCCAAACGCCCAAATTTCTGAACTAGGGTGCGCCAACTGCGCAAACCATTTTAGCTTATGAATGCGAGAAAGTAAGCCCAATTTCAAAAATCAAAAGCTTTTAATTTGGCTAATAAGGTTCATATGAACATGTTTGCAGGTGTGAAGTGGAAAAATGGTGATTGAATGGAAAGAACGGGAACGCAGTGAAGAAGACGAGCTTGCCATGGAAAATCAAAGATGCATGGAAGCTCTTAGAGACTGTGGACTAAAAAAAATTCTTCATGACACTTTGCCTCAGAGCTCAACTGGAGCTGCTACAATACTTAATCAGTATTTGAGATGGGTATCAGGAAAAATTCATTCTTCGTGATCAAGAACTCAAGATTGACGTCTCAAAAATTTATTTCATAACAGGACTGTCGCGGAGGGGGGAAACACCAGTCCTGACCGGCACCCGGCCCACCATGGAGAACATGAGCATGGTGATCGACAGGGTATGTCGAGGGGCACAGAAAGGATCAAGAAGTGGGAAAGCGGATATCCAAACTATCCCAGACTTGGCACTAAAGGTAGTGCTACACACCATCACATGAGTTGCAGGATCAGAAGCACCACATGAAGCAACAAAAACAAAGCTACTTATTGCAGTAGACTGTATGACACTGACCCTCTACAACTGGGCAGAGGTAGTGACGATCAATATGAAACGTCAAATGACAAAGTGCAAGAAGACTAAATTTAAGCATTTTGGCTATGGTTCCATCCTCGTATCGTTCTTCTTGGAACGACTATCAATATTTCAACGACAGGAAGTGATAGTTCCAACACTACTAGCACAGGAGCCACGGATGGCTCGTTGGGCGTCTCTGATGCCAAGGTTAGGGGGCGATCGACAGATGTCTTCTAGACCAGAGTTCTTTGATTAGCTACGTTGACAATTGATTATCATGGAGGATTGGCCCTACACTAGTATAGATTTCACTGGTGATCCGGACCTCCCACTCCCAGAAGGAGAGGATTGGGATGAAACACTTGGTAAGACTCATTTTTTACTTTCACGAGTATTATGATTTTTTTTTGTTATGTATGTTCTGACATTGAATCCACGTGTTATGAAAATTTTTGCCCAAAGATAACTGCAGGCATGTCTCCGATAGCAAGGTGAGTCCCTCGCAACTTTGATATTGCCCCTCGTGGTGAGGGAGGTGAGGAGGAGGAAATTGTGCGCAACCTAGAGGGAATCTCCCGTGGGATCCCAGACTATGCGTGATTTGATGATGTTCCTCGTGCATACTAGAGATACACTGTATGGGAGTCAAACCGAGTTCACTGCTTGCTGAGGCAGCTTGTATAGGTAGCGACATGCTATCATGAGCATCACGCCGATTAGACACCTAGGTTTTATTTTTGCATATTTTTGAGAGACATGATGTCTCAAGATGTAACAAAAACACACATTTTTTGAACTTATGATGCACATTAATGCAAACATCCGACATATATATATATATATATATATATATATATATATATATAGATTTATTTATACATCTATTTTCCTGTTATGGATACTGTCATGTGATGATGATTTTTACAAATTACACAAATGCCTAATACAATGTTAGCTAATGTATCAGTTAAATAATATTCATAATAAGCAACGACCCAAAAGGCAGGAAAATGTTCACAAGGCACACCAAGCCAAAAATATTTCATTTCTACGAAAGCTCAAAAACAAAAGTTTATTATGCTTGAAATTGGTTTCATTTTTACGCAAGCTTGAAACAAAGGTGAACTATGCTTGAAATTGGTTTCATTTTTACGCAAGCTTGAAACAAAGGTAAACTATGCTTGAAAAATGAGCATGTCCCCAACATGGTGACTCAATTTGAGGTACATACCCCCCAAGCTTTAGTCCAGCTATAATGAGTGAAAAGCAGATGGAGTGAAGGTTCAAATTATGAGATCAAAGAAAGACTCGACTGGGATCTTATGAGATCGGATCAAAGACTCGAATTGAACGGGAACGTGTTTCATTGTTTTAACGAGGTTGACACATTAAAAGAGAAATCCTCGTGAGCTAATTCATTTTTTAACAAGGTTGACAGAGAAGAAGAACTATCCTCAGGACCTAATTCATTTTTTAACGAGGTTGACAGAGAAGATAAACTATCCTCGGAAGCGCTTGTTTCATTTTTTAAGGAGCTTGACACAAGAAAACGAACTATGCTCCAAAGCACTTGTTTCATTTTTTAAGGAGATTGAAACAAGAAAAAGAACTTTGCTCCAGCGCTTTTTACCATAACGAATAAGAGGTCATGGGTTCCAAGAGGTTCTCATCTGATGGGAGAACAATGTCTTGGAAATCGCGATCGAATGCCCCCAGTAAACGGTACTCGACGACATAATCACTGGATGAGGGCAAGAATAAGCGGCCACATAATTTACCCGTGGTAGGGAAGATACAACCAGTGGATAAAGCTCCAATAGGGATGATGGTGGGCCAGATGCCACCTCCGGACCAAAGAAGGAAAGCTAATCAATGGTCACGATCCGACCTTCATGTGGAAAACAAATCACATGAAAGAGGGAGGAGATAAGTGCACCCATGGCATAAGCATAGTCGCGCCCCAAGAGTAAATTGAAATCCAAGGGGCCTGGAGCAATCATCACGTGTATATAGATGGTTTTCCCTCCCAAAGTAATAGGAAACTTCGGAAGGATCCCTAACGGTTGGCTGGTTCCTCTGTTAAATGCCAACAGATTCTGCGTAACAAGCAGAAGCGGTGGTGAACCGAAATCTTTCCAAGTATTTGAAGATAGAACACTAAAAATGGACCTTCATCTATAATTTTTCTAGGTATGGCCACAACAAAGGTCTGTACCGTGATCTTAAAAGGAACATAAGAAGGAAGGTGGTATCTTCCAAATCGAATCTAATTGAAGGAAGTGACCAAACTACTTGGAGGGGGTACCATTGAACTGAGATGGTCATCCCCTGGTGTTACCAGAGAAAGAGGAGCATCCTCCTGGACAACAGACATGGGAGTAGGAAGAGAAACTTCTTTAACTACAGGGACAGGAGGATCTTTCTCCAAGTCTGAGGAATCTGAAGAAACAAGAAGAACGTGAGGGGGATGAGATCCAATCTCGAGGGAAAAGACCTGATGAACCATAGGAAGGATCAAATAAACCAATTCCACGACCAATGGTTGGTTGGGAACGGATTCTTGAATTTGAATTTTCGAGGGAGCAGGATCGACCAAGGATGACTCTTCACCGATCGTGGAATCAACCAGCAGAGGACTTGAAGAAATCTTCTAGTAACCAACCGGAAGGCAGGGTACATAAATAGTAGGGTTGTCCAACACTCTCGTGGCTTCATCCATGTATGGAAAAAGTTGAATAGGATGATTCCCTTCACACAACTTACAGGGATTGGTAATCTTACCCTATTTCTTATGAGTCTTATCATGGCTAGTCTAAGATGTGCCACCAATATGACTTCCATAAGCCAAAGGCAATGACGGATGATCGACGAACCATGCTTCAGGTACCTTGGGAATGCCAGGGAAGTCTTGAAGAAGATAGTCACCTTTGCACAACATGCAAGGGAATTTGACTTTCCACGGAAGGTTAGATGGTTTAGAAATGGATGGTGTTTGAGGTGCAATAGCTGCAAAGCTGGCCTCTCTCTTACCTGACTTCTTTTTCTTCGTCTTCTTCTTCTTCTTCTTAGCCACCTGGTTACTAGTATCCAGACTTTCACTAGGCGAAGTAGAAGAGGGAGACGAAGAGACAAGTGAAGAAGGGGAGAGGTCCACCCTAGAATCAACATGATGTTGTCCAGGTGGAGGGGGTGGTTGTACTGTGGAGGGAACATTCGAGACCACAAAGGTTGAGAAAAACCAAACAAGCAACCCAACAGTTAACCGAGGCAGGGATAATGTTGCATATAAGGAGCACCAAAATTCCCAAAAGTGGGAAAAGGACCAGGATTCCCTTCAGAGGGGATTCCTTGGTTGGTAAAATCTGGAAAAGTTGCCATCGGAAACAACCATAAAAAAAAAACACTAAGGAAGATGACTTTAACCAGGAATATTTCGTGGGCAGTTAATTTTAAGAGATTGAAACAAAACTCCACCGCTTCATATTTTAAGAGTCGAGAAACGGGAAAATGGTGACTCTATCACTTTCAGGTTGAAACGAGCATGAAAGGACAAGCGCTCGATGATATTTTAACTTTTAGAGAGTCACGAAAATACCAAAATGACTACTCAAGTAATCTAAGCAAGAGGGTGTACCGAGTTTCCGTGAGCTGCCATACACAACTTGGTGATCAAATGAAAGAGAAATGACCAAGGACTTAACGTACGTGCAGGTAGTCTCCCCGAATGATGTGTTCAATGTATCAGAGTCAAAAGGCAGCAGACTTGGCTTCCTATGGATAAAGGATTTGAACCTATGAGGGTCTCTATTTATATACACGACGGTACAGGGAGCACAAGTCCGTACTAGTGTTGTCTAAGGCCAGATGGCAAATGACAGCTACTAGGTTTAATGACGCCGAAACACGTCGCTAGCCTAGACTGCTAAAAATGTTTGCGTTAGGTTCCAATGCTTCCTTAGGTTAATTGAATAAGTTTTACAGTTGATCTTGAATTAATGTTTCAGTTTCAAGGCCCTATCGAATTTGATCTCAAATTTCCTAAATTTAAGCTATATGCAAAAGAACACCATTTTTCGTTCGATGAATGCTAACTAAGAGAAGGATAGAGATCTTTCAGAAAGAAGAAAACAATGAAAACATACAAAGAAGTCCTCTAATGCATCTAATACAATCAAAACAAAAAACAAAAAGTCTTTCCTAGTTCATCAAGTGCTAGTTATGCAAATGAACTTTTCATTTTCAATGCAAGCGAAAGAATGCAATTTTTTGTTTTTTGAGTGAATGAAGCACATAATGCATTAATTACAAAAAATCAAATCAAACACTAGTTTAGAGCACTATGAATGTAGGGATCTCAAAACGAACAATTCAAAAGCAATACAAACATAAAAACGTACTCAAACCAATGATGCACTCTTTCAAACAAAGTGAAAGATTTCAAAATGACCCAAACGAGCAATGTGATCTATGCTCGAAGCGAAGAGATGGAGAGTCAAACAAGCACAAAGGTAATCGTTCAAAAAACCAAAAACTCAAAGGATCAAGAAAGACTAATACAACTTATCAGGGAATCGAGCTGACCGAATCTAAAAAAACTCGAACTTCTATCATAAGGCTCAATGAGCGAAACACACCTAGAAACCCTAGGGCTATGAACTACACCGATGAGAGAATATACAAACAGCTGAGAAGAGCAAGCCTACAACAGTCAAAAAAATCCAAAAAAGACCAATTGCAAATCAAGGAAACAATCCAGAGTCAAGCACAATTGACCAAAAAATCAGCAAAAGGGTCAAACCAAATCCTACAGGATTCGGCGCGACTGTGAGGCAGTAATCTGCGCCAAACAGGAGTTGGCGCTACTGCAACAAAAGCAACCTGCGCAAATTGGCGTGATTGTTCAAGAAAAATTCGTGCCAAGCCGGATAATTATGGGAGGAGGGAAGAACCAGTGAGCAAAGGTCAATCTTGACACTCTGAAGTTGAACAGGAGGATTCCAAACAATCAAACAAGTCAAAAAGGACAAACAAGCAAGCAAAAGATCGAAGTCGACTTGACAAGGCAAATTCCTAAAAGGTAACGAAATGAAAAACTCACACTGATCCCCAGCAGAGTCATCAATTTGTTGGGAAGGTAAATCCTCTCTACGGACAGAGATGATCCCTCTAGCCCTAGAGTGGGTCTAGCAACAAAGGGACAAGCTAAAGTGTAGGTTCCTAATTAATGAATGAAAAGGACAAGGTAGATTGGCCTACCTGGAGTCCAACGTTGTCGTCGCTGTAGTGGTGGTGGCCTCTTGATCTCTGTCTCGACGTGTCACAATCCTTCTACAACAGTGCTCGGATACCTGCACGAAGATTAGCATACAAGACAATGATTTCATTCATAATCAACTAACCAGTCAAGGAAGGTTAAGCATATTGCATCAAATAAAACACATTAACACAAGATGGGAACCAAACAATAATCATGTATATATATATAGAAGAAAGAGTTACAACTGGAGCCTTTATGTCACAACCTCCTCCAGCGGGGTTCAGTCAAAGCGCGTCTCAAAGGATCGTCAGGGAATTCAGACGAGGTGAGGACACAAGCCTAAGATCTCTCGACAAAGGTCTCTTTCTATTCTATCTCTCTAGCGAAATGTTCAGGAGTTCTCTTCAGCCTTTCAGCTATAATATGTTCAGCTAGTGTATCAATGGGAGATATATTTATTTATAGAGGGAGAGGAGGAGGTTGGGATCCCTACAATGGTGGAAGGGAGGCCTTATCCCTTGGGAGGTTTCCCTAAAAGGTGGAAACAAGAGGCCAAAGAAGGGTTGCCGTGGTTATTCAGTCAAACCACTCCAGATGACTCGCCCATGAAGTTGTTAGGATAAAAACTTCGCCTCTATATTTAAAAAACATTCCATAAATAGGTTGGTTCGGGTAGCTCACTGGGACAGAGCACCAATGGGTGGGGGGCCCAGTGTTAATCTTCCTTATTGTCACGAGGGCATAACAGTCTACTAGCGCCAAGGCAAAAACATGTGTTTCTGATGGTCTGCTCAGGGAATTTTCAACAGAAGGAATGTTTTCCTCATGGCAAGGGATGCAATGATGATATTTGCAGGGCATGACACTTCTTATTAGTCACAGAATTGATCCTCCAATGTGCGGGATGGGGATTGCAGGGACGATGACAAAATGTTGTGGAACAATGCTTTCATGTGATCATTTCATTAGTTTTTTAAGCAAAATTCATAATTTTTATGCTCTGTTTTGATGATATCTTCATGTTTGTGTTACATTTCTTCTGATGAATGAATTCATAGTCATATGCTCATTTTAATCCTTCATTTTTCAACCCTATACCACAATGAAAACCCAAATATGTCACTAAACATACCTACTTTGCCTCATTTTCATCTTTGCAATTGATCATTCAAAACCCTGATCGAGTTCCTAGATCTATGATCTTGATCCAACAAACTTAAATTAAAAACCTTAATCAAATTTTACTGAGCTTATAACTAGCCTAAAATCCTTATTCTCTAGTCATTTCCATAGGCTATGAGACTGATTTTAAGAGACCCCTCTCTGACTTGGTAGGGCTAGATACCGAGTCTAAAGTTGGTCTATGGTTACCCCTTTAGCTTCCTTTCTCAGCCTTGGGAAACTGGGGGGAGTTAACATTTTGGCATCGTTTCCAAGGAGCGAAAGGTTAGATTTTCCTCTGGTGTGAACAACAAGGATCAGATCTGATTGCTGATGGTGGATAGTGATCAAATATAGGAAGGTTGAAATCATTCACCTAGCGACTCCAACCTGATTCAAATACTCCACTGGAAGAAATATCAAGAAATCAAGGTTTTATTGGTGATTCCACTGGTAGAAGAATAAGTAGCCTAAAGGATGCCTTATTTCATCTATTGTTATCAATATGGATTCAATTGCTAGAAGGTATTCTCCTAGAAATTGTGCTCACATTCCTGGTTTTCCAAATCGAATGCCTTGGATAGATTGGCAAACTTATCTTCCCAAATTCATATATGGAAATGAGGATGAGGCTATTCTGCATCTAATAAAATTTCATTTGAATATACATAAGCTTAGGATTAGGTTTCATGAGGACTATTTGATGAAAATGTTTATGGTTATCCTAGAAGGGAAAGAAAGATCATGGTATGAAGGGTTGAACCCAGGTAGCTTATTCTCTCTTAAATATTTCCACACAACATTCTTTGAGTTTTATGGAAAATCTCATCATTCATTCTTGTTGTTTGAAGATTTTTGTGAATCCTGTGAATATTTCATTCAATACCTTGAAGAGGCTTTTGGTGATAAAGAGTGTCTGGATTATGAGATCATAGAGGCCCTTTATGAATTTTCTTCCCAACAGAAAATAACAAAGATAAGTTGCCTTAATACAAAGTATCATTCACAACACACATCAATTCCTTCTTTGCTTGAAGATGAAACATATTTGCATCTCAACAGGCAGATTATATCCCATGAAGTTAACAAAGATTTGCAGCCTTGTCAGTCTTTATTCGGTCAAAAGTATGAGGATAATATTTCAAGTTGTTTTTTTTTATCTTATTCATTTTATGAGATTTTGTATCAGGAAGAAATTGGTCCAAGTTAGAATTATGAAATTTCATGTACGGAAAAATTAAGCAGTGAACCATCTTATGGCAATGAACATCTACTTTTGCAAGGAAATAATGAACAAGAAGTTGTTTTCCTTGATTCTTGTGACAGTCAAATTGATATTTTTTCCTATTGAAACACATGAGGAAGCAAAAATATTGTAAGCATGTGAGGAATCAAATACACTTGAAGTGGTTGCTACATTTAAATTTTTCCATGAGCATTTAAAACCTTTTCTTTTGGATGAGAGGAATGAAGATTTGAACATCCAAATTGATGGTTTTTCATTTACAAATTTTTATGAAGTTTCTAGAAAAAATCCTGAAGATATCGAATAACAAGAAGAGCTCCTCTATGTTTTGGAAGATACATTTGCAAATCTATTTAAATCATTAGTGGAGTTCAGGTTTTTTTCTTCGCCAACACAAATATTGGGTTCAGTTTTCAGTTGGGGTTGTCATCAACAAACACTTTTCCTTTGAGGAAAGTAGGAGGAGCAAGAAATCAGATACCCATTTTATTTCATGGTTTCACTGGATCTTTGACTTCACTTGATAAGATCACTTATGGATCTGTTAGAGTAGGTAAATTGTGATTAATAAGCTCAACATTATGAGCATATTTTTCAGTGTAAATTTCTAGTAGAATTTCTAGTTGATGATGTACAATTCAGTTTTCAGTTTGATTTGAGTCAGTTTGAGGATTGTAGCTGCAGTGACTCAATTTCCCAAGGAACAAGGTGACCTGGTCTATGGTGTTATTGAAACCTTCTAAAGGAGATGTAATCCCCGTTGGAGTCAATGTTAGTGTCTATGAGTCACCAGTGATCAAATGTACTCTTTCCATGTGATTGATAAGGTCTTAGGGTCAAATGGTTATATTTTCAAAAAAAATCAAACAAATTTAACATCTCTCTATTGTCATATGGTCATTGGTTATTGTCTAGGTCAGTGCTACTCCCTTCACTTGCTCATGGTCATCATCACTCATCAGGGTCATGTCATCATTTAGGTGTCCTAGGTCATCAAAAGAGTTAATGTGCCACCATATAGGTCACGGTATATGATTTACATTTGATTGTCATCATAATGTCAGTCATCAAAAGCAAAAAGAGAGTCATGTCCATAATTTTGGTCACCATCACGGGAGTTAGATAATTAGGGAAAAAAGTAAAAAAAGGTAACATTTCCTTTTCAAGAAATTATGTTGCAGTACAATCACCTCATCAAGTCATTTCTCAAAAGTACATATGATGTTACAACACCACTAGAGAAAAAATCGAGTTTCAAGCTATTAAAATACCATCCAAGCATTAAATAAATTAATTTTATCCTCCAAGATCTCTTCTCCACCATTGTGCCTCATCTCAGCCATCAGAGCATCTATTTTCATCACCAAATGCCTTGCCTGTCAGCTTGTTGCGTTTCTGCTGCACACACGCTGTGCTTCTGGACATACGCTGTGTTTTTTAGTTTGAAGGTAAAAGCAAGAAAACAATAGGTTAATTCTCATCCAATAAGTTTTCAACACTCCTAAACAAGTAAGTGAAGAATTCATCAACCCTCTCATGGAGTGATTTCCTTCAAAAAGTGTTGAAATCCCTCTCCTAGGGTTTTATGATGTGTTTTTAAGATTACATGGTTTTTGCTTTCTTCTAAGAATAAAATCACTATGTTTTCTACCTAAAAACCCTATTATACACTTTATAGACCCTCCCCAACCATTTCCCATACCTATTTTCCCCATCTCACTACTTTTCCCAAAACAATCCAAGCCCACGCTACGCTTCTGCTGTGTTTCTGGGCTTTCCCTATGTTTTTCATTTTTTCCCCTTCTTCCCTCACCCATTCTCATATATTCCACTTGCATTGTGTTCCTAAAAAATTCCCCTATATCCCCTAAATTTTTCATATTTTTCCATAACTCCTATCCCATCCATTTCCCTCCCTAATCTAGCTGTTATGTTCTCCTTGTTTTGCAACCCTAAATCCCTACCCTTTCCCTTATTAAACTATAGTTTTCAGTCAAGAAAGACCAACAACATGGTCAGTGAAAAGAAGAAATCCAACAACGGGGGAAAAATCTCAAGATATGGCCAAATCATACGGAGGAGATCGATGCTTCAGAGTTCATGAATGGGTCATTTAGACAAGTAGGTTGCCTAGGGTTTTGTGAGAAAGTACAAGAGGTGGGCTACCATTGTAAGCTGACTAGTCTATTTTCCACCAATTTTACGAGGAAAAAGATTGCCATAACAGGGATGGACTCCTTGGTATTAGAAAAGGCCATAGCTTCAGCCACTCGTATCCCTAACCAAGGAGAAATGAGGTTTAAGGGGATAGATTTAGACATAAAAAGTTATAAATTGTTCTTGAAACCATAGTATAAGGAAGCTCCCCCTCATATTTTCCCTTGCAAGAAATGATTGGATAAATACGTTCCTTTGATGAAGATGATAATGAAATATTTCACTTGTGAAGGTAGGTTTAGTAGGTTGTATCTGTGGTAGTGTATTCTGCCCACGGGCGGACGAAATACACTTTGCTTAATAGGGAGGTTATTTACCTACATAGTAGTCATAGGTCAAAATGGTTTGTCAAACATTAGTGGAACAAGTTAAACATGTAATAAGCTAAGTTAGAAAGGAAACATAGCATGCTACATAAAAAATAAAACAAAAACAAAACAACATGCACAAGATACACGCTCAATAGAGAAAAGACACTAATAACTCAACAATGGAGAGAATATACCTTTATTAGGTGTTGATGGTAGTAGAAGATATAATGCTACATCTCTTGTAGTGGAACCTTCGAGCTACAGAGGTCCAATATCCAAGACAAGGGGATCTCTTCCCCTTAAGTTTTCAACAAGCCTTTCTTCCCTCTCAAAGGATGGTATATCTATGAACATGTGGTGAACTCATCTCTCTTGGACTGAGATGTTGCATGGAAAACAACTGAGTCCTTCCAATCCTCCTGCTACTGGACAACACAGGCTAGTTTTATGTGGAGAAATTTGGCCAACATAACAATGTGTCTCCCATTATTCTTCCCAAGGTTGGATTTTATAGACCATTTTCAAATTTTCCCTCCTCTTGGCCCAAGATGGATGGTGACACTAGAGTGGGAGTATGATTCCTTTGTGTGTTGCATTAAGGCCTCAAGTTGGATCAAAGGCGATTATACTTGCTTAGGTTGAGTGTGAATCTCTTTAACCTAGTGTGCCAAGTGATCCCAAATGGTGACATTACGTCATACCCAAGACCACACGGCTATAAAAGGGATATCCGCGTTGTGTGTGGCTATCGAAGAAAAAGCCGGACTGTGCGCAAAGATCCTGTGTTGCATATGTGCGGTCCATAAATTTTGTCTTTTTACCTTAGGAAAAAATAATTTTTTGGCTCCTCCTAATGTATTTCTTCTTTGGAAACATTTATCTGTACCTTATGCTTGACACTTTTAATGGTCTTTTTCCCGTACGATTTTCTAGTGTTAACATTTTCGCCATAATGTATGAGGTCTAGGAAGAACTATATTATTGAAATACATTATGGTTTATTTTCTGTGTGATTATTTTGGGAGAGAGAGAGAGAGAGTGACAAGAGTCAAAA
The DNA here is from genome assembly GCA_034641835.2 of Pinus albicaulis. NCBI lineage: Eukaryota > Viridiplantae > Streptophyta > Pinopsida > Pinales > Pinaceae > Pinus > Pinus albicaulis. The sequence goes on from CM076584.1 coordinate 635,512,159, forward strand.
TATTTTATATAACAAGAGTTGCAAGGTATGATAGATGATGTGAAAACATTGGTGGTGCAAAAGAGATCACATAGTAGGAATTAGGAAAAAAAACATAGTTGACATCAATGTAACAGATCAATGGCTACAAATAAATTTGGACCCCCCCACCTACTCAAAGGATTAAAATAAGAGGGTGTCCAATATTAGAAACCACATGTTTTCTCTTATGTGACGTGATAGCAAATACCCCATTCCCCCTCTCCCCCCACACCATTTTTTTTTAATTCGCTCAACTCCCCTCCCCCTCGGTCGAAACCACTATTGAGATGGCGTAAGTGGTTTGTGATTTCTATGTTTAGTAAAGAAGTAAATATATGTGAATTCAAACATCAAAAACACACCAAGCCCCATGCCAAAATACCCTCACCATAACCCATGTTTGAAAACACCACACACAACACTTCAATAAAGTGGAAAAATCCTCATATATATAAAATGAGGCCAGCATTATCTCACAATTCATGTGGGAATATAAAAATATATAAATAATCGTAGTGCTAAAGATACGTGTTGCAGGAATTTTGGCTGCATGGGATCCCTCTGCTCATCGACCTGCATTGAAAGCATATGTGACATGATTATTGGGTGATGAATTGACACGCCAAGTAGATTATAATCAATAGATTCTCTATTTTTGGTAAAGTGAAATAACTAGATTTTGAAAGGTTGAATTCTTCAAATTCTTATCTTTGTACTATTATTAAAAAATAGTTGTTTTGTACTAAATTTTGAGGGATTCATCGAACCACCAAAGTGCTCATCTGACATTAAAAGCATAATAAGAGATCGATAGAGGAAGGAATAAAAAGGGGGTGAGAGTGAATATTTTTGGTATCAAGGAGGTTGTGCATTTGGTGTAATCCTAATCAACCATTACACATTTTAAATTTATAAGTTAAGGGGACTCCTATTGGATTCATCTTTAAATGCAATATAGCCCTTTTTTCTTCCATTTTTATGCTTTAAGCTTTATGATTTTTCCACTCCTATCCTAGATCAACTTTTTGTGATTTTTAGACTGGTTTTTTAGGCAGTCAAAGGTTAATAAAGGGAAACATTAAGGTTCAAATATTTATTTGTTATCGTTGTCTCTGTATGAAATATTAATGCATTTTCAGGACATAATGAAAGAATTTATTTAAATACTATTTCATGTAGCTGCAAAGTATATGTTACAATTGTTCTTAGAATTGCACATTTACATTTTGTGATCCTAGATACATTTTTTATGAAAAGTTTCATGACATCATTTTTTTGTTGGATTCATAGAGTAATTCCCAACAAAACTATCCTCTTCTACAATAATATAACATTGACTTCTTTACTCACTATTTGTATCTATGATTCATTGTTTCCCTTAAATTCTTCCAACTTCATCCTTTCATATTTCAAGCTTTATTCCTTGAGATTCCATTCCCAATGGATTAGGCCTCTTATCTCAAAATTATATTATTCTTATTTCAATCCCTTGTACAATGGTCCCAAATCATGTTCCCTCATTAGATCCGTGCTTAAGCTTGTCGAATATGTAAATATATATACGCTTACTTGTATGCATATATTATTGTATTCGACTATACCGGTTCAAATGAGCTTATAGTGATAGTTTGGTTCAATCCCAATAACTATATTGACTCTATTTTAAGGTGTCATGTATATCAAACCCTGTAATCACTTATCATTATAGTAACTATTAAGCTCCTTATATAATGGTAATCAATCACACCTTATCTTGTTGTATCAATTATTCTTTAACTTTTCAATCCTAACATCCTTTATCATTTTAAATCTGGCCATTATGCTTAGATTTTTAAAGTTGTTGTTTAGTCAAAGTAAGTATGTAGTTTCATCTTGATCTCTAAGGGAGATCCCTTTGACCCAACAGGTAGCTTGATGTCAAAATTTGGTTCAACATGCCTTGACATTGTTGTTATGCTTCCGGTAACATCTCAACGATACAACATTTTTTGGCACTACTACTAGTGAATGAAATTGAAGTTATTCCCTAAGGTTATACAAATAAAAAATCGAATTCTTAAGGGTGAACAAGGATTAGACACATATGTTGTATTACTTTTTCACCTTGTAAATCCATGGTCTAACAAATCCATAGTTTAAAAGTCTTCAATGGTGACTCTATTGTGTCCAAAATTACAAATATAGTTGTTTTTATAGTTGCTTTAAGATATGCATATTTGGATTTTACAGATATTCTTGATTTTCCTAATCTTTTGTAAGATAATGAAGAATATTTGGACATGTTTCCTAATTATTTTAATGGGAACGATGGAAGAACAACATAGAAATGTATATTTCATCATTTTAAGATTTTGTTGATAATATCAAATTAAACATGAGGATATGTACATGAGGATTTCTTATGATTCATTAGAGGGAAAATTTAGGGACTTGGTTAATAGTTTTCCTCCTAAATCTATAGATTATATTATAATATTTTAGGAAAATTTTGTATATCTATGGAAAAAGAAATCAAATATTGTAGTAGACTTTTTTTCATTCCTCGAGGCTTAATGGATCAAAAGTTGCAAAGTGAGATCATGGATGACCATTGTTTAAAGGAATGTAAATATAAAAACTCTAATGAAGTTTTGAGAAGTATGTATGAGTTAAAATTTTTGAAAACAAATCAATACATATTCTATAAAAGCATTTAGATTTATTGGATCAAGGGAAAGGATTCACCATTGAACAAAAACTATTCTTCCATGTTTTTTCTTTAAATAGTTGAGGATTTGAAAAATAAAGGGATTATGGACTCAATTTTTAGTTTAAGTCAAAAATTACTATATCATTGTTTGTTTCGATGGTCATATGCTTGGAAAAATATCCAGCAAACATACTAATGATTACATGGTTCCACTGGAAACATAATTTGACTTGATGGAGTAGTTATGTTGATTAGAATGAGGAAGCTTATGCATAAATAAGCTTATATCCAATAATTTATATTCAGTTTATTGAGAAAATTTGATTTCAGTTATCATCTTGTTTCCAATTTATTTATTTTTATGAATAAGCGAGGATTTTAGAACACAGGAAAAGGTATTTTAAGGAAATGATTTCAAATAAGGTATAGGTATTCAAAACTAAGAAATGATATGGGGTTAATTTCTAAATATTGGTTGAGTTTCAAATTGTAAAGGAATGAAGGCACCTAGCCTACATGTTCATAACAATTCCTAAGGAGGTAGTATCCCCCATGAAACCAGATGTTGTATCATTTTTGGTCTTTATGATATTAAATATCACTCTCAATTGGTTTTTTTTTCACATGTATACATTTTCAAATTTGAAATCTGATCTCAACTCGCGAAATACACTCTTGTTTTGCTATAATCTTAAGTTTGAAAGAAACACATAAACAATATCCCACATGCAAAATGATTTGGGAGGTGAATAAATATAATATTGTAATTACCTAAGTGAATAAAAATGTGAAATTTATTTTTCTAGAGAGGAATACCATGGTAGGGGATCCACTCATTTTTTAACAAAGAAACAAAGAAGAGAATAATTGAATGATTGATACCATATCCTTTGTTTTGTCATATTGAATACCACTAAATTTGATAAAGCATCATGATTGCAAGAAATGAAATAGTCTATATAAAAGAGTTACAACATATAATATATGAAATGGAAACATTGGTGGTTCAAAAGATATCATGTAGTATGAATAATCATAAAAATCATGGTTGACATCAGTGTATCACATCTATGGTTACAAATAAATTTGAAACCCCAATCTACTCGAAAATTAATCGAAAGAGGTGGGGGGATGGGGGGCAAGCATAAAATTAGAAACCACTTATTTTATTATAAGTTATGTGGAAAAAAATGGACCATTACCCACACCCCTTCCCCCCCAATTTTTTTTTTATTAAATGCACTCATCTACCGCGCCCCCCCCCCCCCCCCCCTATCAGGTTTGTGTTTTTATCTCATAATTCATGTGGGAAAATAAAAAGATATAAATAACCACAATTATGAAGACCTATGTAGTGGAGATTCATCTTGCATGGTATCCATTTTCTCATCTAGTTTCATCTAAAGCATATGCTAGAATATTATCAGATGATAAATTGGTACACCTGGAAGATTATTAAAAATAGGTTCCTCATATTTAGAACTAGCTTTTGAAGGGTTGATTTCTTCAAAGAATTATCCTCATAATATTATTCAAAACAAATATTTTTTTCTAGATTTGGAGGGATTCATCTAACCACCAACACACTCATTCGACACTCAGAAAAAAAAATATGAGATCTATTGAGGAAGGAAGAGAAAAGGCGGTAAGAGTGAAGATCTTTGGTAGAAAGGAGGCTGTGCCTTTTTTGTAAGCACAATTGGACATTACACATTGTATATTTATGAGTTAAGAGGACTCTTTTTGGATTCATCTTTTAAATGTAATAAATCCATGTTTTCCTCCATCTTTATGTTTTAATATTTCCTATTTTTCCACACCTCTTCTAGATCAACATTTTGTAATTTTGTAAACTAGTTTTCAGTTGCTCAAAGGTTGAGAAAGGATATGATTGAGGTTCCAATATTTCTTTGTTATCTATGTCTATATAAGAATATTTTATGCATTTTTACAATATAGTGAAATAATTTCTTTAAAACACTTTCCTGTAATTGCAGAGTATATGTTAAACTTGTTATTAGAATTACACATTTACATGTCATGATCTTGGATTCATTGTCTATACATGTGTCATGACATCATTTATTTGTTGGATTCATTGAATAATGACTAGAAAAATCATCGTCTTTTATCATAGTCCAACAATGACTTCTTTACTCATTGTTTGTGCCTATGATCCATTGTTTCCCTTATTTCTTCCACTTTCCACCTACCATATTTCGTGCTTTATTCTTTGATAGCCCATTTCTAATGGATTCTGCCTCTGATCTTATAAATTTAGTATTCTTATTCTACTCGCTTTTCTTTCCATTATTAATCCTATCCATCCTATCATCCTTTATCATTTTATATCTAGCCTTTATGCTTATATGTTTAAAGTTTTTTCTTAGTGATAGTAAGGTTCTAGTTTCATCTGGATATATAAGGAATCCCTTTAACCTGAGGAACATATTGAGGTAAAAAGTTGGTTTGATGTGCCTTGGAATTGTTCTTACGTAGCTAAGAACATCTTAAGAATACAATATTTTTTGGTGTTGTTATCATGGAACAAAATTGAATATATTTCCCTAGGGTTCTACAAAGACAAAATTTGATCCTTAAGGGTGAACAAAGCTCAAAAACAAAAGATGTATTACTTTTTCACCTAGTGACTCCATGCTTTGATGAATTCACATTTTCAAAGAATTCACTGGTATCTCGACTGTGTCCTAAATGGAAAGCATAGTTGCATCTATAACTTCTTCAAGTTGTATAACTTTGGATTTTACAGATATTTCTAGTTTTCCTAATGCTCTACATAATAATAAAGAATAATTGGAGATGTATCGTAAGTTTAATGAAAATGGTAGAAGCACAATAGATAACCATATTTCACTATTTTAATACTTTGTTGATAATATGAAAGTTGAACATAAGGGTGTGTACACAAGGATGTTCTATGATTCATTAGAGGAGAAATGTGTAGACTAGGTTAATAATTTTCCTCCTAAATCTATAGATTTTATTATAATATTTTGGAATTATTTTGATAATGTTGTCATTGATGTCAAGGATGTTAAGGCCAAGAAGGAAAAATGAAACAAGTTGAATGAAGGAAATAAATCGTGTGTGGAAGAAACATTTGTGCGACAAAGTTTGTGGAAACAAAATTTCATGCGGAAACAAAATTTCATGCGAAGGAAAGTTTGCGTAGAAGTAAATTTCATGTAAAATTAAAATTAATGGAGCAAAAATTGTTCGGAAGGAAGGCCTGTGTATAAGGATGGCTTGTGTGGAAGCAAAGATTGTGTGGAAGGATATCTTCTCCAGAGGCAAAGTTTGTGAAGAAGAAAATTTTATGCAGTGGTAAGTGTATGTTCTATTGCTTCACGCACAGAGGGGCCAAACATGCCAAGTGGTAATGACAATGTGGAATGCATTATGGCACCATATGATGACACGTTGCAACATAATCAATGGAATCACGATTGATTCCCGACCAAGATTGGTAGATTTTTGATGTGTTAAAAAATATTGACACACTTATTATTGATGGATGAAAATCATGGAATAACTGCAATCACAACCCTTGTGGGTCCCACATCGGGTCTCAGGAAAATGGAGCATTAAATTTTGAAATTAAAAGGTAGTGAATTGTCTCAAAGGGAAGCTTATCTAGGTAAAGGGATAATTATATGTCAGTTGTTTACTGATTTATGGATTTTGGTCCTAATACAATGTTCAACTATCAAATTTCCAGTTCTCCAAGTTCCACAAAAATACTGTTGGCTACAAATTGTTAGTGCATTGGTGTTATGACATTAAATACTAAAGTGGCCATTAATAAAGGTCACAACTCTAACCATTTACGGTTCTATAAAGGATTTGGTTACAAGAAATTATTTCATAACATTAAAAGAAAATAAATTGTTCAGGTAGCAAAAGGTGTGAAGATGAAACTAAATGGAACTTGGAAAATATATAAACAGAAATAGGTTGTTAAAGTATAGTGTGTGTGGTAGTAGTGATAACAACATATATGCCATCAGAATGTGTGTGAGAGAGAAGCACATACGTAAGAACTGAATGTACATATGGTGAGAAAAATGGTGAAGAGAATGCTCAAGCCATGTGAAGGGACATAAGATATATAGATATATGATTTTAATGTGAAAAAAAGAAATCTCAAATGCAATGCGACAATAAATTTAATATAATACGTGTAAACAGAGTGTGTGAGGCTTAGAAGTATGAGATCATAGCACATAAGGATTGTGTCAAACAAAGTTTTGAGTTGTGTAGCATGAGAATATATTTCTATTGAATTATATAGAGAAGATTATTGTTGTGAAAGAAAAGATAGAAAGGGGATTAGAATTAAGGTATTTATCATAATTGAAGAAGGTTCCTCTCAATCCACTATAAAAATGTGATGAAACAAATATCTAGATTATAAAAGAAATTATATCAACAAATTCATAAGGGTTTGGTGCCTCCTATAGGTTGGTTCTTGCAAAAATAAATTGTAAAAGTAAGTTGGTGTCTGCATTAAATCATATAAAGAAAACAAGTTTTTTGGTTTTCTTCCTAATGGGTTCCCACATACATCTCCTGTATGACTCTTTGATGTGTCTTGGTGTATTTTTTGTGATTAAATGTTTTAAAAATTTGGTAAATTGTAGTATATTAATTCACCCTCCATCGCAATATAATTTAAAAATACTACAATTTGTATTAGATAAGATTCATTTAGGAATAGACTAGCCATTCAAAGGAATACCTTTAGGGAATAAATGGCCAATTAGGACTAATCCCTCTTAAGCAGAGTTCTGCTTTTTCATTGGACAAATTATGATTTTTGGAAAGTATGAATGGTTTCTTATTTAACTTCTCTTGGTTTTGATGTTTGGGTGTCTACTATAAATGGATATAAAACTCCACGATCACTCCTCCAATAGATCCATATGGAAGAAGAGTGCTTGAAAACAATGCAAAGAAAATAAACGTAATCATGCGTGGTCTTACTGAATCAGAGTTCGTGAAATTCATGCAATGTAAGCCTCCAAAGGATATCCATGGTAAGCTACAGAGTAGCCATGAAGGAGATGTTAAGGTAAAGAATTTTGAACTTCAAACTCATAGTCTGAGGCTTGAAAGTATAAAAATGAATGGGGATGAAAAATATCACAACATTTTTCCTTAGAGTTGATGAAGTGGTAAACACCATTAAGGGCCTAAACGAAAAAACATTGATGAATAAATTATTGTTTGGAAGGTATTAATATCTTTTCCTATGAGATTTAATGTTAATATCTTGGTCATTGAGGAGATGGAAGAGCTAGAAAATTTGACAATGGAAGAATTACATGGAATTATTGCAACCTAGGAAATGAGGATTGGAAAAGAAAGATCAGAACCAAAGGAGGTTTCCTTCAAAGTTTCAAAGAAGGAAAATGATATTCAAGAATGTGCAAGCCATTATTCAAACCCAAAAGTAGCCCAATTCATGAGAAAGATGTAAATGGGATCTGGAAAGTATAAAGGTAAGTTACTTCTCAAATTATTTGACTATGGTAGAATAGGCCACAGTTTGCTTCAAAATGTCCTTACTCTAAAGTAGAATATCAAGATTATATGAATATAAGTAAATATCAAAAATATAAGTAGGAAACTCTCACAATAAGAAAATATTCTATTCCAAAGAAGGAAGTTGTTCATCAGAAGATGGTGATGAATGAACACATGAAGAATAGGTTGATGAATGCATACTTGTGGCCATAGAAACTAAACATATCTACAGAGATGAGTCATACTCCAAATAAGAAGGAAAATGTGGGGATGACCTTGAAGGATAACTTCTCATTGCTTTGGATAAACTAAGGAAGACTAAAAGAAGGAACAGGAAATTGAAATAACAATTAATAAATGTAGAAAGAGAAAAAAAATGTTTTGATATAGTCAATCAATCTCCAAAAAGTTCAACTAAAAGAAGAAAAAATAATAGAAGAAACTATTGTAAAACAACTGAAGGATAAGAAAAGTATTTGTGAAGTATTAGAAGATGAAAATGAATTTATAAAATGGAAACCATAAAAAAAACATGAAGAGAGAGACCTCGAGTTATATAAAGAAGTAATCATCCATATGAAGAATGGGAGAAATCCTTTCAAATTAGTTGAAAGAATGGGAAGAAATTGTGAGAGCCTTGAAGTATAGGTAGTCTCTATAAGAAAATATATAGAAAAATATAAACATAAAATGGATTTGAACTTAATATTTGTTAAGGGATTTGAAGCTCTCGATAACATCCTTAGTAATCATATATCACCAATAATAAAGATTGGTTTGGGTTAAAAAGATCATCCTGAGATCTTGAAAGTAGAATTAAGAATAAAGCCCACCAAAAAAGGAGAGCCTATTAGCCATGTAAATTTCTTGAAAGGAAGGACCATTGAAACAAATAAAGGTGGTATAAAAGGAATAACCAACAAAAAAAATGAATTTTTCAACCTAAAAAAAGACATTAGGAGTAAGAAAAGGAATCAACAAGAAAAATAGAGATAATTTAGAAGGGTCACTCCTCCACAAAGGCTATACACTTTCACATACCCAAATATATTTTATGGTTATTTATTTTCATGTTGTAACTTTGATCATAAGGCCATAGATTGCATAACATATAGATATATAAGAAATGAATGTGTCATTTCCTATTAATTCTTCATGCCCAAATATGTGAATCATTATCACAATCATGTTTTCTCTCCTCCCTTATATGAAATTGAATGTTATATCTATAATAAATTTGGGCACAAGGCAAGTGAATGTAGAAGTAGACTTATTAACTCTTCCAAGCATCAACAACAGGAATATGCTCAAAAGTGAAAATAAATAAGAGAACTGTCACACTCAAAAGGAGGAAGTGTCACCATTGGAAGTGATGCACCAACCAAGATAAGAGGCAAAGGGATAATCAGTCTAAATGAAAAGACTATAACTTAAAATGTACTATATGTTGATGATATGAAGCACAATTTTTTGAGTGTAAGAAAAATATGTGATCAAGGTTATGATGTCACATTTCACTCTAAGGGATTTGAAATATGGAAAGTAGAATTGGAAAATGTGATAGCCAAAGCAATTAGAACTCTTGGAAAATGTGATAGCCAAAGCAATTAGAACTCCTAGAAATGTATGTCTTTGATGGAGAGAAAGAAAAATGTTGCATAATAAGCATGGATGCCAACTATGACATAGAAGAATGAGGCATATCAACATAATATAGAACAAATAACAAATACAGAAGTAGTAAAGGGCATACCAAGGATATCTAAGAATATTTAACAACTAGACCATTATAACTAGTTCATATAGATATATGTAGCTCCATAAGAACTCAAACCTTAAGAGGAGAAATATATTTCATACTTTCCATTGATGACTATACCATAGAAACATGGATCATGCTAGTTAAATTTTAGAGGGTTTTTTGGTTTTGATTTATGGCCTTGATTATGGCTTGGTGCCATGGAGTATTAATGGGGAACTTGGTTAAGATATAGTCAAAGATTCATTGTTTAGGCTCTGGCACTAATTGAGGGGTTTATTTCGGTTCAGTTGTTTGGCACTTGGACACAAAACAATAGAAAAGCTCTTGGATCTGCATGCTAATACTGATTTGGCCAATCGTAAGTCTTTCTAGAAGGTGGTTAGCACCGAGGGACTCGATTTTTGCCACTTGGGTGTCGATCAGGAGGACATGAGCCTGTGGTTGGAGACTGAGGCTACTAGGGTTGGTGTTGTAGCCAGGGTTCTATTGTTATTAGACAGTTGTTTCTTATGGATATGCTACCCCAACTTGGAGGTGAATCATGGCTGAGGCTATGAACCACACAGTCTATAGCTAGGAGAAACATGGAGAGCCTACAACTAGAAGGATATTTTATGCAGATAAGTATTATGTGTGCCATGATATGTGTTATGTGTACTTTTAAAATTTCTCTAATGTTCTGATAGTAAATCCTAACTGGGTAATTGTGGCATATATGTGTCAGGCATGGTATTGTGGGCTATGTGACTACTAACCCTATCCAGGGTTTGGTCTAATTATATGTATATATTCTACTTTGTGTGTATGAATATTGCCGTCATTAAATGCATGACTCTATATATATGTGTACGTTGTGTTCAATTTATTTTTTTAAGTTGAAACCCTATCTTTAGGAATTTTTGTTAATTTAAATACATTTATACATGAGGTGTGATGCATTTATGACATGTAGTACTGATTTCATATTAATCATAAATGTCAAGCACAAAATTTAAAATTAGGACAAAACTCAGTCATATGCTTTTGCAGTTAGTTTAATTATATTTAGCAATGTTGATTGAGTGGTGCTTCTCGGTTGGGAGCTGAGGACATCAAAAAGGAAATTGGGATATGGAAGTTTTGAGAGAGGTGATTAAAGAAAGGAAGATAGAAGGTGAGATAACAATGGTGGGGGTGGGTTATTTTTCTTTTCATTATAATTGGGAATATTTATGTTCATAAAATATGTATCCAAGGGTCAAAACAAGGTTACAAAATTATTTCCTTTGGGTTTCCAACAAAAATTTTAGTTCCTTATTTTCCAAGTACATAAAATGCTTAAAATGCTTAGGTCCACTAAGACTTCATCCCTATAATTATTACATAAGTAAGGGTTGATAAATTGTGACATAATAAAACAAAAATAACATTGCATGGTTTAGCTAGATTATGGGTCTAACTGCTTATCACAATTGGTTTGTGCTACTTGAGTGATTTTTTCTTCTTTACTACTATTGTCGATGCTTCCTTTGTTTTTTATGATGTTGTTGCAATTCCTGCCATTCCCAATTTGTCTTGAATTGGAGGATCTAATTATTAAACCTATTGCAAGAAGGATATATTGTGTTATTTTTTAATTTGACTATCTATTTGTTTGTTTTGACTAAAACAAATTGTATCCATTTATAAAGTTTAACATTTGAAATTCAATTTTATTATTTTTTAATATTATTTAAATCTATTTAATTTAAATGTGATTGGTTGCACTCTTATTATGAAATAATTATATTGTACACTCAACTAAATTAATATATTCCTAAAATCTGTTGTTCATTTATCAATTACTATAGTCCTAGCACTACAAATTGACAATTCTTTTAACTATTTTTAATGCGTTAATGATAAACAATGTTCTTTATATTTGGTCGGAGTTACATCATTAAATAAAAAGATTATATCTGAAGGCATATTAATTTAATCATATTTAGTGTGACTCATTTTAACATGGAGTTGTCTACGGAGGCGGAGGAATTTCTGGAATGGCCAAAATTGGTCGGAATCCAGGCAAACAAATTTAAGAAATCTTGTAGTAGCAGTGTTTGAATCATGTTTTGATGGTGAAAATGGATTCAGCACCATCAAAAACCTCTAGGGCACCCAAAATATTGAATTTTGATAGCTATAACCTGGATTTACAAAAATCCCTGCCGGATTTTCTTAAAATCATATTGGAATTTCCATGATTTTCAAGGCAAAAAAGAAGTCTAGTTAGACTACAGCTTTTAACATTAAAACTCAAAAATTATATGCACTTTGCAGTACAAATACATATCATCGATAATCACTGGAGTGTGATGATTGATGAAGGTACCATTTTATTCGCCGTGCAACTTGGTACTTTTGATGATCACAAAAGGGTTTAGGTATGATTATTTTTTTTTTATGGATTTAGGTCATTTGTTATCTAGGAAAATTTGAAGGTACCATTTCATGCATGCAACTTGGTACTTTTGATGATCACAAAACGGTTTAGGGCCTGATTTTTATTTGATGGATTTAGGTCATTTTTTGTTATCTGGGAAAATTTGAAGGATGGTAGACGATGTGTTATTGTAAGTCGTATTTTATTCAACCTTAAAATTTTTCCGGAAAATTATGGAAATTTTGGCAAGATTTTGATAAAATCCAGCATGATTTTTTGTAAATCTAGGTTACAACTATGAAACTTCTAGATTTTGGGTGCCCTTGGGGTCTTTAATGGTGTTGAATTGAATTCTACAATTAAAAACTTGATTCAAACATTCCTAATGTGAGATTTTTTGAATTTTGTTTTGCCGGTTTAAGGCCATTTTTTTCGTCCGGGAAAATTTGAAGGTTGGGTAGACAACGCCTTATTATATGCCGTAGTTTACCCAACCTTCAAAATTTTCTGGAAAATTATGGAAATTCGGGCAAGATTTTGATAAAATCCAGCATGAAATTTTGTAAATCTCTGTGAAACTTCTAGATTTTGGGTGCCCCTGGGGTATTTAATTGTGTTGAATCCATTTCCACCATTAAAAAATTGATTCAAACATTCCTAATGCAAGATTTTTTTATTTATTTTTGTTTTATTTTATTTTTCCAGTTTAATGCCATTTTTTGTCGTCCAAGAAAAATTGAAGGTTGAGTAGACGACGCCTTATTGTATGTAGTAGTCTACCCAACCTTCAAAAATTTCCCAGAAAATTACGAAAATTTCAGCAAGATTTTGTTAAAATCTGGTAGGAATTTTGGTAAATCCACGTTACAACTGTCAAACTTCAAGATTTTGGGTGCGCCAAGGGTTTTTAATGGTGTTGAATCCATTTCCACCATTAAAAACTTGATTCAAACATTCCTATTGCGAGATTTTTTTTTTTTTTTTTTTGGATTTCGACCATTTTTGGCCATCTGGGCAAATTTTAAGGTTGGGTAGACATTTCCTTATTGTATGCCATAGTTTACCCAAGATTCAAATTTTCCCTGAATATTATGGAAATTCCGGCAATATTTTGATAAAATATGGCAGGAATTTTTGTATATCTAGGTTACAACTGTAAAACATCAAGTTTTTGGATGCTCCAAGGGTTTTTGATGGTGCTAATCCATCTCCACCATTGAAAACTCGATTCAATCATTCCTACTATGAGATGTTTTTTTTTAAATTGCGGGATTCTGACCATTTTCGCCCATCCCGAAAAATTTGAAGGCTTGGTATAAAACACATTATTGTATGTCGTAGTCTACCCAGCCTTCAAATTTTCCCATAAAATTATGGAAATTCCGACAAGATTTTGATAAAATCCAGCAGGATTTTTTGTAAATCCATGTTACAGTTGTAAAAATTCAAGATTTTGGGTGCCCTAGGGGTTTTTGATGGCGTTGAATCCATTTATACCATTAAAAACTTGATTCAAACATTCATACTTTGATATTTTTTGAATTTTGTTTCCATATTTTGACCATTTTCAACCATCCGGAAAAAATTAAAGGTTGGGTATAGGTTGACTTATTTTATTGAGTCCCATTAGAAGATGCTAGCAATTTTTTTTTGAAGTTTGAGGTAGAAATAAGTCTATGATATTCATAACTAACCTAATTGGCTCACCTTTATTTTATTTTCAAAATTTTAAATTAATTAATTTATTGAGTTGTACTCTGGTCGTAAGGTAATATAAGAAATTTCAATGTCTAAAAAAATTATTTTTATTTTAAAGTAATAACCAATTATAATTAATTATAAATATTTATAAAAAAAAATGGTTAACAATTGTGAAAATATTTAAAATTATATTAATTTGAAATTTAAATTTAATAAAATAAATAAATTTGCAACTATGATAACATTTAAATTTTATTAGAAAGTCTTATTTCATAAATAGGATGATAGAGATTCCATGTAGTTTAATATTACAAATAGGGTTATAGACATTCAAGTTTAGACATAGTAGTGCATGTGATCTGAATTTGAATGTTAGTTTTACTGTGCTAATTTCATCTTTAGAATTGAAAACAATTTTCCGATCCCTTGCTTCATGTGCATATGTTTTTTTGGTGTTCGTGAGTGTTAAAACAAGTAAATTTATGAAGTTTTTAGGTTAAATTCAAGAGCATAAAACATTAAAATCAAATTTTAACAACAAAAATAACATGTACAGCAAACCATCACAATGATCCATTAACACAGTGTTTTGATGAAGGAGTTCACCCCTCCTGGGTTACATCTCCTTAGTCTAGCTTCCATGGCTTGGTCCTCTGTATTAGCTAAAATGCGTAAAAGTGTTGTTTACATTCACCTATTGCTCCTAAAACCTCCTTCAATGTGTTCATAATTTCCAAATTATTCAGAATAGACTCTTCTTGCTCCAAATTTGGTTGAATTTTGCAAAAGTTATGGCCAAAATAGTTTGGCCTAGGAAATCTCCATTAAATCTGGAGATGACGCTAGTTAAAGCAGCCAAATTTGGAGTTGGCGCCAAATTTGGGGGACCGTCTAATTTTCCGCCATAAGAAACACGAGTTTAATTAAATTCTAAATGGGTTTAACTATGGATAAGTATCGATTAGCGCTATAAGTGTGTTTTAATTTAATCTCGCCTTAGCATATGTGATTAGCGCATTAACAATGTTTAGGGATATTAAACATGCTCTTTAACATTAATATACGCGCTTAACCATAAGTGCTCTGTCGTGTTCATAGTGGAAGGTCTTATGGGGAGGGGGTTGGCCCCCTCCATACCCTCGCCGCTCATATCAAATGACATTAAATATAATCAATGAGGATAGAATATCAAGAACCGAGCTTGTGGTATGTTGGTATGGGAGGCACGTTGTGTGGGGGAGGTCGTGGGGTCGAGCCTCAACCTCTGCCCAGCATGTGAAATAAGTTTTTTCCGCCCAATATTATCTAAACCCGACCTTTGAACTATATTAAAAGTTCGACCATATAACATTAATCCACCACCACCCTAGATGCGGGTGTACGTGATAATGTTTAATTTTCTGACGGGGAGGTGGTCGGGCACGTGGTCTACCACCACCGCCATTCCTCCGCATTCAAAGCACAAGTTAATTTCGCAGGCTTACATAGTTAATGCTGCATCAATGCAGACTTCTCCGCCTCGTTTTCTCGACCACCTCAATGCTATGGCGCCCATTCCGTCGATCCTTTGCGTCTTACCTCTGCGTTCTTGCTGTTCTCAGGTTGATAATGAGCCCTGTCTGTGCACCAGCACAGGGAAACGGTGTCGTTTGAGCTGCTGCCTTCAGCTTTCTCCGGGCATTCACATCTCCTCTGGTCTGTTTTGCAACTTCCGTGGCTCCTCCTTTGTTTTCAGTCAGCCTCTGCACTCGTTCACCATCCCTCTCTCATTTTTTCGCCCTGCCAAGCTCACAATGCCTCGATTGAGACCTAGAATGACTAGCAGGCGCGGCTCCTCTCGTGGGCAACTCATCAGGCTGCCTGCGTCTCCCTCCTCTGCCTCTTCATCGGATTTCTCTGACCCCGGTGAAGGTCGCGCTGCTACTTCCAGAAGAGGTAGGGGTCATGGTCGTGGTAGCAATCCCTCCACCTCTGCAGCACAAGTCCGCCTCTCCTCCAATGCTCACTTTCACTCCGCCCATTTCATGTACCCCTGCTCCCTCAATCATCACGAGTACATTGCCTCTGTTTCCATCAAGCTAAGGACCAACCCGACTGCTCAGGTTCTGCCCTCGGCCCCCAGCACGACTGCTTAGGTTCTACCCTCTGGAATTGTTCCAGCTTCTGAGGACAAAATTTTGTTCTGTCCTCCCGAAGTCAGTATGCAGAGTGTTCAGGGTGCAATTGCCTCTCAGTTCGAGCTTCAGCAAGCTGGGCCCAGCGCTCCTTCAGGCAGTGACTTCTCGGGCAAAGCTCCTCCTCCTCCAGCTGACGATGATTTCAACCCGTATGCATGCCCAGTGGTGGAAGAAGCACCCTCGCCCACCAATGAAGCTTAATGGATTATGCTCGCCAGTTTTTGAATCCAGGTATCAAGAAGGGGTTCACTCTCCTTCTTTCTTACATTTTTTTGCAGGATTTAGGTTGTCATTCTCTATCGACATATCAATGGTCTCCGAGCTACTGTTTTCCAAGTATTACTATACAAGTAACTCTCCCCCGGACAGCGTTCCAGTGCTTCACTAAAACTGTTTGTAATTTTTGCTTTGGGAAGTGTTTGTTTTGGTCTTGTATGTTGAAAAGAGTCCTCCATTCCAGACAACATTTCAGACACAAGTATCAGCTGTTTAGAAAGTCGGACAAGGTCCTGGTCACCAGTGTATTCACAGCTAGTAAACAGTCATTGTTCTTTTCTGTCAATGTTCCGAAATGTAATGCAAGAATGCCACATCACCGGGCTAGCGATTCTGAGGCCCCAACCTTTTTGTAATCTTTTTGTATCAATATAGAAGTAGACCTATTCAGAAAAGAAAAAACATTAATCTCGCCTACATATATATGTAGTCCACCATTATATGTTATAAAACTCTTTATATTGATAAACATTCGTACTTGACTATATGAATCTTAATATAAACTATAATTTCGACCATTGAATAATATATTCCTCGAAACCTTACATCCGCAAGAGGCACATGGCGCCCCTAGCCGCACGATGTGTCGCCTCTAGTTGGACTCGGCTCAACCTTTAAAAAAAAACAAATTCGACCTTAGGAGACACATAAAAGAATTTCACCTTCCAAACTGTCTAGAGAATCGTGTAGTGACACTTGTCATAGTGTCATTGGGAGAAAATGACATAATATTCCTAGAATATCCCTTTTCTATTGATTGGGCTACCATGTCACCATTTTGTCCCGTTCTAAAATTTTTTTAGTTGTTTAGGAAAATGAACAACGGGCTCTATCTTCTTCATCCGGACTCCATTTTCAAAGAAACGAATTACGTCGGATTCCTGGCGACGAGATCTTCATTGTCGCTCAGTTTCCATTTGATTTCGAGCACTTTCATTTTTTAGCTTTAACACTAAACACCTAATCATTCCTCCCCACTAAAAGCCTTTTGGACCCCAAAATCTCTTTGATTACTGATCATGTGGATGAGAGTATTGTTCCCTCACCCTTCCAGTCTCAATCTACTAAAGTTTTCCCATTTTCATCAACTGGAGCTTTTCACAAAAACTAAGCTTTTTCCTTGACTCTTGCAACCCTCCAGACTTGCTGTTGTTAACACCGTCATGCTGCAATTTCCTTGAATTTGTAGAGTAACAAGTTGTTCTTGTAGAGACAAAATTTTTCCTACCTCAGTCATCAATTGAAGGACACTTAAAAAGTGACTCACCTCACACATTCTCGTGATGGCGATTCTTAGCTGATCTTGCTTTGTACTTGTTTAGACCCTTGACCAAGTATTTTCTCCATTTCCATGTACCCTTCGGAAACCAAAAACAAGCACTTGTCAAACCCATGCCTTCTTTTTCAAATTTCTTTGTCGCTTTCTCTTTGACCTTTGCACTCTCTTGCACCGGCATCTTGTTTCCAACACTACTCAACACTCATGTTGACTGCTGCAAATCTATCACTTCTTGTTTACCTCCTTTCAAAGGAAACCTGTTAGAGACCTGAAACATCTGATTACAAGCATAAGAAACTTTAATGAAATCAACTTGTTCATTCTATGCATATTTTTGAAAGGCCTCATTCAAAACATCACTATGTTTGATCATTAACAATGTCAAATTTTTACTTTTATTCACTATCCTCTTCATTTTTCCTGCATGTATAAGAGACAAACTTGTATTCTTCTTATGCGCTCTAACTATGTAATCAACTCCACCTTTAAAAAAGTGAAACTTATTCTCATGGCGAGGAAATACTGCTTTCCAATCATAAATATATGGACTTCCTAAAACAATGCCTTATATCTCAAGTAGCACCACATCAAGTTCAACTTCATCAAGAAAGTTTGAATTGATGGAACACATTATTATGCACTTCCTTGTTACCTACAAGTTTTCATTCTTGCATATCCACCCTAAAGGATAAGGTCTTGGATGTTTAACAGTTTCAAGGTTTAGCTCCTTTACTAAGTCTTCAGAAATCAAGTTAGCTCGAGACCCACTATCAAAAAGTGTGTCTGTCTTGGTATGTTTAGACACGACTCTAATATGTAAAATTTCAATTCTTGTATCTTCATCTTGAGTTACATTGGAACAAATTGAACTAGTGTTTGATATGTGATTACCTTTCAAACCCATGGTTGTAATATTTGTCTCATCTCTTGAATCTGAACCTAAGTCATGTTCAATGATAGCAACAGGTTTCCCCTTCTCTTTGGCTTTCAGTCTATTTGGCTTCAACTCTAGATGAAGTTTCCAACAATGGTTGGAAGCTGAGGCTGCTAGGGTTGGCGTTGTAGCCAGGGTTCTATTGTATATTGGAAAAATGTTTCCTATGTAGAAGCTTACCCAGCTTGGAGGTGAATCATGACTGAGGCTATGAACCACACAGTCTACAGCTAGGAGAAACATGGAGAGCCTGCAACCAGTAGGATATTTTATGCATATAAGTATTATATGTGCCATGATATGTGTTATGTGTATTTTGAAAGTTCTCTAAGGTTTTGATAGTAAATCCTAAATGGGTAATTGTGGCATATATGCATCATGCCTAGTATTGTGGGCTATGTGACTACTAACCCTAGCCAGGGTTTGGTCTAATTATATGTATAGATTCTACTTTGTGTATATGAATATTACCATCATTAAATGCATGACCGTGTATATATGTGTACATTGTGTTCAATTTATGTTTTTAAGTTGAAACCCTAGCTTTAGGAATTTTTGTTAATTTAAATACATTTATACATGAGGTGTGATGCATATATGACTCGTAGTATTGATTTCATATTAATCATATTTATGTCAGGTACAAAATTTAAAATTAGGAAAAATCTCAGTCATATGCTTTCACAGTTAATTTAATTATATTTAGCAATGTTGATTGAGTGGTGTTTCTCGGTTGGGAGATGAGGACATCAGAAATGAATTTGGGATATGGAAGTTTTGAGAGAGGTGATCAATGAAAGGAAGATAGAGGAGATAACAATTATGGAGGTGGGTTCTTTTTCTTTTCATTATAATTGGGAATATTTATGTTCATAAAATATGTAACCAAGGCTCAAAACAAGGTTACAAAATTATTTCCTTTGGGTTTCCAACAAAATTGTTAGTTCCTTATTTTCAAGTACATAAAATGCTTAAAATACTTAGGTCCACTAAGACTTCATCCCTATAATTCTTACATAAGCAAGGGTTTATAAATTGTGACATAATAAAACAAAAATAATATTGCATGGTTTAACTATATTATGGGTCTAACTTCTTATCACAATTTGTTTGTGCTACTTGAGTGATTTTTTCTTCTTTACTACTATTTTCGATACTTCCTTTGTTTTTGATGATGTCGATGCAATTCTTGCCATTCCCAATTTTTCTTGAATTGGAGGATATAATTATTAAACCTGCTGCAAGAAGGATATATTGTGTTATTTTTTAATTTGACTACCTATTTGTTTGTTTTGACTAATTTTTTTTTTATCCATTTCTTATTTTTTAATATTATTTAAATCTATTTATTTTAAATGTGATTGGTTGGACTCTTATTATGAAATAATTATATTTTACACTCAACTGAATTAATATATTCCTAAAATATTTTATCCATTTATCAATTACTATAGTCTTAGTACTACAAATTGACAATTCTTTTAATTTCTTTGCATGCGTTAATGATAAACAACGTTCTTTATAATTGGTCGAAGTTACATTATTAAATACAAAATTTATATCTGAAGGCATATTAATTTAATAAAATTTAGTGTGACTCATTTTAACATGGAGTTGTCTACGGAGGCGGAGGAATTGCCCGGACGACCAAAATTGGCTGGAATCCAGACAAAAAAATTTAAGAAATCTTGCAGTATAAGTGTTTGAATCATGTTTTGATGGTGAAAATGGATTCAACACCATCAAAAACCTCTAGGGAACCCAAAATATTGATGTTTGATAGCTATAGCTTGGATTTACAAAAATCCTTGTCGGATTTTCTTAAAATCTTACCGGAATTTCGATGATCTTCAGGGAAAACAAGCTGTCTAGTTAGACTATAGATTTTTGCATTAAAACTCCAAAATTCTATGCACTTTGCAGTACAAATACATATAATCGATAATCACTGCAGTGTGGTGATTGATGAAGGTACCATTTCATGCGTGCAACATGGTACTTTTGATGAAAGAAAAAGGGTTTAGGGTTTGATTTTTTGTTGGGTTTAGGTCATTTTTTGTTATATGGGAAAATTTGAAGGATGGTAGATGATGTGTTATTGTATGCCATAGTTTATTCAACCTTAAAAGTTTTCAGGAAAATTATGGAAATTTGGGCAAGATTTTGATAAATTATGTCATGATTTTTTTTAATTCTAGGTTACAACTGTGAAACTTCTAGATTTTGGGTGCCCTTGGAGTTTTTGATGGTGTTGAATCGAATTCCACCATTAAAAACTTGATTCAAGCATTCCTAAGGAGAGATTTAAAAAAAAAAATTTGCCGGTTTAAGGCCATTTTTTGTCGTCCAGGAAAATTTGAATGTTGGGTAGATAACACCTTATTATATGTTGTAGTTTGCCCAACCTTCAAATTTTTCCAGAAAATTATGGAAATTCAGGCAAGATTTTGATAAAATTCAGCACAAATTTTTGTAAATCTAGGTTAGAACTATGAAACTTCTATATTTTAGGTGCCCTTGGGGTATTTAATGGTGCTAAATCCACTTCCACCATTAAAAACTCGATTCAAACATTCCTAATGCGAGATTTTTTGAATTTTTTTTCCTATTTAAGGCCATTTTTTTTTGGTCTGGGAAAATTTGAAGTTTGAGTAGATGACGCCTTATTGTATGTTGTAGTCTACCTAGCTTTCAAAAATTTCCCAGAAAATTACGAAAATTTCAGCAAGATTTTGATAAAATCTGGCAGGAATTTTGGTAAATACTATCAAACTTCAAGATTTTGGGTGCCCCAAGGGTCCTTAATGATGTTGAATCCATTTCCAACATTAAAATACTTGATTCAAACATTCCTAGTGCAAGTTTTTTTTTACTGGATTTCGACCATTTTTGACCATCCGAACAAATTTTAAGGTTTGGTAGACAACGCCTTATTGTATGTCGTAGTTTACCCAAGCTTCAAATTTTCCCAGAATATTATGGAAATTTCTGCAATATTTGATAAAATATGGCAGAAATTTTTTTAGATCTTGGTTACAACTGTAAAAAATCAAGTTTTTGGGTGCTCCAAGGGTTTTTGATGGTGTTGAATCCATTTCCACCATTGAAAACACGATTCAATCATTCCTACTATGAGATATTTTTTAAAAAGAATTGCGGATTCTGACCATTTTTTACCATCTCAACAAATTTGAAGGCTGGGTAGACAACACATTATTTTATGTCATAGTCTACCCAGCTTTCAAATTTTCCCAGAAAATTATGGAAATTCTAGCTAGATTTTGATAAAATCAGGCAGGAGTTTTTGTAAATTCATGTTAGCTGTAAAAATTCAAGATTTTGGGTGCCCTAGGGGTTTTTTATGACACTGAATCCATTTCTACCTTTAAAAAAATTATTCAAACATTCCTACTGCAATATTTTTTGAATTTGTTTTTCCAGATTCTGACCATTTTCGGTCATCCGAGCAAATTTAAAGGCTAGGTAGACATTGCCTTATTTTATTGAGTCCCATTAGAAGATGCTAGTAATTTTTTTTGAAGTTTAAGGTAGAAATAAGTCTATGATATTAATAACTAACCTAATTGGCTCACCTTTATTTTATTTTCAAAGTTTTGGATTAATTTATTTATTGAGTTGTACTCTGATCATAAGGTAATATAAGATATTTCAATGTCTAAACAATTTATTTTTATTGAGTTTTATTTTAAGGTAAGAACCAATTATAATTAATTATAATATTTATAAAATTAAAAAAAAATATTTAACAATTATAAAAATATTTAAAATTGTATTAATTTGAAATTTAAATTTAATAAAATAAATAAATTTGCAACTATGATAGCATTTAAATTTTATTAAAAAGTTTCATTTTATAAATAGGATTATAGAGATTCTATGTAGTTTAATATTACAAATAGGGTGATATAAATTCAATTTTAGACATAGTAGTGCATGTGATATGAATCTGAATGTTAGTTTCATTGTGCTAGTTTCATCTTTAGAATTAAAAACAATTTGTTGATCCCTTGCTTCATGTGCATAGGTTTCCTTGGTGTTTGTGAGTGTTAAAACAATTAAATTTATTAAGTTTTTATGTTAAATTCAAGAGCATAAAACATTAAAAACAAATGTTTAACAACAACAATAACATGTATAGCAAACCACCACAATGATCCATTAACACAATGTTTTGATGAAGGAGTTCACCCCTCTTGGGCTACATCTCCTTGGTCCAACTTCTATGGCTTGGGCCTCTGTATTAGCTCAAATGTGCAAAAAGTGTTGTTTGCATTCACCTACTTCTCCTGAAACCTACTTCAATGTGTTTATAATTTCCAAATCATTCAGAATACTCTTATTTCTCCCAATTTGGTCGAATTTTTCAAACATTATGGCCAAAACAGTTTGGCCTAGGAAATCTCCACTAAATCTAGAGATGACTCTAGTTAAGGCAGTCGAATTTGGGGGACCGTCAAATTTTCCGTCATACTAAACTCGATTTTAATTAAATTCTAAATGGTTTTAACTGTGGATAAGTATATATTAGTGCTGTAAGTGCGTTTTAATGTAATCACGCATTAGCATATGCGATTAGGGCATTAAAAATGGTTCAGGGATATTAAAACCGCTCTTTAACATTAATCTCCATGCTTAACCATAAGCGCTCCGTCGTGGTCATAGTGGAAGGTATTATGGGGAGGGGGTTGGCCCCATCCATACCCCCGTCGCTCATATCAAATGACATTAAATACAAGTAGTGAGCATAGAAGATTAAGAACTGAGCTTGTGGTATGTTGGTATGGGAGGCGCGTTGTGTGGGGGAGGTTGTGGGGTCAAGCCCTGACCTCTGCCCATCCTGTGCAATACGTTTTTCCGCACAATATAATTTAAACCTGACCTTTGAACTATATTAAAAGTTCTATCATATAACATTAACCCACCACCATATATATGTGTCCACCATTATATGTTATAAAACCTTTAGACATGATAAACATTCGGACCTGGACTATATGAATTCAGACTATAAACCATAATTTTGACCATTTAATAATATGTTCCTCCAAACCTTGGTCCACCAAAGGGAGCACATGGCGGCCCTTGGCTGCACCATGTGTCAGCCTCTGGTTGGACTGTCCCCAACCTTAAAAAAAAATCAAATTCAACGTCAGGAGACACATAAAAAATTTTCACTTTCCAAACTATATAGAGAATCCTATAGTGACACTTGTCACAGTGTCATTGGGTGAAAATGATAGAATATTCCTAGAATATCCCTTTTCTATTGATTGGGTTGCCATGTCACCATTCTGTCCCGTTCTGCTATTTTTTTAGTTGTTTAGGAAAACGAACAATAGGATCTATCTTCTTCATCCGGACTCTGTTTTCAATGAAACGAATTGCGCAGGATTCATGGCGACGAGATATTCATTTTTGTTCAACTTCCATTCGATTTCAAGCAATTCAATTTTTGAGATTTAACACTAAGAACCTAATCGTTCCTCCCCACTATAAGCCTTTTGGACCTCAAAATCTCTTTTATTACTGATCATGTGGATGAGGGTACAATTCTCTCATTCTTCTAGTCTCAATCCACTAAAATTTTCCCATTTTCATCAACTGGAGCTTTTCACAAAAACTAAGTTTTTTCCTTGACTCTTGTGACCCTCTATTGTTGTTGTTGACACCGTCATGCTGAAATTTTCTTGAATTTCCAGAGCATCAAGTCGTTGTTACAGAAACCAACTTGTTCCTACCTCAGTCATCAATCAAAGGAAACTTAAAAACTGTCTCACCTCGCACACTATCGTCATGGCGATTATTAGCTGATATTTCATTGTACTTGTGTCAACTCTTGACCAAGTAATTGATCCATTATCACGTACCCTTTGGAAACCAAAAACAAGAACTTGTGGAACCCATGCCTTCTTTGTCAAATTTATTTGTCACTTTCTCTTTGACCTTTGCACTCTCTTGCACCAGCATCTTGTTTCCAACACTGCTCAACACTCATGTTGACTGCTGCAAATATGTCACTTCTTTTTTACCCCCTTTCAAAGGCAACCTATTAGAGTCTTGAAACATCTCATTACAAGCATAAACAAATTTAATTAAATAAAATTGTCCATTCGATGCCTCTTTCTGAAATGCCTCATTCAAAAAATCACTATGTTTGATCATTAACAATGTCAAATTTTTACTTTTATTCACCATCCTCTTCATTTTTCCTGCATGTATAAGAGAAAAAATTGTATTCTTCTTATGCGCTCTAACTATGTACTCAATTCCATCTTGAAACAAGTGATACTCATTCTCATGGCGATGAAATAATTCTTTCTAATCATAAATATATGGACTTCCTAAAACAATACCTAATATCTCAAGCGGAAACACATCAAGTTCAACTTCATCAAGAAAGTTTTAATTGATGGAAAAACTTAGGATGCACTTCCCTATTACCTGCAATTTTTCATTCTTGCATATCCACCCCAAAGGATAAGGTCTTGGAGGTTTAACAATTTCAAGGTTTAGCTCCTTTACTAAGTCTTCAGAAATCAAGTTAGCTTGAGACCCACCATTAAAAAGTGTCTTTATATTGGTATGTTTAGAGATGACTCTAATATGTAAAATTTCAATTCTTGTATCTTCATCTTGAGTTACATTGGAACAAATTGAAGAACTAGTGCTTTCTATGTGCTTACCTTTAAAACCCATGGTTGTAATCTTTGTCTGATCTCCCGAATCTGAACCTAAGCCATGTTCAATGATAGCAATAGTTTTCCCCTTCTCTTTGGCTTTAACTTTGGATGAAGTTTCCAACAATGGTCTTCATCATGGCCATTATTCGAACAATGTTTACATGTGAGTTTCTCTTTCTCTATTTTGACAGAGCTATTTCTCTATCCTGTTCCATTAAAATTTCCCTTTCCTTTACCCTCATACTCAGGGAAACTATCACTTTTCTCATATACATTATGTTTCCCTCTTGCTTCTAAATGTGTGGCTTGAACACTAACCTCATCTAAGTTTGTGGGATTAAACATGAGAATAGTGTGTCTAAGGTAATTGTGCAAAATCCCAATATACTTTAACAAAGTTTCTTGAGAATACAAATTAATACCAAAAATAAGATCTCTTCTCCTAAATTCATGAGTATAATCTTGCACACTTTTCCCTTTCAATTGTCTAAAATTCTGCTAGTCCATAACGGATTTTTGCATGTAAGCTAGAGGATAACATTTCCTTTTAATGGCAGCAACAAAATTTGACCAAGACATTGAGATCTTACCGTAGTTTTTAATCTCTTCTTGAGTAATTTCTTCCCACCATACAAGCACAGATCCTTCCATCCTGAAGGAATCCAATTGAATCTTTATGTCATCTACATGAAGTTTCTCAATTCTAAAATACACCTCCAATTAACGAATCCATTTTCCCAAATTCTCTACATTTACCTCACCATTATACATTGGAAGCTCAAATTTGACATCAAGTTTGAGTAAGGGAGTTTTTCCTCTTGTGGTTTTTTAGTGGTATGGGTGGTTTTGGTTGTGGAAGTGGAAGATGTTGATGATGGTGAAGATGAGGATGATGATGAATATGGTGGAGATGGAGGAGTCTTTCCTCCACTACCATTTTAATCCTCCTCTTCATCTTTATTGCCTTCTAAGTTTCCCTCTCCATGTGGAGACTTACAATTTTCTCCAACCATCCTTGTGTCCCTCTCTTCAAAGAGGATCCTAAACCTTTCAGTCAGTTCATAGAAAGCCTTCTTGTATGATTCCTATAATGAAATACCTTCAATCTCTCTAAAACCTGACATGATGGCTATGGATTCAAGCTCAACTTCTAGTGCAACTTGTACTTCTTCAATCTCAACTTCTGGTGCAACTTGTACCTCCTCAATCTCAACTTCTGGAGATAAAACTTGAGGTGCTTCAAGTGCATATGTGAGTAAAAATTTGGGTGGAGATGGTGCCCTTGTGGCTCTCCTTCTTCTGGTCCTAACCTTAGGACTTGCAACCAATAGTTTCCCTTCTCCTCTCTACAACTTCAACCTTGTAAGCGTCACAAATTTGCAACTATTAAAACCCTACTTGCACAAAAATCAAGCAACTATCAAGCAAATAACCTTTCAAATTGGCTATGATACCACCTTGATCTGAATCTAAATGTTAGTTTTGCTGTGATAATTTCATCTTCGGAATTAAAAAAAAAATTGTTGATCCATTGCTTCATGTGCATAGGTTTCCTTGGTGTTTGTGAGTGTTAAAACATGTAAATTTATCAAGTTTTTATGTTAAATTCAAGAGCATAAAACATTAAAAAGAAATGCTGAACAAAAAAAATAACATGTACAAAAAACCATCACAATGATCCATTAACATAGTATTTTGGTTAAGAAGTTCACCCCTCCTGGGCTACATCTCCTTTGTCCAACTTCCATGGCTTGGGCCTCTGTATTAGCTCAAATTTGAAAAAAAATGATATTTAGATCCACCTACCGCTCCTAAAACCTACTTCAATGTGTTCAGAATGTCCAAATCATTCAGAATAGACTCTTCTTGCTCCCAATTTGGTCGATTTTTGCAAAAGTTATGTCCAAAACAGTTTGGCCTAGGAAATCTCCACTAAATCTGGAGATGACTCCAATTAAGGCTGCCAAATTTGGAGTTGGCACCGAATTTTCCGCCATACTAAACTCGAGTTTAATTAAATGCTAGATGAGTTTAACTGTGGATAAGTATGGATTAGCGCTATAAGTGCATTTTAATATAATCATGCATCAGCATATGCGATTAGTGCATTAACAATGGTTTAGGGATATTAAACCCGCTCTTTAACATTAATATCCACACTTAGCCATAAGCGCTCCTCTGTGGTCATAGTGGAAGGTCTTATGGGGAGGGGGTTGGGTTGTGGGGCTAGCCCCATCCATACCCTTACCACTCATATCAAATGACATTAAATATACTTGGTGAGCATAGAATATTAAGAACCAAGCTTGTGGTATGTTGGTATGGGAGGCACATTATGTGGGGGAGGTCATGGGGCCGAGCCCCAACCTCCGCCCAGCCTGTGCAATAAGTTTTTGCCACCCAATATCATTTAAACCTGACCTTAGAACTATATTAAAAGTTCGACCGTATGACATTAATCTGCCACCATATATATATGTCCACTATTATATATTATAAAACCTTTGGACTTGGTAAACATTTGGACTTTGGACTATATGAATTCAGACTATAAACTATAATTTTGACCATTGAATAATATATTCCTCCAAACCTTGGTCCACCAGAGGGGGCACGTAGCGGCCCTTGGCTGCACCACACGTCAACCTTTGGTTGGACTATCCCCAACCTTAAAAGAATTTAAAATTCGACCTTATGAGATACGTAAAAAAAATTCAGCTTTCAAACTAATTGGCGAATCTTGCAGTGACACTTGTCACAGTGTCATTGGGTAAAAATGATAGAATATTCCTAGAATATCTCTTTTTTGCTGACTGGGCTACTATGTCACCATTCTGTCATGTTCTGTAATTTTTTTAGTTGTTTAGGAAAATGAACAACATGTTCTATCTTCTTCACCTAGACTATGTTTTAGACAAAACAAATTGTGCCAGATTCCTAGCGATGATTTTTTCCCCGTTGTTCAGTTTCCATTCAATTTCTAGCACTTTCATTTTTAGACTTTAACACTGAACACCTTATCAACATGAAAGTTGGTAGATTAGTTTGAGAAAAGAATAAATTTTAAGGTCTATTCTCATTATGTTATGTTATGATAAGGTAGTTTAAAATATTTATAAAATTATACAAAATAATTGTTAATAATTTGAAATTACAATTATAAAAAAAATATTAAAAAATAAAAATAAAATTTACAACTAATTCCTATTAAAAAGTTTCATTTACAAATAGGATGATAAAGAATCTATGTAATTTAATATTACAAATATCTTGATAGACATTCAAGTATAGACACCGTAATGTATGAATGTGGATTTCTTGGTTTAAGAAAATAATATTTTTATATTTATAACGATCCATTCTTACTATGATATGATAAGGTATTTTAAAATAATTATAAAATTATACAAAAAATTGTTAATTTAGGTATGTTAAATTTATTAATGTTTTGGAAAAAATAAATATTAAATTTATATTTACATAGGATATATTGTGTTCAGTTTTTAGTTTAAATAAAAAAATTTGCATATTTTTCCAAAGTTTAACATTTGAAATTCAATTTTATTATTTTCTAATAATGTTTAAATCTATTTATTTTCAATATAATTATTTGCATTCTTATTTTGCAATAATTACATTGTTCACTCAATTAATATATTTCTAAGATCTACCATTCATTTATTAATTATTACATTCCTTCTACTACACATGATATGCCAATTATATCAGTTTTAGGTGTTTACTATAGATGTTTCTTTGCCACATGGAAAGTTGCTTTACCTACCATGCATGCCATGCATTAAAATTAGGTAATGATAGTCAACCTACTAAAGAAAGTTGAAATATCGTGTATAATTTTTTTTTTTTTTAACACGTGGTGAATCGGTATATCCTTGGATTGTTGTAGGAAAGTCAAGGATCAACCCTTGGGGCTGCCAATATAACACTAGAGCATTCCAGAAACTTGCAAGCCAGAAATACTAGATCTTATGATTTAGCAAGAGCCGAGACTCTAACAGAAAAGGGGAGCCTAGTCCTTGAGCCAAGATCATAGCAGGCCATATACTCTGTGGGATTTGAACTTCGGTCTCCATAGTTTCACCAATTATACTTTACTGTCAAACCACACATCATGGTATCGTGTACAACGTGTTGCAATCGTCAATTGAAACAAAAGTGATGGGCATTTTGGATCTTGAAATGATCCAACATAGTATTTTTTTATCAATCCTTACCCCCATAAAACTCCAAGGATTTGTCAAAAGTATGTCCATGTTATTGAGCAAGATGTGCTTCATCAACCAAGGATGGTGCAAGAGCAATAAATGCATACACTAAAAAATTGTAAAACATAGGAATTGATGTAGGTGCAATGGACACATTTGTTACCACTCGATGGCCAACACTCTTGAAACTCCCATTGTTGATCACCTTTTCAAATAACAAAAACAAAACGTACTTATTATGATTAACTTTATCTACAACTTTTACGAGAATTCAAAATTATATTAAATGGGATTGGGATAGTTTTTACTAACATGCAATTGATTTCCCAAGTTGACAACGAACACATTGCATTAGGTACTGGTTTTACAACAACCCACTTTCCATTTTTTTTAGTACTTGCAGGTCGCTCACATTGCCCTGCCAAATGAGCACATGTACGACTAAATGTTGATAAGAGAGAGCCTATGACATACCAATCTCTTGTCGTCATGCATAATAAATGTTAGTGTTGTCAAATCTTGAACGATGCTATTGAAAGAGCTCAATTTTTTAATTTTGTCATATAAGAAATGATTTTGTCAACTTGTTTCGAACCAACTAGTGTGGATCATCTTCATTTTAAGAACCATCTCATCCTGAAGACGAATCACACTAGTTGATTCGAAATGCGTCGACAAAATATTTTCCTATACGATTTTCCTATTTGATTATTATCGAAGATCTTTGTGTAAGAACTCAATTTACTTTACAAGTTGTAAATTACTCCATTAAAGTTACAAATTTGGGAAAAATGGTTATAAATTTCAATTAGTTCTAATGTTGTGTGACACAATTTTTTTAATTTTGAGAAACCCTTTCTTATGCCTTTCTAGGAATCTTTTCGCTTTTTACCAGTTTAAAAAAAAAAAAATTTATTTTTATTTTAAAAGATTTTAAAATGTTATCAAACATATTTAAAATTTCAATTATAATTTATGGAAAATAAACAAAATTATAATTCACTTTTCTTATTAACTTAAACTATTAGCTAATAATTTATTATTTAAAGTTAAAAAATATTTACAAATCTTTAATAAAATTTAATTATTTTTAATTAATTAATAATTATTTTTCTCCCAATTTTATAAAAAACATTAACCATTTAAAATTAAAATAAATAAATAAATGATTTTCACTTACTGAATTAACATTTTATAGAAATTTTAAAATAGTTATCACTCACATTATTATTAAAAAGATAATTTTTACTTTAATTTAACTATAGTTAAATTAAACTGGAGAAACTTTCTACCATGTAATTTATTCTTATATCATGTCTTTTTCAACTTGATCCACCAAATATATTTTGCAAGATTTGGAAAAAAAAACCTCTTCCATCAATTTGTTCTGAGCCTTGCTGAGATGGAGGGTCTTCTTTTCCAGGATGAGTCATGATCATAAAGCGATAACTGACAAGAAAATATGGCTTAAAGATGATGTGTTCTTCCAACTAATCGACGATAACTCGGTGTATGATGAAATAAAGATGGGACCGCTGGAAGTAAATTACACTTTGTATTACGTGAAGCCCATTAATCGGCTTTTTCCTTTTGTTGATTTTTGAAACTGAGGAAATCAAATATTTTATTAAACTCCGTGACTGATTTTAAATTAATTACAATCCAGTTGTTCGTAACGTGTGCTTCATGACTGACTACAGGAAATTACAATAAATTCCTTTATAATAAAAAATCACAGTATTGAATCCTTGGAGAATTACGATTTATAAAGCGAGCGTGCACATTTAAAAAAAAATTATATTTCCTAAACAGTTAAGTATCGTCTTATATTTTTTAATAGTAAATGTAAACGTCACGTGATTGCCCACTAGCAACTTAGAAATCTGTAGTGTGGTTTCAGTCGTGTGATGCCAAGAAAAATCTATCAAAGGTATGATTAATTTTATCAGTAATATGTAAATATATCAAATATTAATATAATCATTTTAAATATGCTAAATATTTCTGAGATTAACTTGGTCATTTTAATTTTAAATTTTCTTAGTTACCTCAATTCGTTGAGATGATAATTATTGTTAATAACTATAATGATGAAAAATGATGAAATATTTTTTTTAAATGTAAAGTGACAATAATAGTGTTGAAAGATAGAAAATGTGAACAATAAGAACGTACTCATGTTACAATCAATCTCAAACTATTTTCTTCTACTATTCTTATTTCCTCCCTTGTTAGTTTTGTTATCTTTTCATATCGATTATATGAAAAAAAAAAAAAAAAATCGTAAACCATTTAAATCTTTAGCTCGATCTGTTGTAGTAAACATGATACCTTGTCTCTCTTGCTCTCCAATATTAATAGCTTAAATTACTATAACACAAAAATCAATCTACATTGTTAAAAACTTTTTGTGCTTACACAAAAATCAATGCATATTGTTAATCAAATCACTTTAATATTAATGTACCATCATATATCCAATTACATCAAATCATAAATCAACATATACATTGAAATCAATGCATTTAATGCAAGCAATCAAATAAGATTAGAAAATAACTTCTACATTGAAATCAATGCACCTAATGTAATCAATCAAATAAGATTAGAAACCAACATCTACACTGAAATCAATGCATTTACTCAAAGCAATCAAATAGGATTAGAAATCGCCATCTACACTGAAATCAATGCATTTAGCGCAAACAATCAAATAGTATTAGGAATAATCTATATTGAAATCAATACATCTAGTGCAAGCAATCAAATATAATTATAAATCGACGTCTAAATTGAAATCAACACATCCAGTGCAAGCAATCAAATAGTATTAGGAATCATCACCTACACTGAAATCAATGCATCTAGTGCCAGTAATCATATATCATTAGAAATAAATATCTACACTAAAATCGATGCATCTAGTGAAAATAATCAAATAGGATTATAAATCACCATCTCCACTTAAATCAATCCATCTAGTGCAAGAAATATTCTTCCCTCTTTCCACCCTCCATCCATATCTATATCCCCATCCATCTCTTTTTTTTTGTCTCTATCTCACCCCCCTAAACACACATGCTCTCACACTCCATATATATCATTCTCTTTGTCGATCACCCTCTCTCCCCATCTCTCTCTTCTTCCCTCTCTTCCCCTTCTCTCCCTCTCCCCCGCTAATATCTCTCTTTCCTCCTTTTGTCCTCTCTCTCTCTCTCTCTCTTCATCTTCCTTATCACTCACTCTCTCTCTCTCTAGGAACCAACATCTACACTGAAATCAATGCATTTACTCAAAGAAATCAAATAGGATTAGAAATCGCCATCTACATTGAAATCAATGAATTTAGTGCAAACAATCAAATAGGATTAGAAATCATCTACATTGAAATTAAGTCATCCAGTGCAAGTAATCAAATATAATTATAAATTGACATCTACATTGAAATCAACACATTCGGTGCAAGCAATCAAATTGTATTAGAAATCACCACCTACACTGAAATCAATGCATCTAGTGCAAGTAATCAAATATCATTAGAAATAAATATCTACACTAAAATCGATGCATCT
This sequence comes from Pinus albicaulis, assembly GCA_034641835.2. NCBI lineage: Eukaryota > Viridiplantae > Streptophyta > Pinopsida > Pinales > Pinaceae > Pinus > Pinus albicaulis. The sequence goes on from CM076584.1 coordinate 635,545,445, forward strand.
GGTGCAAATAATCAAATAGGATTAGAAATCACCATCTCCACTTATATCAATCCATCTAGTGCGAGATATATTCCTCCCTCTCTCCACCCTCCATCCATATCTATATCCCCCTCCATCTATTCTTTTTGTCTCTCTATCTCACCCCCCTAAACACACGCGCTCTCGTACACCATATATATCAATCTCTTTTTCAATCACCCCCTCTCCCCATCTCTCTCTTCTTCCCTCTCTTCACCTTCCATCTATATCTCTATCTTCCCCTTCTCTCCCTCTCCCCCATTAATATCTCTCTTTTCTCCTTTTGTCCTCTCTCCCTCTCTCTCCATCTTCCTTATCACTCTCTCTCTCTCTCTCTCTAGAAACCAACATCTACACTGAAATCAATGCATTTACTCAAATAAATAAAATAGGATTAGAAATCGCCATCTACACTGAAATCAATGCATTTAGTGCAAACAATCAAATAGGATTAGAAATCATCTACATTGAAACCAATTCATCTAGTGCAAGTAATCAAATATAATTATAAATTGACATCTAAATTGAAATAAAAAAATCCAGTGCAAGAAATCAAATTGTATTAGAAATCACCACATACACTGAAATCAATGCAAGTAATCAAATATCATTAGAAATAAATATCTACACTAAAATCGATGCATATAGTGCAAATAATCAAATAGGATTATAAGTCACCATCTCCACTTATATCAATCCATCTAGTGTGAGAAATATTCTTCCCTCTCTCCACCCTCCATCCATATCTATATCCCCCTCCATCTCTTATTTTTTGTCTCTCTATCTCACCCTCCTAAACACACACATATATCAATCTCTTTGTCAAACCCCTCCTCTCCCCATCTCTCTCTTCTTCCCTCTTTTCACCTTCCATCTATATCTCTATCTTCCCCCTCTCTCCCTCTCTCTCCATCTTCCTTCTCTCTCTCTCTCCACCTTTCTCTCTCTATTTCTTTCTTCTTACCTCTCTCCTCCTCCCCCTCCAAGTCCATCTCTCTTTCCCTCCCTCTCTCCACTCTCTCACATCCTCTCTCTTCTTTCCTCTCTTTCCCTTTCTCTCCCATCTCTCTCTCCCTCTCTCTCTCTCTCTTCACCCACCAACTATGTTACTATATCCCTCCCTCTCTCCCTATATCTCCTTCTCCCCCCTTATCTCCATCTCTCCTTATTTGTCTCTTTATCTCAGCCCCAAACATACACGCTCTCTCTTTGTCTCTCCCTTGTCACTCCTTCTCTCTCTCCACTTCTCACTCTCTATATTTCTTATTTCCTACATCTCTCCCCCTCCAACTCCATCTCTCTTATCGATCCCTCTCTCCTCCTCTCTCTCAAGTCCTCTCTCTCGTCCTTCTCCTCTCTCTCTCCCCTAAATCCCTTTCTCTTCCCTGATCTCTCTCTCTCGCTCTCTCCAATACTCTCTCTTCCCCCATCACTCTCCTCCTCTCTCTCATCCTTCCTCTCTCTCCCTTTCTCTCCCACCTCTCTCTCTCTCTTTTCCCTCCAATCCTCTCTCTTCCCCCATATCTCTCTCTCTCTCTCTAATCCTCTCTCTTCCCCATCCCTTTCTTTCTCTCTCTCTTTCCACCCCTCTCTCTCTCCAACTACATTACTATATCCCTCCCTCTCTCCTTCTCACTTCTTCTCTCCCCCTTCTTTCCATACATCTTACTTTGTCTCTTTATCTCACCCCTAAATACACACACTCTCTCTCCATCTCTCCATTATAACTCTCTCTCTCTCTTTCTTCTTAGTTATGTAAACTAATGAACATAAATATTTGTAAATATAAAGCAGATTATGGAGTAAATATGAAAAGAGGTTTTATTTACTTAACATACCTCTAGTTTATTTATATTTTTATTTATTTACCATACACCTTTTCTTTACTATGGTATTTGGCCCATAGGCTTGTTATATAATTACATTTTTATTTATAATCCTATTTGATATATTGTTATTTATTTACCTTACCTCTTTATGCCTCTTTTATATTTATTTATTTACCATACCTCTTTATATATATTTTATATTTATTTATTTATTTATCATACTTTTTTATACCTGTTTTATATTTATTTATTTACCCATGGTATTTGGCCCATGGTATCAATATTAATTTGTCCCATGGTATTCGTTCCATAGGCTTCATCTAAATAAAACCTCTTTTTAAAGTTTTTTTAAATATAAAAAGGTTTATGGAATAAATATAAAAATAATTTTTATTTATTTACTATACATCTAGTTTATATATTTTTTTATTTATTTACCATGGCTTTGGAGTAAGTATAAATTCATTTTACAAATATTTAATTAAAATAAATATTAAAATATTTTGGATTTTGATTGTTTGTGTTGAATTAACTCTTTTCCTTTGATTTAGGAAATGGTATTGACTTTAGTAAAGAGTAAATATGTTTAAAATTTTACTTAATTTGGAAATTCAATGTGGTAATTTTTTTTTGTTAAATGTAAATTTATGATCCATTCAAATTCACGTATATAATTTAATATCCATTCAAATTATATAAATAATACATAATTGTATTAGAAATTGATATATGTTCTAGTACAATGCGATTTTTATTTTTTATTTTTTTTAATTTAAAACTTAAGCCAACATTTTGTATGAGGACGTGACATACCTGACATCGGGGTCATATTGGGCTGTATATAGATGCGCCTCTATTATTTTTAAGCAGTGTGCACATTTAATCCCACTGATATTTCCTAACTGATTAAATATCGTCTTATATTTTTTATTAATAAATGTAAACGTTACGTGATTTTCCACTAGCAACTTATAAATCTGTAATGAATGAATGAATGAATGATATTTTAATGTCCATGAGACTAAAAATAGTCTATGGGACCACCAACTTCCTTGTTTTTTGATTTCTGCAATTCAATCCTTTTCTTACTCAAATTGATGATGAGCTGACCCAACCTTATAATAGTTCCATCACTGAAAAGACAATGCCCTTGCAAATTGATGCTAACATACAAGTGGTGAACACATTTTCAACTCGCTCTCTTGCAATGTTAGGTGGTGGATCACGGAAGTGGGAAAACAAATATTCTACTCCATAGGTTAATACCATAGATTCGGACCGACTTTGATTATTCGTATCAAATGATCCGAATTATGATCCACTATTCAATTTCTGTCTGGGGATGTAAATTGAATTTTTTTTTTTTTTTTTTGGATTTAGCCTCCACACAAATTTGAAAAAATATTTCATTTAGTGTGGAATATGATGAGGGATTTCTTCTTTCTCTTTTTAGACTTTTTTTCACGTGTAAATTTGTACATGTCAAGTTATTGTGTGGATTATGTTTTTTTCTTTTTTTTTTAAACCATGGTGAATTCGTAATTAGTTGGAGTAATTTAGGCAAAGACCAAGATCAACCGCTGCCACTATAACACCAAGACTATATCCAACAACTTGTAAGCCAAATATACTAGGGATTTATCACTTAGTAAGAGTCGAGACTACACAAGGGTGGGGGAGCCTACTCCTTGAGCCTTGTCACAATGGGTCAAAGATATACTCCATGAGATTTGAAATCAGGTGAAGAGAATAACATCCCATTGTACCAACCACCTGATCGTCTCACAAAAAACTATAATACATTACATTAGTCAACCGACAGAGTCATAGATACAAAGAGAGCTCTATGTTATGTGGCACACTAGTACAGTTCCTTGTTTTCTCTATCGTATATCATGCATTGGTGTTATTAACTTAACACACCACAATGATAATGTTTTAATATAAAATATAAATATTATACATCAAATAAAAAAAATTGATGTGTGATTTTTTCAAAAAGTAATGCACCTCACTACTAATGCACGAGGTCCAACCTGAAACACTACCATTGGAACCTTGGTTTTATGTTAACCAAGGCTTCTATAATAACAAAAAGCATCATAATGCAAAATTTTAAATATAAAATTATTTTTTTAAACTAGCACTAAATTGTTAGTGTGTGGTTACTTAAAAGCACTATGTAACCCATCCCTGAGGCATCTCATCATAAAAACAAGCTCAATTATTAATTAAATCAATAGGCTTTTTTATTATGAGGTTCTTCCTCATGACACTGTAGCTAGCGGATTCGTTGACCTAAAAAAATGCCACGAATCTCTTTGTTTCAACGAAACGCCAGTGATCCGATCTGAAAGCCATGGACTAATCATGTCAATCACACTCCCCTCCTTGGTGATAGATTTGACAATCCAACAAATGATTCATCAACAGAAACTCCATCACCCCTTCTCTTGCCTATTTCGCCATCCAGGTATTGTTGGAAATTTTGGTATGCTCTGATGCTATGTCGAGAACATACATGAAACAAAGAAGCATAAAACAATTTACACAGATTGCGGAAATAAAAATCTCACACAGATAGAGAGCGAGAACACACGAGAGAAAGAAACTTCAGTTTTTCATTCATCTCTTTAAACATATGAAAAATTCATTCCTTTAATACAAAATGGTCGGAGCTTGAAGATTTATTGCTATTGAATGCAAGAACAGACGTATAACAACCAAATCATCCTTTCTCTCTATTCTTCTGTTTCTACACGAAACTGTGTACAAAACACATAAATCCAGACTTGAAATTTTACGGGTTTCAGCTATGAAATCACATCGCATCCACACCCTCCTCGCAAATCGCATTTCGACGATTTTAAGTTTTAACTAGCACAATATGAGAAAACTTAAAAACTTACGATTGTGATGTGCGATGGCACGATCACATCCAACTTAAATCTTTTAACTTGCAGGCGCTATCCGTCGAGCTTTGCAATATGCGATATGCGATCGCATCACATCTTAAACATAATAACTTGCGAAGCACTAAACTCTTGAGCTTGCGACGTGCGATTGCGATCACATCGCAACTTAAACAAAACAATTTGCAGGCGCTTAAAGGTAAGTCATAAGAAATGCGAAGTGCGAAATGTGGGTGGCAAAAAAGTTAATCATAAAAAGTGTGAAGTGCGAAATGTGGGCGCGCTAAAAGGTAAATGACAAAACATGCAAAGTGCGATATTTAAGGTTTGTGATGTGTGATGACGATGTCGAAGCGCAACATCACAAGTTTTGGTGCGGGGCCTAAAAGTTAAATGCTAAGATGTGTAAAGTGTGGTATGTGGGTGGTAAACAACAGGGAGTGCAAAAAGTGAAAAGGTAACGAAAAAATGAAATAAAAAGGTTTGCATGCAATTGGTAATGCGGTAAGGTTTGAAGGTCCCACCAGATATCGCATCAGCGGAAACTTAAGTTTCACAAAAGCATAAGAGGTACAGGGAAAAACTTGCGGGCTGCAATATGCGGGAAAAAGGTAAGTATATGGCGGGAAAGAGAATTAAACACAGAGTGTGGCTCGGGTACTCTGTTTCTTGATTTTGCGTGAAGACTCCTGCGGATTTTGGATATTGTGCTTTGTCCTTCCCTGCAAAAAAATTCAATTTAAGTGTGGTTGTTGCCAGTATTATTCATGGCGCTGGTTGGGAGTCTTTCCAACACTCCCCCTTAATCACAACTACCGCCATCAACCATTCCCAGACACTTTCTGAGATAAACAAAACTTTTCTGTTACAAGGGCTTTGTGAGGATATCTGCAAATTGTTCCTTTTGTCTTGTTCATGACATAAATCGTTCAACATCCTTCTCATCCAAACTGCTTGACATGTTGCTGCTGTTGCTGCTACATATTCAGCTTCTGCTATTGATAATGAAACTATTTGCTGCTTCTTGGAAGCCCATGAAATGGCTCCCGATCCCAAATGAAAAACATACCCTGATGTGCTCTTTCTGTCATTAACAATTCTAGCCCAATCACTGTCAGTGTAACCAATCAACTTAAAATCATCAGTTTCGAAGTATAGAACACCATACTCCTTTGTTCCATTTTGATACCTTAATATTCTCTTGGTTGCTTTCCAATGTGTCTCCATGGGTGTCTCCATGAAGTTGGATATCAAACTTAATACATACATTATATCAGGCCTAGCTGCAGTCAAATACATTAGATTTCCAACCATGCTTTTGTACAATGTCGGATTGACATTCTTGCTGCAATCTTCCTTGCTCAATTTCAACCCCGTGACAGTTGGAGTTGATGATAGCTTTTTGTTCTTCATATTGAACCTTCTTAAAAACTCTGCATCATACTTTGCTTGGGAGATAAAAATTCCCTTTTCTGTTTGCTTTACTTCTATGCCCAAAAAATATCTTAACAAACCCAAGTCAGTCATTTCAAACTCACTTTTCATGACTGATTTGAAATCAGCAATGAGGGAAACATCATTCCCTGTAAAAATCAAATCCTCTACATACAAAACAACAATAAGAATTTTACCGTCATTTTCTTTGATGTAGAGTGTGGGTTCACCATCACACTTGTCAAACCCATTGTCCATCAGGTAAGCATCAATCCTGCTATACCATGCACGTGGTGCTTGCTTCAGCCCATAAAGAGCTTTCCGCAACTTACACACCTTGTGTTCTTGGTCTTCTATCTCATAACCAGGAGGTTGTTCAACATACACCTCCTCTTTCAGCACTCCATTCAAAAACACTAACTTCACATCCATTTGATAAACTTTCCATTTTTGTTGTGGTGATATGGACAACGCTGTCCGCACTGTCTCCATCCTTGCAACTGGTGCAAAGGTTTCCTCATAGTCTCTTCCTTGCTACTACATGTAGTCTTTGACAACTAGCCTTGCTTTGTGCCTTTCTATCTTTCCTTCAATGTTTCTCTTGGTCTTATAGACCCATTTCACTCCAATAACTTATTTTCCTTGTGGGATGTCCACTAACTCCCATGTGTCATTCCTTGCCATTGCTCCTACTTCTTCATTCATTGCTTTAACCCATTTCTCTTCTTTGACTGCATCTTCACAATGGATTGGGTCATCTACATGACAAAATAATGCAAATAAAGAATTCAGACTAGCACTATTATCAACTTCTTCTTGCTCATAAATTTCACTTAAATTTTTGAATCTTGGTCTTCTTGTATTTGTTGAATATGTGCTTGGAGTTGCACTTGAACTCGAGGCAGTTGCTGATCCATGTGGTGTTCTTGGAGAAGCACTTCGTTGATTTCTCAATGTTGTTCTATTGCTTTCTTACGATAAGCTATGTTGAGCTTGTGTAGGTGGAGGAGGAGCCACCGTTGAGGAGTTACTTGATGTAGTACATTCCTCTTTCTCTTCATGAGACATACATTTCTTCACATTTACTGTCTTCTCTAAACTTCCATCCCAAGCTTCTTCTTCTATAAACTGAACATATTTTTTTATTATTACTTTCTTGGTTGATGGATTATAGATCTTGTAAGCCTTGGTTTCATCATTGTATCCAAGAAATATACATTTCTCCCCCTTGCTGTCCAACTTCTTCCTTAATTGATCTAGGACATGTGCATATGCCACACATCCAAACACTCTCATTTGAGTGAAAAATTGTTTTGTTCCACTCCATGCTTCTTCTGGAACTCTATTCATAACACTTTTGATTGGGCATCTATTTATGATATATGTTGCACAAGAGACAACTTCTGCCCAATAATCATTTGGCAATGCTTTTCCTTCAACATACTTCTTTCCATGTCCATGATGGTCCTATTCTTTCTTTTTGCTACACCATTTTTCTTAGGTGTATACCTTGTGGTAAATTTCTTGTGAATTCCATGCTCCCTGCAGAAACATAGGAAGTATTTTGAGAAATATTCTCCACCTCTGTCAGTTCTCAACACTTTTATGTAGTGTCCACTTTGCTTATCAACAAGAGATTTTTAGTAGTAGAACTTTTCAAACACTTCACTTTTATGTTCTAGGAAATAGACCCATGTATTCCTTGTGTAATCATCTATAAATGTCAAAATATAATGATTGCCACCTAATGATGGCATTTGCATTGGTCCACATAAATCTGAGTGGAAAATCTTCAAAGGTGCCTTTTCCCTTATACTCTTTCATGTTGGAAATAATTCTCTGTGTTGTTTTCCCAAGATGCAACCTTCACGTAGGCTGTCTAGTTTCTCTATGAGTGGTAATCCCTTTACCATGCCTTTTTTATGCAACAAGTTCAAACCTCTGAAATTGAGATGACCAAATCTCAAATGCCATAACCAGTTCTCATCTTTCACTTCTTCTTGAAATACTTCTTTTGTGACAGCTGCTACAACACCTCCTTCCTTCAAGTCTGATCTCTTCTTGAGAGGAAACATTCTATTTCTTGTCATATGCACTTTTGCAATGAGTTGTCTACTTGGAAGGTTATCCATGATTGTGCACACATCATCTTTAAAAAACACATTGTAGCCCTTTTGCACGAGCTGTCAAATGCTTAGAAGGTTACATTTAAAACCAGGGACATAATAGACATCTGGCACATACTTCTTCTCTCCCTTCTTTGTCAGAACATTTACTCTCCCTTTTTCCATGACAGAGACTTAGCTATCAGTCCCTAATGTCACTTCAGATTTTACACCTTCATCTAGATTGAAAAACATTGCTATGTTTCCAGTCATATGGTTACTACACCCTGAATCTAAGAACCATATATCTTCTTGTTTTTCTTGTTCTACATTACAAGATAAAAACAAATATTCATGGTTCTACTTTTCTTTTGTAAAATTTACACTTGGTTTACTACCCATGTCATTTTTCTTCTTTCTACATTCATTTTCATAATGACCATACTTTTTGCAATAGTGACATTGGACATGATATTTATCATACCTTTGTCCTTGTGCTAGATTTTGGCTTGAGCCTTGGCTTGGATTATGATTGCTGCCCCTTCCACTTGTGCTTGCAAGGTTGCTTCTACCACCTCTATGTGGGCTTCTTCCTCTTCCTCGGTAGTTTGATCTTCCTCGACCTCTACCTTGACCAAAAGACATTTGTGTCTTAAATGCATGCTCTAATGAGGAGTTTTTTGCTCTGTTCAGTCTACGCTCATGAGACATCAGTGATGCATGAAGCTCATCCATTGAAAAATGTGAGATATCCTTTGTCTCTTCTATGGCCATAACTATGGCATCAAATCTTGATGGTAGACTTCTTAAGACTTTCTCAACTATTCTCCTATCTTCAAGTGTCTCACCATGAGACTTGATTTGGGTAACCAACCCAATCACATGTGTAAATAATGAGTCTATATTCTCAAACTATTTCATACAAAGAGTTTCAAAATATCTTCTCAACATTTGAATTTTTGTTTTCTTCACCTTTTCCATGCCTTGGTAGGCTGTCTAGAGGGTATCCCATGCTTGCTTGGACTTCGTCGTTGTTGCAACCCTTGGGAAAATAATTTCATGCACTGCCTGGAAAATATAGAAGAGGGCTTTGGAGTCCTTCTTCTTATTTTCTCTCAACAAATCTCTTTCTGTTGTGTCAAAGCATTATATGTTGTTGCATTTGCTGGTTCTTGGAAGCCATTTTCTACCAGCTCCCAAATATCTTGTGAAGCAAATAGGGACTTCATTGTAATGGTCCAATAATCATAATTCTTCCCATTGAACTGTGGTAGTTGAGGATTAATCAGGCTTTTCCCTGTTGCTGCCATCTTGACTGTTAAACAAGCTGGAGAATTCGCTTCTCAAAACAACCTTTCAGCTCTTCAGTAAAGAACATTTTTTTTCATTGAGAGATTAAACCCGCTCTGATAACATGTTGGAAATTCTGGTATGCTTTGATGCTATGTTGAGAACATACACAAAACAAAGAAGCATAAAATAGTTTACAAAGAATGTGGAAATAAAAATCTCACACAGATAGAGAGCGAGAACACAGGAGAGAAAGAAACTTCAGTTTTTCATTCATCTCTCTAAACATTTGAAAAATACATTCCTTTAATACAAAATGGTCGGAGCTTGAGTATTTAATTCTATCCAATGTATGAATAGACGTATAACAACCAAATCGTCCTTCTGCTCTATTCTTCTATTTCTACACGAAACTGCGTACAAAACATATAAAGCCAAACTTGAAACTTTATGGGTTTCGACTACGAAACCACATCGCATTTGCGCCCTCATCACAAATCACATTTCGGCGATTTTGACCTTTAACTAGCGCAATTATACATGAAAACTTAAAAACTTGTGATTGCAATGTGTGATGGCACGATCGCATCGCAATTTAAATCTCTTAATTTGCGGACGCTATCCGTTGAGCTTTGCGATATGCGATATGCGATCGCATCGCATCTTAAACATAATAACTTGCGAAGTGCTAAAATCCTGAGCTTGCAATGTGTGATTTCGATCGCATCGCAACTTAAAAAAAGGAACTTGCGGGCGCTTAAAGGTAAGTCATAAGAAATGCGAAGTGCGAAATGCGGGTGGCAAAAAGGTAAATCATAAAAAGTTTACACCATTTTTTCGTCATCTAACTTATTATCATTAGATGGACCCAAGTACACCATGTAAGACCAGTTTTACCCTAAGTAAAACTGCTTTCACTATGTTAAAACAGGAAACCCCAAAAGGAAATATTAAACGAACCCATATTTGTTTGATTTTCCTCATGGAATAATTAATTAAACCATAATTTAATTATTATTCCCAGTCATGTTTAACCCAAAATCAAAGAAATTAATTAGATAAACCTTTATTTATCTTATTATTTTTTAGGAATAATCATTTAAACCTTATTTAGATGATATTCCTTGTTAAATATGACCAAATCACCCACAAATAATTAAATAAATCACTATTTATTTAATTATCTTTCAACCACCTCCTTAAATAATTAAATAAACCATTATTTATTTGATTATCTTCTAACTGCTTCCTTAAAAAGATAAATAAATCATTTATTTATTTATTTTTGACAAATTAAGGGATTTGACCCAAGTCAAATACCTTTTCCCTCCAACAAATATAATAAAATATTCCATAACAAGTGGATCTAGATCTGGTTAACCCATGCACCAAGATCTAGAATGACCCAATATTTTGTTATAAATAGAGGGTTTTTCCTACCATTCCTCACCTTTTGTTGCCTATTAGATCACTCTGGATCTATACACTTGGTCACATAGTTCCATCATTTGCTCCCATTGAGCTTTACTCTTTGCATTGGGTTTTCTACATCAACTAGAGAGAGAAATCTTAGATCTGAAGTGCTGAGGACTTCCAAGAACCCATCCCACTGAGGGGAATTGGATACTCCTTCTGGTTTTCCTCACAGGTGCCCCATTAATACAAAATTTCTTTCAAAAATTGTTCTTGTCTTGTCTATTGGTATATGGAGCAAACCCTTGTTTTTACTGCTTAATGTCTTTCCATACATAGATCTGGTATTTTGCAGCTCTTTTCTTGTCTAACTAACCATAGATCTGAAGATATTGGCAGCCACTTTTGTTGTTAGGGCTATTAGTTATGCGTAGCTAAAGTGGTTCTTTTTCGTACACTTCGACAAAGGATTCATACTAACAAATGGTGACTCCACACGGGTTTTAAATTACGACCGCTATCTTTTTTCATATTCCTGCATATCCAGCTACTTCAGACCCTAGGGTTTCTTTTCAGCAGTTTATTTTTCCTATTTTTATGCTGTTTTTCTCACATAAAACCCTAAAACATTAAAATTTCTAACTTCCGTGTGTTTCTGGCCCTATTGCGTAGGTAAGCGACACCAGCCGCAACTGAGACGACAAATTTTCTGAAAATCTGCTGCCGAGACAACCGGAACGGGGGGTCACACTTTTTGGCCCAAAAACTGCGACCTGGACCTCCAGGTCGCACTTTTCTGCACCTTTTCTGCGACCTGCACTGAAAACAGGTCAGAAACTGCGACCTGCCAGTTTTTCAGTGATTTTTCTGCAATTTTTATGGGTTCTGCTGCAGCTTCTGTCAGGGTTTTCCAGCCTCTGTCTTAGCCCGCTTTGACCAAGTTCTGATCTGTTTTTACTCATCTAAGTGGGAACCTAGCCCCCTAGGGATTTAGTACCCTCCATTTTTCGTGGAAGAGTTTTAGCTGTTTCAGCCGTCTGTTTTTCAAAGCTTCAACCTCCTTTTTTCCAGATCTGTTACCTCCCTTTCAGATCCTTTGAAATCACCCTTTCTTCCTTTCAAATCACCTCCTGTCGTTTTGTTTGGACCTCCTTTGAAGGCCTCCACCTTGCCCCCTTCGGCTTTTGCTGATTTCCTTCCTTTTTCCAGCCACCTTGCCTCTGTCTCTTGGCTGTGATCTGCACCTCTTTTCAGCAGCTCTATCCTTTAGATCCCTGTCACTTTTGACCTTAGATCTATTGGCCTCTTTTCTGTGTGTTTTGCCTAGATTTTTCCCTTTCTTTTCAGATTAGTTTTGAGAGACCCACCTTATCAGGTTAGATAGATGCACATGTAGCTGTTAATTTTATGTTATTTCAGCATTATATACTGTTCTCCGTAGGTTTATTTTTAGCTACGCAGCACACTTGTTTCTTGCTCTCAAAACAAAAAGGGTTTAAAAATTAAAATTAACGCACGCCACACACTGACCCTAAGTGAAGAAGCGCCTGGTTAACACCGCCTGGCAAAGACTCTAAAATCAATTGTCACTACACCTTTTCTGCCCTTGACCTTAATTGATTCTGTCCCTTTCTGCCCCTGTCGGTTTCCTTCTTCCTGTCATCATTGCGCCCCCAAGGCGCCTTTCCCGGAGACTTCTTGGCCTTCATCCTCAGTTTCCGGTCGATCGACCTGCTCCGCCCCGCCGTCGTCGAGCCAGTCCACCTTCGAGTCCGCACTTCGACTCCTATCCTGATTCATCGGGTTCTCCTTCTCCTCCTGGTTCTCCCCCTTTCACCATCAATATGTCTGGTCCAGGGCCTAACGCTAGTGGTTCTCCCGGCCCTAATGCCGGCCCTACTACTAGCGGAACCACAACAGGAACTACCCCGGGCGCCCCTGTGCTTCCGTACATTTCAGGCCTCAGCCTCCCCGATTTCCATCAGTTGATCAATGACCCCATTCACCACAATGCTAATTGGCCTGCTATGCCAACCAAGCTCCCCTCCGACATCCCTAAGTTCGAGGGCCTTAATGGCGAAGATCCAACCAATCATGTCCGATCTTTCCACATGTGGTGTTCCTCCAATTCCATTACCGATGACTCCATCCGTCTTCGTTTGTTCCAACACACGCTCACCGGCGAAGCTTCTAAATGGTATGTCGAACAAGCCACCTCTACCCATACCACCTTTGAGACTCTTGCCCAAGCCTTTTTGTCATACTTCCAGCTCCCTCTCCGATACGATACTGGCACGGAGCTCTTGACTTCCTTTAAGCAATCCTCTTCAACACGCCTTTCCGCCCATGTTCAGGAATGGCGACGAAGACGGAGCTTATGTCGAGCCCCTCCCTTCGAAGATCGAGTTTACATGGACCGGTTCCTTCGCACCCTTCCCGCTCCCATCGGCAAAGATGTCGCCTCTCATTTTCCTCAGACTGAAGAAGATGCCCTCCAAATAGCCTTGAAATATGACTTGATCTACGCTCAATCTGGTTATGTTTATACCGTTCTTCCTGAGCTCCCCAGGCCCGGTGGCGCTAACGCCCCGGGGGCATCTCATTCCGCCGACGGTATCGTTGGAGCCCTTTCCCATCCATACGCTCAACCTCCTATGGGCTATGGTCTCCCTCAGGGAGGGGCCAGCTCCTCCAGCACTCTTCCCCCTCCCGGTAGCATGTATCTAGGATACGGCATGCCTCCTCCTTTTGCCCAACCTCCTGCTTACCTCAATGTTGCCCAACCTACCCATTACCCTTATCCGCAGCCTGGTGCGACAGCTCCTCCAGCATATGCGCTTCCTCCTCCCTTGCCTCCTCAACCCCAGCACCAGCACCTACAGCCCCCTCCAGGGCAAGTATTTGCACAGCAGGGCGCGACTAATCCCCCTTCTTCTCAAAGAAGGCAGAGAGGCAATCCAAACCAATCTGCCCCTGGTACTCATGGACCCAATCCTCAAGGTGTTGACCCTAACACTGCCAACCAGCAACAGAGCACTCAGCCCAAGCCGGACAGGCCACTTCGCACAAATAAGCCTTGTTCGTGTTGCGGTGTTTATGGTCATTACACCCATGATTGTCCCCTCTTACCCCAGATGCGGCAGATGTGGGAGTCTCAAGCCACATTGCGTGGACAACACGCCTCCCCTCATGCTCCTCCTAATGTGGCCACTACCCAGCCAGCTGTGTTTACTGATCCTTTCCCTCAGCAAGGATTCGTGGCTACCCAACCGCCCGACAGCCAGGTAGCCACCCCCCCTTCCCTTTTTGGTTCCTCTGATTACCAGATCCTTATGATGCACTCCGATCCTAACCCGTCCGTCGATCTTCACCTTCAAACTCGGTCTCGCCAGTACTCCAAGCCTCCTACTCAGTCTGCTCCCGAGCCTCCTTCTTCAGGTTCTCCAGAGCCTCTTTCGTCACCTAGTGGCCCCTTACATATCCCTCAACCAAAAGTTGAGGTTCATACCAAGATACCTAAGGGCCCCCTACATCGAAACGCTCCTCCCAGTCGAGCTGCCCATTCATATAGCATAGTAGATGATTTGGCGCAATCTCCTACCGCCATTTCCACACTGGAACTCCTCCAGTCGTGCCCTTCCAAAAAGAAGGCTCTATTATCCGCCGTGGGTGCTGTAGATCCTGCTGACAACCAAATGATTGTTTTCGACGCCACTCAATCAGACCATCCTCCTCTCCCTCCTTCTGTCGCCTTCCAAATCCCAGTCAAAATCCGGAATGCCAACGTGTCTCGGTGTATCATTGATGAGGGGGCATCCACCTGCGTGATGTCCGCTTCGGTTTGGAAGAAACTCGGATCCCCTGAAATGGCCCCTTCCACGATCACCCTTCGAGCGTGGGACAGTCATGCCTCCCAGCCCATTGGCCTGTTTCGTAATTGTCCTATCACCCTCACCGGTAAGACTATTTGCATTGACGTCGAATTCATCGACGCCCCGCTAGATTACAACATTCTATTGGGGCGAAGCTACACCTATGCTATGTCTGCTGTCCCATCCGCGGTCTTTCGCAAGATGTATTTCCCCCATAATGGAAAGATAGTCACCATTGACCAGTTGACATATCATGAGCCAAAATCTCAGACCTCCCCTGAGACGACCATCTCTTCTGTAGCCAACAAGAAAACCGTTGATTCCCTGACCAGTGTCTCCCTCGGCGTTTACAAAGATTCCTCCCTGCTTGGAACTTTCCCTAACCTTCCCCCCCCTCCTATCACCGATCCCAGCTCATCGAATGTTTGCATGATGCAATCGTCCCAGGCTGCCCGTAAGCGGCCTGCCTTGGCTAGTTAGCAACCTCCTCCTCGCCCTCCGCAACCCACTCCTAGCCATTCATCTCAGCTAGCCGGACCTCCTCCTTCTGGCCCTACCCCTACAGCTGGTGTCCCCGAACCCCTTTACCCTCCTGGATCGGTTCCTCCTGGCCTTAACCATCTCGAAGCCATCCCTCCTGGTCATTACCCTGCTGGGAAGATCCCTTTCCTAGATCCCCCTCCCGGAGTATATTCTATCCCCGTCATGGCCACCCTCTCTCTCGCTAACTTGACCTTGGGCATCCCAGTCTGGTACCTTGATCCCCCAGCTGCCACCCCTCCTGGTCATCCCAAGCCCTATATGGCTTTGACACCGGTTCAACCGGTTCCCCTAGCTTCCTCCGTTGCCTTTGTGCCCCCAACACCTCCACAAGACCCTTCTCCTGTCGTGACGGCACCCGGGAAGAAAGGCAAAGCCCGCAAGGGGGCACCCAAAGACAAGACTACCACGACTGACCCGGCCCCTTCGTCACCCGCGAAGCCTTGCGCTTTATGTGATGTCACCAGTCATGCCACCCATGCTTGTCCCGAGTTGCCCTGTATTCAACCCATGGTTAAAGTCGCGTTCCCCGAGTCTATGGTCCCTGAAGCCCCCATTCCTTCTCCGTCCGTAACCAATAACCCCAAGACTCTCCGCACCAACAAGCCTTGTGCTTTGTGCGGTGTTCATGGCCATTACTCCCACCATTGTCCTCACCTGACGCACTATCGCGCCTCTTTAGAGGTTATCCGAGAGTATGAGGTTGAACAAAATCAATCCACCTCTCCTATCCTCGTGCAGTACGCTTCAGGCTAGCCTGAGGATCCCCCCGCTCCCATCGACATTCCCCCCCCTGATGTTCAGATGACGGAGTCTACTGTAGCCATTCTTTAACTATCCTCCTCTGCGAGACACTCGAAGCCTAGCCCGTCTGCATCCTCCCCTGTTGTGTCCCTTGACCACCCTTTTCCTCCCCATACACGAGATCACTCCACCTATGTCTCTGTTGACCTCCGCAGCCCGAGTCCTCACCATGCTTCCGATCGCCCTCATATACCACCCTGTATGAGTCATGTTCATCCTGCCCCTTGCACTCCCACCTGCAGTTGCTGCCCGATGACTTCTGTACACTCACGCTACCGTCATTTCCTTTCCTCCCCTCATTTATTGTCTTGTCACACCATTCTGCAGGACCCCCCGTCCACACCCTTTATCGGTTATGCCGATGGTGCAAGTCGCTACTCCAGGAATCTAGCCTCGGCAGGTTGGGCCATCTTCACCCCCTTGCATGCCCTTGTTCTTTCTAACGGGGTATGCATTGGTTCTGCCACCAAAAATCAGGCCGAATATGATGCAGTGCGTGGTCTCTTAGCCGATGCCCTCTTTCATTGCATCCTCCATCTGCACGTTCGTTTGGATTCCCTACTTCTTGTAATGCAACTAAATGGTGTTTATCGTGTGCATAACCCTGTGCTGTTTAGACGCTATTTACGAGTGAAAATCTTGATACGTGCATTTGAAACCATAACTTTCAACCATGTACCTCGAGAATAGAATCACTATGTAGATAGTATTGCAAACCATGTTCTAGATTGGCATTTATCACACACATTTCATACAAGACAATAACATTCATAACCATCAAAAAATGATGCATATCCATAATATGTGTCGCAAAACATGTGTTTAGAGTCCATCTACTCTGATACATACGACATGCCCATAGCATGTTACAAACAAAAACCCAAAACTGGGGGCACCACCTGCCCCTACATACATCATAGGGGGCACCACATGCCCCACCCCTAATCACTATCTGGAGGCTCCCGGGCCAATGGCTCTGCCCCTGCAGCATGTAGATCGTGCATAGCCTGACCGTCCATCGCCATGCGCCGCATGACACCTCGCCACTCCGAGGGTAGACCAACACATGGCTCTATGAACTGGTCGTCTAAGTCTTGCCACCCGTGCTCTGATACTCTGGTCAACAACCTTTCGCATCTACGGCGGATGTCCTCCAGCAGGGCGGCTGCATCCTCATTCTGCGCCGCTCTCGACCCACTTGGACCTGTAGCTCCAGACGCTGCCGGTTGTCCCATATATCCGGCCGGTTTTACCGGTGCTATATCTGCATACCAAAAGTACATAAATCAATACCATCAATTACTATTCACAAACTTTAACATGCTCACATAGGAATAGCAATCTGTCACTTACCATCAGGCCCCCAGACTCAACGAGGCGGAAGTGGCAGATCCGGATCTCCACAGTAGCTCATCCCACTATAGGGATAGTCGTCTATGTACAATGGCATCTGATCCCAATGGGAAAAAAAACTCCGGTCGAAACACCCGCCCGACTGCCCCTCCTCCTCCTCTGCACAGTAGCCGTCCCCAACGGCGCATCCTGGGCTCTCTCGGGCCCCCATCTGGAAGCTGTACACGAGGCCTCAAGGTTGGGATCTTCTCAAAGAAGAAGGCACACAACAAAGTCCCATATGAGCAGTCATGGTTCACCTGTCGCCTGCATAGTGACAACTGTCGCTTTAGCGACACCAACAACATTTGGGCCCACCCATAGTAGGTCCCACCTAGCACACTTTCCACTATCATCATCTGCCCCCCAGTGATGTGATGGAATGCCTGGATGCCCAGGATTCGCAGCACAGCTGCGGCCACTGCACGGGTTTCTAGCCTCTCTAGATCCCCGATCGGTATTCGAGTCCCCTTGACTTGGAGACCTGGTCGACAATGACATTCCACGAACTCCATGATATGCCGCCCCCGTGGCAACACTGGCTGGGTGTTTCCCACCATCCCCAGTGGCGGGAGACCAGTCAGGAAGTACACGTCCTGGACCGTCAGTTCAATCCTGTGCCCCTGCACTATAAATATCTCCTGATCTGGATCCCAGTAACTGATAATCCGGGCCAGTAACGGTTCCCCTGCTCTCATCAAAGGGTTCTCTAGAAACTTGAGAACCCCAAATCTGGCCAATACACGGCAGACGCCCT
This sequence comes from Pinus albicaulis, assembly GCA_034641835.2. NCBI lineage: Eukaryota > Viridiplantae > Streptophyta > Pinopsida > Pinales > Pinaceae > Pinus > Pinus albicaulis. The sequence goes on from CM076584.1 coordinate 635,563,811, forward strand.
GATTCGCCTGGATCTCTGTCCGTAGTGTCCCCAGATCTCTCTCTCTCCAGTTGACCTGTAACTCTGCCATACCTGCACAAACACATCATTTTTGTCAGCGTACAGACCGGGAAAACCATAACCAAACACCAAAACCCAACTTCCAGCCATAAAACAGCACCAAAACCTCCTCATCTCCCAGGTCGCAGTTTTCTGCCCTTTTCTGGACCAGGTCGCACTTTTTGCCCTAATACCTGTGTCCTAGGTTGCACTTTTTGCCCCAAAAAGTGTGACCCGGCCGTAGAGATGAAGGAGGGGTTGTTCCTGGATTTCTGGGCCCTAAACTGAAAATGTAATCCATCAAAATCCAAGAGAAAAGTTAGACCTCTTACCTGCAACTAACAGATCGTGATTCCAACGGTCGGTTTGTCCGCTACGTTCACCACAAGATTTAGGGCCTTCTCTCCTGTCTACATTCACCACAACAATAATAGCAAATGAGTGATTTTGGAGGGAAAAATGCCTTATTAAAAGAGAACCCCTGTTTCTTTTTTCGACTGCTGTAACCACACTGTAGCCCCATTTGATGAGATGTTTGCACCGTTGGAAAGCTCTCACCGAGCCCTCAAATGGGTATCTGTTAGTTTTTTGAGATCTGATACTCCACCAGGACACATTTTGTCCTAGAAGGGTCACTTCACCCCTCCTAAAAATCGAATTTCCTCACTTACGACACTTGTACTTGGGGCACCATCTTGCCCCCTTACTTGTCCTTGTTTGTGTTGATTTTCGTCATGAGTTCCCATCATGTACTCATGTTTCCGTGGTCCCCCCATTGGGGCCTTTACTGTGTGGCAGCACCATCGAGTTGCCCTTGTTTAGAGCATCCAAGTTGAGTCATCATTCCCTCCATGGAGTCTATACCGAGTCCTTTTGTACCCCACTATAGCCCTTCATCCTTCATTGATTGGTCTCTTTCTTGTGTCGCACATTATGACCTTCAGTTCCACTGTCCCCCATCCCTGATGATGTTGTGTCAGTCGCTGCCATGTCATTCTTGCCCTTTATGCTCTAGCAAGGGAAGTTGTCCATTAGCTACTCAGTCCTTTCCACTTCACTATCATCATTAGTGTTAGTCTGTCCGTCGCTCTACTCTTTTCTCTCCTGCCTTAGTTGAGGGTCTCTCATTGCCTCAACTATGGCGGACCTCCTTCTGTCGACATCAACTCATTTATTCCAGAAGCCAGGTCTAGAGGGCAGGTGTACCTTGTTTCCAGCTTCCACTCTTGTTCGGTGCCTCGGATTAGGCAAAGGGATATCTCCTTTCCCTTTGGCTTGATTGTTTCTCCAGCTCCTTTAGCCTGATCAAGATTCGTATACTTGATGGTCCAGTTATCCAGCAGCAGCTCTTGATGATTCCCGGGTGTGTGTGAGATGTTTCAACCCTCATGAGGGGCTGGCCCTGCAGGTAGCCCCCCACATGCCCGGATGACCTCTTCTTTGCAGCCTTCGATGTAGCTCCAGATATTTGATGACATTGGCCATAGCCACTTGCAGCGCCTCTTCGATTTGCATGTATCAGTCAGATTTTGTGAGCCGTTCCCCATTTGCAGGGGGCATTTGGGTTGTATTTGTATCTCATGTACTCAGATATTATTGTACAAGTCTTGGCTGTTATCCCAGGCACATCATGTATGTGGGATTCCTCATTGTATTTTTATCTAGCTCCTGATTATGCCAGCTGTATTTTATGGTTCGGTCCCTTGTTTACTAAACACACTATTCTTTTGTACTTTGTCTCGGCAGGCATAGGTATGCCTCCCCCGCCGCCTTCAGCACAGGTACCCTCTCATAAAAAGAGACTTGTTGCACCTGCGAGTCTCGTCTCCTCAGGGTCTAGTCCTTCAGCACACTATCTACCTCACATTTCTCTCTCTGACACCCCTTTTGTTGTCTACTGATTGTGTTCTTACAACATACTTCGGTCATACGATTTGCTCCTAACACTCGCATGCTGGGGGGCAATCTGTTACACCATTTTTTGGTCATCTTACTTATTATCATTAGATGGACCCAAGTACACCATGTAAGACCATTTTTACCCTAAGTAAAACTGCTTTCACTATGTTAAAACAGGAAACCCCAAAAGGAAATATTAAACAAACCCATATTTGTTTGATTTTCTTCATGGAATAATTAATTAAACCATAATTTAATTATTATTCCCAGTCATGTTTAACCCAAAATCAAAGAAATTAATTAGATAAACCTTTATTTATCTTATTATTTTCTAGGAATAATCATTTAAACCTTATTTAGATGATATGCCTTGTTAAATATGACCAAATCACCCATAAATAATTAAATAAATCACTATTTATTTAATTATCTTTCAACCACTTCCTTAAATAATTAAATAAATCATTATTTATTTGATTATCTTCTAACCACTTCCTTAAAAAGATAAATAAATCATTTATTTATTTATTTTTAACAAATTAAGGGATTCGACCCAAGTCAAATACCTTTTCCCTCCAACAAATATAATAAAATATTCCATAAAAAGTGGATCTAGATCTGGTTAACCCATGCACCAAGATCTAGAATGACCCAATATTTTGTTATAAATAGGAAGGTTTTTCCTACCATTCTTCACCTTTTGTTGCCTATTAGATCACTCTGGATCTATACACTTGGTCACCATTTTCTGCCATTTGCTCCCATTGAGCTCTACTCTTTGCATTGGGTTTTCTGCATCAACTAGAGAGATAAATCTTAGATCTAAAGTGTTGAGGACTTCCAAGAACCCATCCCACTGTGGGGAATTGGATACTCCTTCTGGTTTTCTCGTCTGCTCCTGGAGTCGCCATTTGTTAAGGAATCCTTTGGTCAGCAAAATGCAAAGATTACTTTAGCTACGCATAATCCAATACAGTGGCTGCCAATATCTTCAGACTGGTAATAGTTAAATAGATCTATAAGGGCAAGAAAAAAGGGTTTGCTCCATATAGCCAATACAAGATACAAACAATTTGCAAGAATTTTGTATATCAGCACTGAACTGTAGTATCCACTAAATTTTGAAATCTCAAGATTTCCCCCGCATCTAAGATTTTTCTACCATTTTCTGCCATTTGCTCCCCTTGAGCTCTACTCTTTGAATTGGGTTTTCTACATCAACTAGAGAGAGAAATCTTAGATCTCAAGTGCTGAGGACTTCCAAGAACCCATCCCACTGAGGGGAATTGGATACTCCTTCTGGTTTTCCTCACAGGTGCCCCATTAATACAAAAATTCTTTCAAAATTGTTCTTGTCTTGTCTATTGGTATATGGAGCAAACCCTTACTTTTTCTGCTTAATGTCTTTCCATGCATAGATCTGGTTTTTTGCAGCTCTTTCTGTCTAACTAACCGCAGATCTGAAGATATTGGCAGCCACTTTTGTTGTTAGGGCTATTAGTTATGCGTAGCTAAAGTGGTCCTTTTTCATACACTTCAACAAAGGATTCATACTAACAGGGACCTAACATGCCCCTCTCCTTAAAAAAAGTGTTGTCCTCAACGCTTGAGTAGCTCTGGGTGCTTCTGTATAAAATTTTCATCCTCCCATGTAGAATCTTCAGTGGGTAAGTTCTTCCACTCGATGAGATACTTTGAAATTGATCGACTCTGTAGCTATCGAGTTCTTGTTTCCGTGACCGCTTCAGGTTCCAATATGATTTTTCCTTCCTCATCAAGTTCTGGCAATATTGTTTGAACTGGAATATTTTCACCTATAACCTTATTTAAGCATGAAACATGGAAAACTGGATGCACTCACGAAGAAGTAGGAAGCTTCAATTTGTATGCCATAGTACCAATCTTTTGCAACACCTTGTAAGGACAATAATACTTTGGCGATAATTTATTATCCTTCTTAGCTTGCTTGAGGGGCATTTGTTTGTATGGTTGTAGTCGTAAAAATACCCAATCTCGTACATCAAAACTTCTCTTGCTGCGATGTTGATCTGCCTATTGTTTCATTCGGTTTTCTGCCAAATTCAGGTTATCCTTGAAGAGTTGGAGAACTTCTTGATGATGCTCGATGTGATATTCCACTGCTTGAACCTTCGAATTTTCCCTTAAATATGATGTGATGGATGGTGGATGATATCCATAAAGTGCCATAAATGGGGTCATTTTTGCTATAGTATGGAAGGAAGTGTTATACCACCATTCAGCGAGAGGTAACCACTTGACCCATTGTGTTTGTTTATCAGATACAAAACAACAAAGATATCCTTCCAAACATTTATTTACTATCTCAGTTTTACCATCAGATTAAGGATGATAAGATGAGATATGAGCTAATTGAGTACCCAAACAAGAAAATAACTCCATCCAAAAATTTCCTGTAAAAATGGGATCTCTATTGCTCACAATAACCCTTGGGCTTCCATGTAGCTTTTGAATTTTGTCCATAAATGTAGTAGCAACTGTACTTGCTTTCAATGGATGAGATGATGCACAAAAGTGTGCATACTTGGTAATTCTATCAACTACCACCATGATGACATTCTTTCCTTCGGACTTAGGTAAGCCTGTGATAAAATCCATTGAACTCTCCTCCCAACATTGATTTGGAATGGATAAAGGTTGTAGAAGTCCCGGGGTCTTAATTGTCTCAACTTTATTCTGCTGGCAAACCAAAAATTCCGCCACAAAATTTTGAATATCAGATTTAAGGCCATCCCAAAAAAAATCTTTCTTCAACCTGTGGTAAGTTTTTAAAAATCCAGAGTGTCCTCTTAAAGGAGAAGTGTGCAGTTCCAAAAGAATCTTTTGTTTTAGTTGGGAATTCCTACAAAGGTATAAGCAATCTTTGTACCATAAGGAATCATTTTTCCAACTAAATGTATCAGATGTGCTAGGATCATGCTGCAACTTTTGAATGAGTGTCCATATATCTTTGTCCTTATTCCATTCATCTCTTGCTTTGGTTATCCAATCTGGTTGGATAATAGAAATGGCACAAAGCAATGCTTCCAGCTCTTCATTATTTCTTGAGAGTGCATCTGAAACAACATTAAGCTTTCCTTTTTTGTAGATTATTTCAAAGTCATAACCCAACATCTTTGTGACCCATTTTTGATGCTCTTCTGAAGATAGTCTTTGTTCCAAAAAGTGTTTAAGACTATAATGATCAGTTTTTACCTTTAAGTGTCTTCCCATTAGGTAAGTTCGCCATTTCTTTAGTGCATGCAGTATTGCTAACATTTCCTTATCATAAATAGGTTTATGTAAATATTTTCCTTTGATTGGAAAAATTTCAAAAGCAACGGGTCTTCCTTCCTACATTAAAACAGTACCAATTCCATTTCCCGAGGCGTAATATTCCACAATAAAGGTTTTTGTGAAGTCTGGTGTAGCTAAAACTGGTGCTAGACACATTGCCTCTTTATGATGTTCAAAGGCCTTAGTTGCTTCAGGAGTCCATGAAAATGCATCTTTCTTCAATAATGTTGTTAGAGGTGCTGCTATTCTCCCATAATTCTTAACAAAATTGCGATAATACCCTGTTAACCCGAGAAATCCTCGCAACTGCTTTATGGTTTTGGGGACTTTCCATTCCTTAATGGATTTAATTTTGTTAGGGTCTACCTCAACACCCTCCTGAGATACAATATGACCCAGATATTCCACCTCTTGTACTCCAAATAAACATTTGGATGTTTTTGCATATAATTGTTTCTCCTGCAATAGTTTGAGCACCCTGTCAATATGTTCAACATGATCCTTCCAAGAACTGTTATAGATTAGTATATCATCAAAAAATACTAGCACAAATTTTCTAAGGAAGGGTTTGAAAATGGAGTTCATCAACCCTTGAAATGTACAAGGTGCATTGGTAAGGCCAAAAGGCATGACCAAAAATCCATAATGACCCTCATGAGTTCAAAATGTTGTTTTTTGAATATCTTCGGTCTTCATTCTAATTTGATGATCCTGAACGAAGATCCAACTTGGTAAAATAAATTATTCCATGTAATTCATCCAATAATTCATCAATCACAGGAATTGGAAATTTATCTTTAATGGTGAGCTTATTGAGATCCTTATAATCCAGACACATTTTCCATGATCCGTCCTTCTTGTGTACCAATACTACAGGAGCAGAGAAAGAACTTTGACTAGGTTGAATTATACATGCCTCTAACATTTCTGCAATCATATGTTCAATTTCGCTCTTTTGGACATAAAGATATCTATAAGGCCTGATGTTTGGAGGAACACTTCCTGGAATCAAATGAATAGCATGATCATGATCATGAATAGGTGGGACTCCTTTGGAAATTTCAAACACCTTGGAATGATTGTCCAAGACTTGTTGGAGATCTGCAGAGATAGATGATTGTTGGGTCTTGAAAATGTCATTCATTTCCATTACACTTTCACTATTATGTCCATTATATCACCTCCATTTCACCTCCATTTCACTACTATGTCACTACATTCATCCCACTTTCATTATCATTGGGCCACATTTATGTTTTTCCAAACTTTATTAATTCTTAGCCTTTTTAAGCGAATTTGTGGTTAAAAATTAGAAAATAATGTGCATATGCTTATACCTAACAAGTGGGTTGAGATTGTTGACATGTGTAGGTCAAAAGGAGACTTCTAGAAGACCCTTATGTGGCACTCTAAGGCCAAATTCGAATTTGAGTGGAAAGAATCATGGGATCACTAGGATATGTGTCACATCTCCTAATTGTATTGAAACTCTAGGAAGACATTTGTCTTATCATTTCCTATTTTGATTGTAACTCTAGAGATGGAGGGAGAGATTCATGGACTCCCATTAATGAGATAACTTCTCATATTTTGTATAAATAGGAGAAGCTTTCTCCTATCATGGGTAATGAAAAAATAGGAGAAGGAGAGAAAGGAATAGAGAGTCTTTTGTAACAAAGCCTAAGATGGAATGGGATGTAGATTTGTGAGTTTTTTTTTTAATAGAAAAGTTTAGTTCTTTGATGTTGTTTTGATCACCTCTTCAAGGAGCTAAGGATTATACCAAATTGTTAGCAGAGGGCCCTTGCTATTCAAGGAGGATTTGCATGTTTTCTAGATAAGTTGTTTTCAATTCTGTTTTGTCATATTTCCTTACTTAGATTTCTTTCTGAAATCATAGCTTTTAGAATTATTTTTCTTATCATTTTCTTAGATAAAGGATCCTCATGATATTGGAGTTAGTCTCTTTCTCAAGCTCTTCCAATACATCTCTATTAAATGAATGGGATTCAATTGTGATATTTTGAGTTATTAGCATTTCGTTTTCTATTATTTAGTTAAAAAGAAGATCCTCATTTGTCAGATCTATTTAGTGTTTACATTATATTTCTTTAGGCAGAGTCAGTATGAGGGCCAGAAGCTTCTGGTTTCATCCTTTCTAGTAAAGGTGAAATAACCAGTAAAAGCCCCTACTGTCAATCTCTGTATAAGAAATATTTTGTTCACACAATTTTAGAGCAGATTCCTCATTATACTGTAGTTAGTCTCTTTCAAAAGATTTTCCAATAAACCTCTAATTCACGAATGGGACTAAGTTGTAGTATTGTGAGTTATGGATTGTTTTGCTTCATTGAAGATCCTTATCACATTATGATTTATCTCTTTCACAAGCTCTTCCAATAAGCCTCTAACTCATGAATGAGATTTAGTTGTAATGTTATAAGTTGTTTCAGCATTTCATAGGAGATCCTTACTACATTATAGTAATCTTTTTCTCAAGCTCTTCCAATAAACTTCTATCAAATGAATGAGATTTCACTATAATGTTTTAAGTTACTGTTTGTTTCAGCATTTCTTTTTATGTTTTAGGAGATCCTCATTCCATTACAATTAATCTTTTTCACAAGCTCTTCCAAAAAATCTCTAACTAAATGAATCATATTAAGTTGTAGTGTTTTGAGTTACTTTTCATTTCATGAATGTTCATTTAGAAGCTAGGATATCCATGGATTAGAATGCTCTGTTTTTCATCATTTTCCTAATTAGGGATAGAATTTACACTCTGTTTTGAGTCTAAGGTTTTCTTTTCTTTTCTTTTTGACATAGATTTGATTTCATCTTTTGAACATAGAGTAGCGTACTAAGTACTAAAAAGACAAAACCCCAAAAAACAATAAGAAAAACACATACAACGAAGTAAGGAAGAGGTCACTTAGGCACATATAGTGCACCACACTTCATCAGTTTACTAGCCTTGGTTGATAATTTATGTTAGCAATTTAGGACGCTAAATTGACTAGACATTTTGGCGCCGTTGCTGGGGAAATGTAATTAAGAGACCTTATTTCTTACATCTAAAAAAAAATTAATAATTCCTTATAATGCTCTCCTCCTGCACTTTGTGTGATCTGGAGGATCAAAAAAAGGATTGTTATGTAAAAATAATAATAATAATAATTCTTGAGTATGCTCTCCTCCTGCACTTTGTGTGATCTGGAGGATCAGAAAAAAGAATTGTTATGTAAAAAAAAAAAAAAAAAATGGGAGACAAAATAAACTTCAACATTTCAATTGATTCAATAAAAAAAATAAAAATAAAAATAAAAAAAATAAAATAAAAAATATGAAACCCCACTGCTTTGATAGGTTCAACTATCCAAGATTGACTGGCTATGGTCTGTAGTGGTCCTCAAAACACTGTATCCTATTTTAATAAGATTTTGCAACCTAGCTGCGGAATGTGGCATGATTTCGCAACTAATTGTGAATTCTGCAGTTGTTTTCAAGGTTTAGTAGGTTACAGGCATCCAATGAAGAAAATGACAACATGGGCATCTCCAAAATTGTCCCGACATGGATCCTATCCTAGTCACCCAGCCTAGACTGATAAAAAATCAGTTTAAAACCTCAGTCAAAGTCCTATTTTTTAGCATGTTTTTCTTGAAGTCTTTGCTGCCTGAAATTGAAAATCATGAATCCTACTTATAAAAAATTACAATTTCAGAGAAAAAAAGAAAAGAAAAGAGAAAAACAATCTATGGCTATCTTCAATCCTAGCTTTCAATGTGGCCTCAATAGAAAATCTGCATTCCTGTTCAAGCTTTGGCCTGAAACAAACCTACAAAATCATAAATAAATAAAATGCATTTAGAAGTGATTTTATATCATAACGATAGAGGAATATGCATTGGAAGCTTACATAGTATAATCGCAAGATCCGATCTCAAACAAAATCCATGACTTTGAAATCGAGATAGATCATTATCTAATTCAAGCTCTAAAGGTCGCAGGGAACTGCAGGCTCATGGCAGGTCTTCAGGTTGCACTAAAGGAAGAGAAAGAAGGCATATTTTTGCTGAAGCAATTGAAGAAGATACTGAAGAATGGTTACATCTGTTTGTGCTGTGATCGCAAAAAAAAAAAAAAATTCAAAATCAATTTCACAGCCGAATGTAGCAATTTAGGAAAACGCAAAACAAAGAAAAACGTCAAACTTTTAAAGCCCGATTTGGCCAAACGGAGATGAATTTGGAAAAAATAAAACATGGTTTTTTTCGCCAATAAGGTCAAATAGATAACCCAGAAATCATTTTAAGAAATTCGTGGTGGTCAGGGAGAATTTCTCGGTTCTTTGAAGCCCATTTTTGTCTTCCGCGTGAAAAAAACATAATTTCAATTAATGAACTGACAGTTGATTAAATTCAGCTGCTTCCGATTTGAAATCAATGGTATACTAATAATTAACTGCCTTTCTCCACCCGTCTAACACCTTTTCTGCCACTTCCCAATTAATAGCAATTCTAATTGGAAACGGCTCTTTGTTGATAGACGTAACACCTGTTAACAGCGGTTCTAATTGGATACGACTCTTTGCTGATAGATATAACACCTGTGAACAACAATCTTAATTGGATACGCAACCAACCAATCGACGTGGCATGGAGCTTCTTCGCATTTGATGCAGAGGCCATTTGAAAACTCACTCACATTCTGTTCATGTATATTTCGTGTGATTTAAACCCAGATTTCACTACGGTCCAGGCTGTTGTCAATGCAATTCCATCGAATAATATGCACCCTGTTACCATTAATGTCAAACCTGGCATTTATAAGGAGAGGTGAAATGTTATTATCAAGCATGACCTTAGTATCCTTGATTATTTATCGAACTTTATCTGTTGTTTGTATGGGAAGATCAGGGCTTATTAACACTCGCATTTTTAGTTAGAGAAGGGATCAACATCATTTTGGTTGGTTTTGTTTCAACTGAAAATCTCTGTTTTAAATATGAATCACTTACTTATAAGGTTACAGAAACTCCACAGGAAAGTGCGGAAAATATAAAAAGCTATGCACGACACACATATCCAAATATGTGTAAAATTAATGGTTGGTTGTCTTTTAGTTGCAGAATGCAGCTTGATTTTGCAGCTAACTAGCAATTCTGCAGCCATTTTATTACTTCTATAGGTTATAGGTGTCAAGAGATGAAAAGAGCCACATGGGTAGCTGGGAAAATGTCAATACATGGATGGTGTCCTATTCATTTGATCCAAGTCGATGAAAAAGACCCTGGTCAAAGGGAAGTCACGTTGTGTGTTATCACTAAGTCACCACACTAAGTCACCGCATGTCAAGAAAAAATAATAATAATTTTGAATCAATGAAATGAATAAGTTATTTTCTCACTTTTTTGAAGGTATTGATTAATTTTGGACTGATGATGAAAGATGAATGGCTAACTTTTTATTCAAGATTTTTAGCAGCTGAAAAACCTCATTGTTCAAATCTCATACAAAATCAAATTTTGATGATTCAAGTATTGTTGGAAAGGTCTCAACAAGATCTACATAGTGAGAAATCCATCATTAGAGTTTGAAACGGTAAATAATGAAATAAATTGCTGAAAATAAGCAACATTCAACTTGAGGCACTAATTCCAAAACATGTATAAATTCTTTTGATTTTTCCTTTGAGAACTTGTTTCATTAATACAAATTCTTACTTTTGTGTGTAAATATCATAACTAGAGAGATTGATCACCTCTCTCCTTTGATAATATTACATTCCATTGCAGAAGAAGTATTAGTTTTTTTGCAGGTTCCAGGAGGAAGGACAAATGACTACAAGAGAATGGTGTCTCTCTAAGAGACCAATTTGTTTCATAAGAGGATGATCAACAACAAAGAAAAAATATGCTGATGCAAAATTAGATCCAAACACTTGAAAAAACTTTCAGATACTATTGGCTCCATCACATCCATACCTCATAATAAACCATTCACCTCATTTCACTTCATATTTTCCATTTACATTCACATCCACTTTCCATTTCTTTTTGTCCATTCATAACCCACAAATAAAAGCAAGAGGCTCATTCACATGCTTATTTCCCATTGCCATTTCTACTCTCCATTGCCATCTTCCATTTTAATTTTTCATTTCTTGTCATTTTCATTCCGCAAATAAGCCCTGCTTCAATGCAAATTATTGAGTCCATAGTCCTTTGAGTCTAAGTTCTTTGTAAAAACACCTTTAGGCTTGCATGCCTTAATGGCAAGTTCTCATGCTGACAAACAATGGGAATACATTAATGTCGCTTGTTCGTGAGATCTTCTAGGTGACTCGACATCGGCAAAATCATTCGTACCTAGCAAGATGTGTTTGGGCATCTTGACTCTCATTGTCATCAATGGTGAGAGTTCTCGTGTTGACTAGTGGCATCCATTAATGGCCACTAAGTCAACAATTTCCTACTATTTTCGACATCAGAACATCTTTTCACATAGTAGGAATTGTGCCAATGAGTTTTGAAGACATGAAGACTATTATTTTCAGCATTTTGGAGCAGATTCAACAAGTTTTAGTAGGAGCAATAAAAAGTCATCTTATCTCTTTATCCATGACTCCTCTTGTTCAGCCACTTGAAGAAGAATATGATCAGAATTTTGCAGCCACCACACATAAAACTCATCCATTCCAAAGGGTAAGTTAAGGTACGTCATTTTCTAACTTTTGACCATAGAATTCCATAAAAAGCTAGAATGATAATTGTTGGAAAAACATTTCTCTTCATCATTTCATAAAATTGTCAATACCATCAGTTGGGGGGGGAATACATTCATCTTCATATCTTACCATGTCCATATCATACTCAGGAGCCCACATACTTCCAACATATATTAACTATTACATTGTTATTATGAGCATACAATGGCTTTTCAAAAAAAGTGCTTAAAGGATAAATTGGATACAAACAAAATCATGGTTGTCACACAAGAACCAACCATCATGCAATCCAATAAAGATATACTTTGCAAAAATAATCAAAATATCATTATGCAAAGTTCAAAGATCAAAATAGAATGCAACAACAACAACAACAACAACAACAAAAATATTTGGTTGTAACACAAGAACCAACCATGTTGCAATTCAAGTAAAACACTTTGCAGAAATATGAAGTTATCAGATGATATCATGCAAAGTTAAGCCAAAGCTCAAAGATCAAAAGAGTTAATGTAATATATAGTGCATGAGGACATGCAATAACTTCAGTTGGGGGGTATGTTGGGTCTTGAAAATGTCATTCATTTCCATTACACTTTCACTATTATGTCCATTATATCACCTCCATTTCACCTCCATTTCACTACTATGTCACTACATTCATCCCACTTTCAATATCATTGGGCCACATTTATGTTTTTCCAAACTTTATTAATTCTTAGCCTTTTTAAGTGAATTTGTGGTTAAAAATTAGAAAATAATGTGCATATGCTTATACCTAACAAGTGGGTTGAGATTGTTGACATGTGTAGGTCAAAAGGAGACTTCTAGAAGACCCTTATGTGGCACTCTAAGGCCAAATTCGAATTTGAGTGGAAAGAATCATGGGATCACTAGGATATGTGTCACATCTCCTAATTGTATTGAAACTCTAAGAAGACATGTGTCTTATCATTTCCTATTTTGATTGTAACTCTAGAGATGGAGGGAGAGATTCATGGACTCCCATTAATGAGATAACTTCTCATATTTTGTATAAATAGGAGAAGCTTTCTCCTATCATGGGTAATGAAAAAATAGGAGAATGAGAGAAAGGAATAGAGAGTATTTTGTAACAAAGCTTAAGATGGAATGGGATGTAGATTTGTGAGTTTTTATTTTTTTTAATAGAAAAGTTTAGTTCTTTGATGTTGTTTTGATCACATCTTCAAGGAGCTAGGGATTACACCAAATTGGTAGCAGAGGGCCCCTACTATTCAAGGAGGATTTACATGTTTTCTAGATAAGTTGTTTTCAATTCTGTTTTGTCATATTTCCTTACTTAGATTGCTTTCTGAAATCATTCTTTTAGCATTATTTTTCTTGTCATTTGCTTAGATAAAGGATCCTCATGATATTGCGGTTAGTATATTTCTCAAGCTCTTCCACCACATCTCTATTAAATGAATGGGATTCAATTGTGATATTTTGAGTTATTAGCATTTCGTTTTCTGTTATTTAGTTAAAAATAAGATCCTCATTTGTCAGATCTATTTAGTGTTTACATTATATTTCTTTAGGCAGAGTCAGTAAGAGGGCCAGAAGCTTCTGGTTTCATCCTTTCTAGTAAAGGTGAAATAACCAGTAAAAGCCCCTACTGTCAATCTCTATATAAGAAATATTTTGTTCACACAATTTCAGATCAGATTCCTCATTATACTGCAGTTAGTCTCTTTCAAAAGCTTTTCCAATAAACCTCTAATTCATTTTCACGAATGGGACTAAGCTGTAGTATTGTGAGTTATGTAGTATTGTGAATTATGAATTGTTTTGCTACATTGAAGATCCTTATCACATTATGATTTATCTCTTTCACGAGCTCTTCCAATAAATATTAAAACTCCTAACTCATGAATGAGATTTAAGTTGTAATGTTATAAGTTGTTTCAACATTTCATAGGAGATCCTCACTACATTATAGTAATATTTTTCTCAAGTTCTTCCAATAAAATTTTATCAAATGAATGATATTTCACTATAATGTTTTAATTTACTGTTTGTTTCAGCATGTCCTTTTATGTTTTAGGAGATCCTCATTACATTAAAATTAATATTTTTCACAAGCTCTTCCAACAAATCTTTAACTAAATGAATCAGATTAAGTTGTAGTGTTTTGAGTTACTTTTCATTTCATGAATGTTCATTTGCAAGCTAGGATATCCATGGATTAGAATGCTCTGTTTTTCATCATTTTCCTAATTAGAGATAGAATTTACACTCTGTTTTGAGTCTAAGGTTTCCTTTTCTTTTATTTTTGACATAGATTTGATTTCATCTTTTGAACATAGAGTAGCGTACTAAGTACTAAAAATAAAAAACCCACAAAAACAATAAGAAAACACACACACAACGAAGTAAGGAAGAGGTCACTTAGGCACATATAGTGCACCACACTTCATCAGTTTACTAGCCCTAGTTGATAATTTATGTTAGCAATTTAGGACGCTAAATTGACTAGACAATGATTTTGATGTTGGAACTTCCAATGAGCATAATTGTGCAATTACGCCCCGTTGTTCTTTCTTCAGAAGATTTTCCATGACATTAGAGCTTATTATATTTCCTCGCTTCCCTGCAATACCCCATAATTTGATTTCTTTTCCTTCCGAGAAAAATTTCAAGAAAATTTCTTGAAAATTAAAAGCTACCGTCCCCAAATATTGTAACCATTATACTCCTAGTACAACATCAACACCTTCCATAGGAATGGAAAGCATTGGAATATTCAATACATATTCCCCCATGGTTAGCTTAATATTATGGCATTTTCCATAGCAATTTACAGTTCCTCCATTTGAAACCATCACTTGACATTCTCGTGCTGGGTATAGGAAACAATTCAATTCCTTGGCTACCTTACAATGAATAAAATTATGGGTGTTACCTGAATCAATCAATACTATTACCTTTTTCTTCTTGATATGTCCTTCTATCTTGAGATTTTGAGGAGTGGTAATTCCTGCCAATGCATTACACGATATGGTCAGACTCATTTCTTCCTCTTCTAGGGCTGGTTCCTGGTGTATATCCTCTACTTTTGAAGTTTATTCTTCATTTTCTTCCTCCCCTTCACAATCTATGTAAAATAATTTATTCTCAGTGCACTTATGACCTTTAGTGTATTTTCTATCACAACCATAGCAAAGCCCTTTTGCTCTTTTTTCTTCCAATTGTTGTGGTGTCAACCTTGTAGGTTGTGGAAGTCTAGGAGTAGCAACACTTTCATCTTTATATATGTGAGTGGTAGGCTTCCTTGTCGCCATAATTTTACATTCAATTTCTCTTACCAACCTGAATGCCTTCTCTAATGAATCAGGTTCCCAAATGCGAACTTCATGTTGGATGTTATCCTTTAAAGTGCCTATGAAAAGATCAATTCAGGTTCCTCTCGGAATATCAGCTTACCCTTATATTCGCTTTTTAATTCCTAACGTGCTCCCCCACTAAGCCCTTTTGTTTGAGATTTATCAATTGGCTAAAGAAGGTGTTGCTCTTTGTATCCTCATAATGTGCTATCATTTCCTCCGTAAAAATTGACCAAGTGACAATCTTTTTATGGGAGCAAAGCCATCGATACTATACAAATGTATTTTGTTCTAAATGTAAGGTTGCAATGCGTACCTTTTGTGTGTTCTGCACGTTATGGAGATAAAAATATTGCTCCATCTGTAGTATCCATGTTACAGGATCCTTTCCATCAAAATTCCTCATCTCCATTTTTGGAATATGGTGGTTCTTCCCGCCAGCATTAGAGTTTATGAAATCATGATTAACATTTATTTTTTTCTCTTCATGAGTCTCTTCTACTATCTTTTCACCATTATGAAACATTTCTTGTATCAGCTTTGTCAAACCTTCTATGTCTTCTTTTAGATCATTCTTCATGTTTTCCATGTTGTATTTCATGTCATCCATCTTAGCTTCCATGCCAGCTTCCATGCCATCCATCTTAGCTTCCACACCTTTCTTCAAAACTTCCACTTCATTTTTTGTTGCTCTTTGCGAGAGCGAAATTTAGTGCACTTGCTCTTGTAATTTTGATATACCATGTTGCACTTATTTATCTTCACGAGTCATAGTAGAGCCTTATGAAGGCTTAATGGGTGTTAAATTATTTTTAGGGGGAATTTTATAACCCAATACTAATATCTATTCTATAATATTCCCCTAGAATCAATTCAAACTAATTCTTCAAACAAGACTTATGCAATTTGAAAAAAAAATACACACCTTTTTCTTGCTTTTGAGGAGCTTGATATTGAAATCGGATTATCTTTGTGGTTGCAACACTTCAATATTTGAATTTCATTACCAACGTAGCCCTCTGAATTCTCTTTTGAATTCCACAGGTCCTGACCTAATTTGGATTCTCCAAGACAAAGTTATGTCCAATCTCCCACAATGACCTAATTATGGTGATTCGGTAGAGTGAACTTATATGACTTTCCACGTGTCAACTGTTTCATCCTTCGGCTCTCAAAATTGATAGCCAAGAAACAAAAGTCTGTATAATTGCAACCAATTTTTATGGAACTCCAATCTAATGCTCAAAGAGAGAGTTATGATTATTTTCCCACGATCACCTCTTTGAGATGAAATTCGAAGAACTGAAAAAGCACTACCTTCCATAGATCATATCTCCGCAAAATGTTGCAAACAAATATCTGAAATTGTTTTACGAGTTTCCTCGGGATTTCTTCTTCACATCCTAAAAATTTCAGATTCTGAACCTTTGTAGAAAAATG
This sequence comes from Pinus albicaulis, assembly GCA_034641835.2. NCBI lineage: Eukaryota > Viridiplantae > Streptophyta > Pinopsida > Pinales > Pinaceae > Pinus > Pinus albicaulis. The sequence goes on from CM076584.1 coordinate 635,580,577, forward strand.
TTATAGCGAAAATTCCACATTTGCATGGCAATGACTTTTTTGTTTAGAGCGGCGAAACCCTAGAATCCAAAGCTACGTACGAAATGTTGTGTAACCGGCTCAAAAATAGAAGAAAAGAGATATCAACGCCTTAGAAATAAGCCACTTTTAGGGGGAAACCTCAATAAATTACATTAATGAACAATTCTTGGATGATACAATTTACAAAACCTCCTTTCTATATAGGAGTCCATGGGGCCATAATGTAATCCTAGTGGGGCCACGATGTAATCCTAGCCAACCTAACAATAATTTAAGGGCACGGTAATAACAATATGGGGGTTACAAGGGTACAATAATAAAACTAACGGGGTTACACTAACAACAATAAAGGACTATACTAGTAATATAGGGACCTAACAACAGGATTATAGATTTGAGGGTAAGCTATTCATCATTGTTCTTTATGTTGATGATGCGATTTTGGTAGTGAGTGAGCGAGTGATACACTCATGCGGGGAGGATGTTGCAAGGGACTTAGAAAATGAAGGAAATGGGACTCATTCATCGTTTCCTTGGATTGGAAATGTGCTTGGAGTGGGATGGTGAATGTTTTGTGTCTCAATAAAAGTATGCAGAAAGGAGATCTTGGGTAAGTTTAACATGGAAAGTGAAAAACCATGGATACTCCTCTTAAGGAAGTGGAGGAAAGAGGATGCCACTTCGGGAGGTAGTGGATGCTGCGTATCTCACAGACACTTAGTGGGTTCGCTAATGTATCTAGTGAACACGAGACCCGATTATTCTATGAAGTTAAGCTATGTTTAAGCCTACCAAGCTCTTTTTGAAAGGCGAGGAAGCATGCCATGAGATACACAGGGGGCACATCGGTATGGTATATGGTATAGATGAGAGGGAGTGAAGTTGCATGGATTCGATTCGAATGTAGATTGGACTACTGACCAATTGGACGAAGAAGCACATCGGGGAGATGTTTAGTATTGGATGGATTTAAGTTTACTCATATAGTAGGAAGAAATGGTTCGTGAACTGAGTTTAGCGGAAATGAATACATGGCCAATGATCAAGATGCATGTGAGTTATCGATGAGAAAGATCTTAGTTGTTTTGTTTGGTTCTCAGATGGATACGACAATGATTCATTGTGATAATCGAGTTGCATTAAACTCTCGATTAATCCTATGTTTCATGATAGGTCCAATCATAGATATATGGTACCATCATCTCGAGAGATTGTGGGCGAGAGAAGAATAATTTTCTTCGGTACATTCCCATGGAAGATCAAGATGCGGATATTCTAACGAAAGCACTCACGGTAGAAATTTTGAATACCATAGAGACATGATCGAGGTGAAGGATAATCCCTTTCTTGTAGAGAAGCGGTGTTCATATTCAACAAGAAAATCTCAACAGTGCGCCTAGTTGCATTAAGCACCTAGGCTAGGGTGGGAGCACGGAGTGTTATTTTTGGGTGCATGTCTATTTTCGGCTAATATCCCATAATTAAGATGGACATTAAATTTTTATATATTCTCAATGTTGACTTGAAACAATTAACTAAAATTGATAAATTCAGTTAGCTAGTAGATTTTGAGTTAGAGGTAGTTGGTGAGGTATCAGGAGTAATTCTAGTTGTAACGAGTTCAAAGTGCGGTGGTGCATTGGTTAATGCGAGTTTGTAATCATTTTAACTCAATTAAGTGACTTGAACTCAGTTTTCTAGTTGTAATTTAAGATACATTAGTGAGAGATCAAGTGAATTAAATATTAATTAATTCAAAATCGGTGATCTCACATACAGCGAGAGTTTACTATTATTAGATGCATGCATGTCGGATCCGGTGGAGACCCGGTTGAGTTCTAGGTGAAAGGGAAGTTGACTATCGATTTGTGGGATTATTAGGTTGCACACATGAAACCAAACACCCATTGGAGTGCCCATGATACTTGCGCGAGTCAAAGGAGGGAAAAAATTCCTATATTTTAGGGATCTATTCCATCGGGGATTGCACAAACAAGGAAAAGTTGTCTGGAGGTTGAGAATTGGTCGGTTTTGCATATGATAGTGTGAGAAAATTAGCTAAGTGCGGAGGGATCTTGTGAGAAGAGTTTTATATGTAATTGTTTCATGATCCATGTTGAATATACAATAAAAGATAGTGGGGCTTTTTTAGTATGTAAGATTTCCCAGAGTATGTGTGTTGTGTGTGATTGATCTTTCTTCATTTTCATGTGATTAGTGATTATATTTTTAATTCCACAAAATATTTGTAGAAGTGATTCAATATTTACATTTTTAGATTGGGTGAATCCAAGATATAAATGCATGTTGTATAATTTCTAAAAAAATGTGACTTGATATAGCAATGTTCATGGATGACCATCATGAAAATGAAGGCTTATGAGTCATGAAGGATGAGAATTCAATGGATGACTTCTCTTGAACATATCGGTGACAACGAGATGAGATGGCACCATTGACCCAAGAATAAGTGAAGGTATGATGAGCCATATGTATGAATGAACCGTCGGGAAGATTACCCAACCCAAAATTCATGATGATGGAGTGAAAGTTTCATGTTCAAGAGCAATTGCGCTTTACCATAAGTGTTATGTTCGCTTTCCCAAATTTTCCCCGGTCATTTTATTAGGCCATTACCTAATTATTTTTTAACAATATTGAGGAGGATAGCATATGCTTGATCTATAATTCAACCCTTCAAGCGAATGCATCCACTATTTAATAATTTAACGAGTCCTAGTGAAAAATGAAACTTGATTCTTGCCATGATCGATAATTTCGTCGCTATTTTATGTTTTGTGAGCCTAACGGCAATTGACGGTTGGTCATTTTCCATATTTAGAGAGTTTGAAAAAGAGGACAAAAGAAGACTCAATGAGTCATTTTTCATAATTTTGTCACTCGGATCCAAAAAGGTGTAAAATGATACTGAGAAAACCTCTTAGCCATGTTCAACTAAGGTTTTACTTTTTTGTAAATAATTTATCTTAATTGGAAAAGGTTTAAACTTATACGAGTATATTTCATTTCATTTACTTTTATGAGCTTGAAAATACAAACGCTCAACAATATTTTCACATTATCGTAGTTTGAAAAGAGATAAAGAAGGCTCTAGGGGTTCCCTTTTTGCCGTTATCGAAGCTCGAAAAAGAGATAAAAGTGTGCTTCAATTCCTTTCTCATTTTTATCATATCTTGAAAAATGAGGATAAAATTATGCTTTGTCTAACTTTCAATTTAATTTATGAGAAGGAAAAGACGGAAAGAAAGTTTTCATTTTTTCATGTGTTTTACGAGCATGAAAAATGAAAAAATAAGATCGGGATTTTCATGAGTTTAAGGATTCTTGAAAGTAATAACCGAAATGGACTCGATGATGATCTCCTTTTTGCATCGTCTGATTCCATTGATGCAGCCCTAGCATGTTACCTTGGATATATACGGCCTAGAGATCCATGGACGCGAGAGATGGGTAGAGAGTTGATGGCTAGACATGATGGTCAATTGACCATCGTATTATATCTTGCATTCTTCACCTGGTTTAGATGACAAATGATTTCCATCGATGATTATGCATATGCAAGTGTAGAATTTCGAGGAGACCTAGAATTGGTTCTACTGAACAACACTCAATGGGGTGTGATTGGTAAGAATGTTTTGACAATGTTTTTGATTTTTTCTAAGGTTTATACATATTTTTATATATATATATATATATATATATTTCCCAAGACTAAACTAAATTTTGTATGTATGCATATGAAGGTCGAGTCGGACAGTTGGTCGGCTAGATCAAAGAGAAGAGGAATCAACGAGAGAGTTTGTCGGGAGAGAGTAATTTGGGATTTAGATATAGCAATGAGACTCTTGCTAAGCTACAACAACACATAGAGGATTGACTCTCGGGATTTGATTATCGGATTGAAGAGTTGCCATGAGACCTCGGTGCCATACCGTGGCATTTCCTAACGAGTTGGATGATTTGTGCATAGGATAGCTAGATCGATGTAGCTTGTTATCATGAGCGTCACTAGTTTACTTTGAAATTTTGAATACATTTTGAGGTCATATGACCAATGTGTCTTGTGCAAATTTTTTTTAAAATGTATAACTATCTATCTATTTTTTTTCAACACTATCCTATGTTTATTTTGCAATCCCTATTCAATTATGTGATGTGAATTGAAAATATATCTTTACATGTGTTCCAAATGTATGTTTATAACAAAATTTGCTAATCGGTTCAATGTGTTCAAGTTTGGAAATTTGTTGATATTGAATGAAATAAAGCTTGTCTTTCCAAAGTCAAACTCCAAGGAACATACGATGCGGCGTAGAATTCCTGACGGTATAGACTCTAGTAATTGTAGTACAAAGGATTGCAAGTCTAGTATAATTGGTTCTACTGGAAACTGACGCTCAATGGGGTGCGATTGGTAAGAATTTTTTGACGATGTTTTTTGATATTTTCTAAGGTTTATACATATTTTTTTTTTTATTTTTATATTTCCCAAGACTAAATTAAAGTTTTTATTTATGCATATGAAGGTTGAGTTGGACCGGTGGGTCAGCCAGTTAGACGAGAAGAGGAGCCGGCAGAGAGGGTTGTCGGTAGAGAAGTCCTTCGGGATTTATATAGGGCCCGAGACTCTTGCTAAGCTACAAAAACATAGAGGATTGACTCTCGGGATTTGGTGCCGAGATCCAAGGTTACCCATGAGACCGAGCGCCATACCATTGGCATTCCTAACGATTGGATGGTTATTGCATAGGATAGCTAGATCAATACATTTTGAGGTCATATGACCAATGTGTCTTGGGCACAATTTTTATAAAAATGTATAACTATCTATCTATTTTTTTCAACATTATCCTATGTTTAATGTGCAATCCTATTCAATTATGTGATGTGAATTGAAAATATGTCTTTACATGTGTTGCAAATGTATGTTTATAACAAAATTCTCTAAGGAATCGATTAATGTGTTCAAGTTTTGGAAATGTGTTGATATTGAATGAAATCAAATTGTCTTTCCAAAAAGTAGAACTCTTAGGAAAATACGATGTAGTGTAGGATTCGACGATTATAAACTCTAGTAAGTTTTAGTACAAAAAGTTGTGAGTCTAACCCTAATGATGATGCGATTAATACCAAATGAAATGGAATTAGAGAAAGTTCGATCAAAGTGATATACTCGGTGATATTGTTTGTAGATTGAATCATACAAATCCCTTGAAAGCTCACTAACTCGACGTTTGGAGCACAAATTCCCACGTTGAAGAGGACAAATTCTGCTTACTGCAACTAGCACCATCAACATACCCAACGAATGGTTCCAAAGATTCGGACATTTGCGATGAAATGGAAAGAGGATTACTAAATTCAAGAAAACTTTAGAAAAACAAACTAAGACGGTAAATGAAAATCAAAAGCATATATAAAATATAATACAATAGTTTACTACGCTCATGTTTTCATAGTAATATTTGAGATACAACCCATTTTGAGACTCGCCATTGGAATTCCATCATAATCTACCAACTTGTAGGCAACCTTAGCAAGAAATCTTCTAAAAATATAGGGAGCCATGCCATAACGGCTCGAAATTTCGGCTACCTATTACATCGGCTTCTTGATCATAAAGTAAAACTGGGTCACCCCTGAGAATATGTGAGGCTATACATGTTGGTCGTGCGTGCCTTTACACTTCTCTTATGCGCTTCGTTGGCCGATACGTCTTCGGAGTTGTTTCATCGAGATGAGTTTAAAAATACACGCTTCTTTAGTATAGCTACCGAGGTAATAAGTAAACAATGAGTTTTAACGACGATATTTCACATTAGATAGGCAAGATAGCTTTCGGACCATACACCAATTGAAAGGGGGTAAATTTGGTTTGTTTCTCACCGGGGTTCGGTATTCCCACAAAGCCAAGTATAGGATCAAATTCCAATTTCTTTTATGAACTCCTATCATTCGTTGAAGCATTTGTTTAACAATATTGTTAATAGGCTCAACTTGTCCATTGGATTATGGATAATGAGGAGTGTAAGCATCATGCAGCGGTCCTAATTTTGCGGTCAACTCATTCGTCATGTGATTGTGAAAATTCTTACCATGGCACGGCCTTAACTGTGGAACATAGCTAGTGATATGACATGATTGAAAAATAATAATGCGATTTGTTTCTCTTGTGTTATTGAATGTAGGCATCACTTCGGCCAACTTCGTCATGTAGTCTACTTCAACATTAATATAACCATGACCCCCATATGAATGAGGGTTTCAAGTCATGAAGTCAATGCCCCATTTTGAAAATGGTCCCACAACGATAAAAGGATGCATTGGTGCTAGCGGTTTACCGATTTTTATAGTCAAATATACAACACACATGAAAACTTCGACCACGAAGACGCGGTCACGAAATATGGTAAGCCAAAAGTAACCGACGTGGAGTATCTTCTACACTATAGCATATGCATACAAGTGTCCACAACAAGCCCCAACATGACAATCATTTAAAACCTTCTCTTTATCTCATCGGTGAGGAACCTCCCCAAATTTTATTGATACCATGACGATAAAGTGTATTATCAAAGATTAGATAATATTGCTTGGTATCAAATATGTCATTGTTGAAGCGAGAGGTATCGGTAATTTTGGCTTTGGAGATAAATGATAAAATACCCATACGGATCAGATGATTTGATCGGGGGAAAAGAGAGTCATCAAGAATTGATAGTTTCGATGTAGTAGCGGTACTATTAGAGGGAAGGTTGCGAAGCTCGGTAAAACTAAAGACTTCTTTGACTTGGATTTGATGAATTAAAAATAAAATTCCTATAAAATGATGATCCATTTTGAATATTCCCCCCCGAGAAATTGACGTGATAGAATGTAAGTCATCGGGTTGCAATTTGAAATGACAATGGTCTTTTGGAACATGATGTAATGGTAAAATATTTGGACAACTTGAACGACCGCCAAGGTGATCTTTTAAACATATGAATACTTCATACGTATCATTGATATTATGATTCAAATAATATATCGAATGTTCTATCCAATATTCTTCTTGGACCAATACCATATCAATGGTCGTATGCTTGAAGTGATTATATATAAGAAATAATCACTCTAATATTGGGGGAATACATTAATGACACCCGGAGACAAGTGTATCCTTGACAACATCAAAGAAGCTTGGGAAACCTTACCCTAATGGAAGGGAGTCCGCTTTTTCAAGAGCCAAGTAAATCCATTGCTTCATTTCGGCATAGTTGGGTATGCACCTCCTTAGGAAGTTAGAGAATTTCATTTAATTTTACGTAACTAAAGCAAATTTGATGGCGCAAGCAAATCAATAATGACTGAACCTTTAGTATGTTGATTCGAATTCCTTATTTTGAGACGATGAATCCTATAAAATGACCAAAACTACTTTAAAACACGATTTATGTGGATTGTGGCATATTTTGTAGTGTTGGAAGCAAAAAATATAACTCTCAAATAAATCGGGTGATCATTACGGCTTTGTAAATGTGCGGGTAAATCATCTAGATAAGGTTGAAAAATGTGCTTGATATCATTAAAATCATAATTCATTTTCTCTACGAAATGTTTCCCCAACATTCTTTTAAACCAAATGGGAGTTTATGATAGCGAGTTTACCCGGGGATAGATGAATTTTGTCTTATATTGGTCCTGTTTGTGCGGATATTGATTTGATTGTAACGAGGAAAATCCATCCATGAATGAAAAGATGTCATCAACACAATCATCGATAATGCGGTTGATAAAGGAAAGGACAATTGTCTTTTGGACAAGCCAAATTGACATCTCGATAATGAAGCCTTTTTTCTGATTATCCCTTGTTTCTTCATGAGTAACAATATTGGAAACCCGGTCAATAAGTGGAACATGGTAAATGAAACCAACACGCAAAAATTTTCAATTTCTTCTTTAATGGTAGCAACCTTCTTTGGATGAAGAGGACGAAGGTTTGACGTACGAGTCGACATTAGGGTACATTTTAATGGTGTGTTCAACGATACTTTTAAATGTCTATGCTGGAATTTCCTCGTAATACCAAGAAAATATATCACAAAATTCACAAAATGAGTGATAAGTTTCGAGTTGTGATGATTAACAAGACACATCGACATGAATTTTTCTGTGCTAGGTTTGGTTGAAATATTGATAGAAATGTTTTCTTCAATATTTGATAATTTTCACTTGGATTCGGTGCATTAATGGGAAAAGAATTGGAAGAAATTTTTTGATGCGATGGGTGATATAATTCAATAAGATTATCTTCTTCACTTTTAATCCTAAATATGGGAACAATGATGATGATCTTCCCATGGTTCTCCTTCTAGCATCATGGATTCCACAATTCTCTCATCGAGTCAAGAAATTGGATGAAAAAGGATGCGATGGGTACCAAAATCTAATGAACGATCGACCCAAAAGATCGGTGACAATGATTTCAAATTCTTTGCCCAAGCCATGTAGATTGATTTCTTTGCCAGCTCAATTGGGTTGGGTGGGAAAATTCATCCAATGTAACAACTTTAGAATCACCCATAATCTTCCCTTAAGCCGGATAGGTGGAAGATATCATGTGATCTATATGTGCAATTTATGTCAAAGTCAGGGCAATGGTAATTCAAAGGTTCTCATTGAGAATAATCCTTTAAGATTACTACAGAAATGTTTTGAAGTGCTAGTTGGGGTACGAGAACTAATAGAATGCTTCCAATTACCTAGAACTAGAGGAAAAGAATGAGAGTTGATTGATAAGCGTGATAACACCTTTATGAGGAAAGGTGACCATTCTAAAATATGTAGAGACGATCGCGGCCATAGCATATACGGGATGGCCTTCCTAGTAAATTTTTAGTGGAGTGTCAATCGACGACCTCAAATTCAACATTAACCTTTTTTCCCCCTAGTTTGACATCTGAGTTGATGATCATGCCTTGAGCCTATATGTATGAATGTCAAAAGCTTTCAACGTCGTAGGTGATTGAGATAGGTGCAGCAACCCAAGTGACTTCCAAAATTTTAGAGACATAATACAAGTTCATGCTCCCTCATCAATAATAGTATGATGAACGAGGTGATTGGGAACATTTACTTAGATGGAAATTTAACGAGATACGCTGGTAATTGCAGCATATCCGTATGATTAAAGACTACAAGATTGGAATATGTCGGATTGATTCCAGCAATTTCGATAACAAAGCCTACTTAGGACGGAAACTTTTAGAGTACCTCAGCGACAAAACCCATAGCTAAAGGGGATTGAAATGAATCTTGAACTATATTATAATTTTGAGCGGCCTAGAACCGGATTGAATATTGATTTATGGATGAATCCCTTCGGTGGATTTATTGTTAACTCGGGGAATAACGGTTAGCGAATAGATTCCATAGATGGATTCATGGTCGAACGGTTGATCGGTAGTACGACTACGTAATCCTTATTACACATTGATACAAAAACATCATTTTTTGGCTTCGTGATAGATTACATAAGCACTTAGGAACTAGAAGCTAGATCCATAGCAACCATATTGTCCTTTGGATTCATAAATGGATGTTTATTCAATACGGTAGATGCATTTGAGGTCTTAATTAATTTTGAGACTTGACACGGTGAGAACGATCTCGAAATAAGCGCTCCTCATTAAATATTATGCAAGGATAACAAGATTTCTAATTGTTTCCAATTTTTTTATGAGATGAACATTTCTGTGGGGTTGAATTTTTTTATTTTTCTTTGATTTCCCCTTTTTCTTACTTTCGGTTTGCTTGTTACTTTTTCCTTTCTCGGATGACATGGCATGAATTTCGGAAGAGGTGTCGAGAACATATGTAGTAGAGTGATTTTTTCTTACTTGATGCGGATCATGCCGTCACTAGGCGTGAGATTACTTAGATGGAAGGGAACAATAAAATTAGATCGCGACGCGTTAGGAATTTTCTCATAGAGCAAGTGAGGCCAGAGTATAAATTAAATCTAAGTATTGGGCATGAGCACTGACCTACTCTTTATTGACGATGCCACCTTTAGCCACATCCTCAATGATAGATGGCAACAAGGAATTAATGAATGAATCAACAAGGAGATGATCAAGAAAAATTTCTTAACCATTCTACGACGACGACACCACTCATGAATATGATCCTAAATTTGAGTATCATTAGTGTTTGTTTGAAATTGGTCAAGGATTTCGTTCCAATTTCATATCATATGGGTAACTAGAAGAGGGTCATAAAGGTAGTAGTTAAGGCGGTAAGTATCAAATAGAAATAATGGTAACTCAATGTACCACTTCACGGACGGACAAGTGAGTGTACGCTGGAAATATGTAGTCATATAGAGTAATAATTTAAGGAGTTGGATGAACACCACAAATAATAAGTCATAACATGCATTTGTGAGTCTTCCACAGGATTTCCATTGAGCTTAGGAATATCTTAGGGTAATTTATATTAAACCATCACCAACCACTAAGGAGCATAGCTCATTGGATCATTCGTAAGCTGATTTAAATAAGGTAATTATAAAGTTGCGGCAAAGGGTTGTTGTCGATTTAAATCCGGTTGATCATAGCCAAGGTATGATGGAATTTCTAACACGCAATAGGAATTTGAGCACCATCATAAGGAATTTTTCTTGGTAACCCGAGATAGCAGGTTGTTCGATAAGAAAATGCTTAAGGATTATTTGACCAAAACACGGGTAAGCTACTTGTTGTTGGAATGAGGATTGTTGCATTTACGCTTGTGGCTTCCAAGGTGTACGCTCACTAAGTTATATCCCAAACTAGAATAGATTGGATTAGGTTGTGAATAGGTAAAACCTAGTTGTTTGTGTCATCCCATAATATGGTAATCCAACTTGTCGATAAATAATTTTGGATACGGTGGTTTTGGTAAACCAATAGAAGGAGTTAGAGTTTGAGTGCCCAATACTTGAGGGGTATTGGGTGGAAGAGTGCCCAGATGGTTGAGGTACAACACTTTGAGCCTATATTAGGGGTAAGGATGTATTAACAAGGAGAGTAGATGTGGGTGCAACGGGTTGGGCTTGGATGATATAAATGTACAATCATTGGTTAAACGGATGTTGTGAAACTAGCCCCAAAATAGAAAAAAGAGATATCAATGCCTTATAAATAAGCCACTTCGAGGGGGAAACCTCCAATACATTACATTGAATGAATAATTCTTGGATGATACAAATGAAAAAACCTCCTTATATATATAGGAGTCCATGAAATTTTGATGTAATCTAGTCCACCTAACAATAATAATGTAAGGGCACAATAATAACAATATAGGGGTTACAAGGGTACAACAATAACAATAGGCTACACTAACATAATAAGGGACTAAACTTGTTGGCTCGAGAGGTCTTGACCCGGGTTTGAGTTTAAGGTTTTCCAACAAACCCCTACTCACTGGCCCTTTCGTAGGTGACTTACTTGCGCGGTCAGAGTCTCACCAAGTAGTATGGGTGGGTGTTGGAACCCGGAGTTTCCGCACCCCCTCACAAAGGATAGGTAAGGCAAGCGAGAGATACGTCGGCCTTGTTATGTCAAAATCACCTCTTTCCAAGTAGGATCTATAGGTCTCTTTTTGAATCCACATGCACAAGTTCAACTATACTATGGTGCTCGATAATTATATGCCGCTAAAGAACGGTAGCACATTATTGCAAAAATAGAAGAGATCAGATGTAGTAAAAAAACATAATAGAAGTTTCGTAGCTGAATACGGGAATACACATAATACAACAATTACCAATGATTATCATAAATAGTACACATAGATTTAGTTCTAAAACGGGCTTTCTTATTCATCAATCCATCAATTCCTTCTTGCAATACCCATCCCGACACACGCACACGGCGGCAAGGTCCACACACGGTAGGAATTTGGATCTCCGCGCACATAGCCGGCAGTCCTTCCCCCAAAAAACGAAACGGTTACTAAACCACAATTTCCATCAAGAGCTCCTCCTTGTCTTCTCCCTACAATCCGAAATTTCCCCTCTGTTTATAATAATCTTTCCTAATATTTTTTAAAAATGATTATGGCAAGTGGTTTTTTGGACCCTAGGTCTACCCTTTAACTCATTACAATGCTTTCGAGACTTTTTCCCACCCCCAACACCCCTTCGCTAGACTAATTATAATAAAAATATACAAAAATCGGACAGTTTCGCGACTTGTGGGGAGACCACCGCCAACGGTCCTAACATAATCTTGTGACCGTCCTAGTCCTTGTGGTGGTGCGGTCTCTATCTGCACATGCAGTATTGATGGCTACGAGAAGCAAAGGTAAAACTTCTTGACTATAGGCAACAACACTCACAATACGTGTCTAGGCTCTTTGGGAGGTCGTTTCTTCGGTCGCCGTGGTAATTAGCTCTAACATACGGGTGGAGTCGCGTGATTGCGTCATGAGAACTACGCTGATATCTGAAGTCGGCGTTGCACCATGGCTACAAGCGCTTTGTAATGGCATGCTTTTATCATCGGAGATCCGTAATCGTGTCTTAGAGTGCATCGCTATTTTTTAGGAGTGCCGGATGCTATGCAAGGACTATGGAGGGCAAGGTAGCTTCGATTTGTCCGAAAGCGACTTCATCGCGTAAGTCTGCTTGACTACATTCTCAGAAATGGGTTGAAATGGACCGTTGTCTAGAGCTTCATGGATTTGACGGAAATGCTTCAGGTACCCGAGTATTTTGTCTGTAATGATGTTTGTAGCCGGTTACCGAGCGCAACACGCTATATAGGTACCTTTGGAAATTGTGGCCGAGTTGCAGGGCTGTAATGTGGTGAATTGGTGGGCCATTTGGGTTCGAGGATCTGTATTTCGGTGCGGGATGCCTTTAGTACTATGACCAAGCCTTCAATAGTGAGCTCATCCGGGACCTGCGATGTAGGGCTGGTGAACCGGCGGTTCGGCTGCGCGTCGGCGAGATAGCGGAGACATCCTTCGATTGGTCATGTGATGAGCGGTGGGGCTGTCAGTTGTTGTAATGCGGTACGGTCACGATGAAGGTTCTCTTGGATCATAATTTGTGTGCAAACTCTGTAACGCCTTGCGAGTAGGCACGCCAAGTCAATTCTAATCTTTGTAGCCATTGGAAGGTGGGTGCTGACCGGGATAGTGCTAGGTATTGAATAAGCATGGCTTGCATTGGTAGTTAGCACAGTAATGCTGGTAAAAAATTTTCTTCTTTGTCCTGTGTCACTTGGCACCACGGGGTGATGTAGTATCCTTGGCACTTGGTAGCCTTGTCGTTGATAGGACTAGCTATGATTCGAATATGCTAGCTCACATAGTGGTCTATGGTAGTTGCATACTAGCTTTCATGTCTACTTGAGCCACCCAGGCGGATCACTGCAATCATCCCGGGGTTGGATACGATGTTAACTTCCATCATGCAACTTTCTTGCGATCCTAACGACAGAGCTCGAAGTCAAATTTTCTTTCGAGGAGCTAGAGGGTAATGGCTTATCAATCTCGGCATCCCCCGGATGCTCTTGGCATAATGCAAGCTGCGGACTAGTAGGTGCTGATGCATCCACGGGATTAGGAGCTGCCATAGAAACGTAAGGAGGGGATCTAAATTCGAAGACTCATGGAAGACGGCGAAAGTAGGTTGATTGGGTATGACCAAAATGCTAAAGGTCCGGACAATCAAGCGATAGAATAATATATGCGATTATAGAGACAATATGGAGCCTTGATCGGGTGCTCCACTTTCTCTTCATATAGTATCAGAGCTATTCAACGATATAGTGAATCTATCTTGGAACCTACCATCAAGAAAATGGTAAAAACTCACCATAGAATTTCCGCATTGATTGCCGATCAATCACATTTTCCATAACGGTAAGATTCCCTTTTTTACACCATAGTTCATTGTTTTGACGGTCATCGTTCACACCCAATGGCCTTCCCACGGATCTGCGGCCTTGGATGAAGCATCTATGTTACGCGCGTGCATCTGATTAAAGCCGACATTGGGTGTGTTGTAATACGATTAAGGTACAACTCAAGCAACTTGACAACCATGTGCATCCCATCTAGTGCCACAGTTGGGAGAGTTTGGGGATCATTCTTTCTCAGTTGAGGCCGAGGCTCCAGTCATTCAACCATTTGTGAATGCAGGTGTTCCCTTGATCCGGGTGCGATGTATAGGTGTGATCTTCCCTGAGTTAAGGCATCTATGTTACGTAGAGTTGTGTCGAGTGCCCTAATGCCATCTTCCACCATAAATTTTCACGAGAAAATCATCCCACAAATTTTCTTGATGGCGCGTGCTGCTTGTTGTAGCTCCGCATCTAAATACCATGCGGATCGGACGTAGCTGGGAGCATGGATAAATGATGGACCCATTCATTTTGGGTTATTCATACCATTGTGTTTCCCATCCAAGCAAATATTTGTGTGGGTCTTCTAACCCAAGGAATTTATGGATCCATCTCCCGGCCCCTAGAGCTTTCAATGGCGATTATCATCTTATCTCAACAGCATTCCTCCCAATCACGAATACCTTCCCATGTGTATCCCACCATTGCGTAGGTGTTCCACATGAGGAGCTAGCTTAAGGGCCGCTAGTCTACATCCCTTGGGAACATGCAGCCGAATGCATGCAAAATTCCTTAATGTTACGAGACTCCCCAAAGTGGGGCAGGTCTCTTACCATGGAGAGGAGATGCAACGAGAAGTTCCTTGTGACTTGAAGACATCGTAGTGTTGAAACCTCATGCAACCAACCACACCCAATTCTCTGGATTCCCCCTAGGATTGAGAAAAGCATTCACTATCCTTTTCCCGACGGAGAGTACTCCTTCCGCCGTGGGGTTAATACAATCTCCGTCCTACGTAGTGAGCTTGTAAATGTGATCCACTTCCTCCACATCTCATGTTGGCTCTCTGTCTAGTGTTCCTTACGTAGGATCCAATGGTACTATTACTCGTGTGTCGTTATTTTCAAACACCATGTTGTGCTTTTTTGAATTGATAACACCCTCCATATCTATAGCCAGTCCAATCCTAGGAGTGCGGTGGGGATACGCATCTTCCATGATTTCTATTACCTCAATGTAATCTTAGAAGCCTTTACTCTATTGATATCTACGATGATTTTTGGCGACCTTCCCCGGAGGGATGATCTTGCTGATTTTCCATGCATAGCTAGATGGTGGACCATTGCAATTTAGGTTCTCCCATTCGTTGCCATGTTTTTAGGTAACACATTTGCATATGATATGAGGTCCAAAACTCTTTGATCACATCATAGTCACCAATGCGCGCGATCGGTTGCATTTCTCTTCTGGTGTGTTTTATACTGTATATTTTGTGTACATCCTTGGTTACGGGGTCGGATCGAGCCACCTTTGCACTTAGCTATTCATTAATGCCCTAAAGTTTCTCTACAGCCTTTGGGTTATGTGACTTCTACATGCACCGCAAAGAGGCTCCAACCCCCCTCCTCTATCTTGGGGTGTGTTGGTACCGCGCGATGGCGATGCTTTCGAGCGAGGTCTGGTCGTGTGGCCATTGTATCTTGGTCCTTCTTTATGTTTGATCCTTCTTGATAGGTCGAGAGGATCCCTGGTAGCCTCTTCCTTCAATCTAGGTGACAATCCCAATGCATGTTATGACTTTCACACTTCGGTCTATGTTCCTTAGCTCGGATTTAATTCTTTGCACATTACTGCGTCGGGGTGGGCTCCTTTTCTTGCATTTTGGCTATTAACATTGGGAAACATTCAACCACATGGTCCTGAAGTTTGTCTAAAAAATGATTTGCAAGATTTCCTTGTAGGATTTGGGTAGTCCCTTGCAAAATGTCCTACTTCCCCTACGGTTATAACGGATTAGCTGCCCAGGGCTCCTCGTCCTACGCTTCCTCCTTGACCTCCCACCCCTTTTGGAGAGCCGCAAAGATCGCGGGAGATCTAGGAAACACGAAGTACGACTCTCTACTATACAAGTTTCCTCGATCTATCATCGGGTCGTAAATTCGATAGTTCTACTCACATCATGTCTTACCGACCGGCGAGAACTTGCACCCTTTGTTGCTTCGAGTTCTAGGACATATGCACACAGATGAGGGCAATGGTTCGTATCATGCGACCACTGCTACACGGCGATCCCATCGCACCACGGTGCAAGTCTGGTCGAGCCTAGTCGCAATAGGATGGGTTCCCCACTCACTCCTAGGGAGGATCGAGACTAGGTCCCCTTGTGTTTTGCATGTAATCTGCCAATAGAGGACATTGATCCTTCATATGGCAAGATACATGACATCATATGCACCATAGATCTACGTTAGCTCCTGCTGCCTTGTTCGTTTCATAGGTTTTGAATTTCTATGTGCATAACTTTCAAGGCTGCTCTACGAATTTTTTGTACTCCTAACGAAGTATCTTCTCTCGGTGCAACTTCTAATTTCATAGTGACTTCCATAGTTTTTTCATCGACTCAAGGTTTGGTGACTCATTGTTGGCATATGCGAGTAGGACAAAAACATAGCGATGAACCATTCCGTATGTTTTCTATCATCCTTTTAAATCCTCTTGTCTCCGATTTCTCTCTTCGGTCGGCAGTCAGCCTCCCATACGAGACATAGACGCACCTTGCTTAAAGTCCTTCACTTAAGTTGCTACTAACTAAAGAGTAAGATTTTTGCATTTGGAATTGTTTCTTCACGGCGTCCTTAATATCTTGAATAGATGCACTCCCGTTCAGATATGTATCGCATATACCGGTCAACGCTCTTTCTTTGAACACCAAGGAGACTGATTTGTGCCCTCTTCATCGTATCGTTGTCACATTTTTAGCGAGTCCATACGGAATATGCAACAAACAAAAATTGTTCCATATCCTCATCCCCTACCCCCTTAAAGGTAGGTAGTTTCCAAGTGCGTATCCATATCAATGTCCAACGGGCGGTGGTATGGGCAAGTTCTTACCTTTATGCGGCTTTGGACGGCGATGTAACCGTGGGGCTTTACGCGGCCGTATCTCATAGAGGGTTATGGAAGATCTTCCCCCATAAAGGTTGGTGATAGTATTTACCACTACGCTTCGCGCTCTCATCTAGATCTGAGGCCATTCGATCGGTATGACTACACAAAATACTCTTCTCGCGGTAATATCTTAATCATCAAAGGTAATGTCTTAAGAAAATTTCCCCGAGAACCCTTTAAAGAATCTCCAATCAGCCTTAGAGTAGGAGACAAGGCGGTCAATGGAAAATTGTGTCACAAAACCTCCTAGCACCTTGTCCACCCCGGTGATCCTTTGTGCGAGTGATGTTATTATGAATTCTTTCCAACTACTAGATCGGCTGCGGAGTCCACTAAGTGACTCGTTCGTCCTTCAACACTTTTGCAATTCTACAAGCCTAGCCCGTATACGAAACTCGATTGCAAATGTCACAAAGAAAAATTCATATCTTTTACGCTGAAGTACCTATTTGTACACTTTTCCTCCGTTAACTTCGTCTTTGTGATTTTCTTTTATCGCAAATTCCTGGAATTTATTTTTTGAACCACTCTTCAATTTCCTTCCTTTCGGGCTATTACTCTCTTGTCATTACCCGATCCCTTTCTCAAAATGCTTGGGTCTAGAAAAAGAACCATTTGTTGGCTCGAGGGATCTGACCCGAGTTTGGGTACAAGGTTTGCCAACAAACCCCTATATTACTGGCGCTTTGGCCGGTGACCTGCACGGGTCAAAGTCTCACCGAGAAGTAGTATGGGTGGGTCTTTGGAACCAAGTTTCCACCTTTGAGAAAGGATAGGTAAAGAAAAAGAAGAAGAGCTACGTACGGCCTTGTGATGTCCGGATCGCCTCTTTCCCGGCCGGGATCTATAGGTCTCTTTTTGCATCCATGTGCACAAGGTCAACATATACTACGGTGCTCGGTAATTATATACTTCAAGACAATAGCACGGTATTGCATAGAATAGAATAGATCCGGATGCGATGAAAACGCAAAGTTTCGCGGTGAATATAGAATATGCTTATTACAATTACCAATGATTAGCATAAATAGTACACATAGATTCGGTTCTCAAGCAACCTTTCTTATTCATCAATCCATCAATTCCCCGCTTCTTACAATACCCATCCCGACACACGCACAGGCGGCGGGGGGTCCGCATACGAGAAGGAATCTAGATCTCCGTGCACATAGCTAGCGGGAGTCCTTCCCCAAAAAACCTAAACATATTTACTAAACCACAATTCGCATCAAGATCTCTCCTTGTCTTCTCCCTACAATCCAAAATGTCCCTCTATTTATATAAATCTTTCCTAATCTTTCCTGTAGTGCATAGGCATTGGTTTCGGACCCAGTCTACCCTTTAACCTGTTACAATGCTTTCGGGGCTTTGTCCCACCCCAAAACACTGCGCTAGATTAATTATAATAAAAATATGCAAATCGGGACCGAGTTTAGCGACTTGTGGGAGACCATGTTCCAACAACACTATTAATAGGGACTTAACATGCCCCTCTCCTTGAAACAAGTGTTGTCCTCAATACTTGATTATTTCTTGATGCTTAAGTAGCAAAATTCTCATCCTCCCATGTGGAGATCTTCTATAGGAAGGTTCTTCCACTTCTTTGAGATGCTACGAAATTGATTGTGCTTGTCAAGTTCTTGTTTGTATTTTGCTTAGAACTTCTTTCGATGTGATGTTGATCTTCCTATTGTTTCATTAGATTACACCAATGTTAGGTTATCCTTTGAGAGTTGGAGAACCTTTTTATTGATGCTCGATGTGATATTCCACTAATTTATCATCCACATTAGCTATTATTTGATTATTCAAACCATCCAACTTAGCCTCCATTTCTTCATAAACCATCTATGTCATATTTTGATTGCTCTTCGTAAGACTGAAATTTGTTGCACTTGGTACCATAATTTGATATCTCATATTGCAATTCTTCCTCTTCATGCGTCATAGTATAGATTTTTGAGATCTTAATGGGTTGTTTTTTGAAACATTATAGAACCCAATACGATAAAATTCTAAAATATTCCCTTGGAATCACTTCAAACTTCTTTCAAACAAACATTATGCAATTTTAAAAACCAAATACATTCCTTTTTCTTGCTTTTGGGGAGCTCGTGTAGAAATTGAATTATCTGCGCGATTTGAATCTTGCAATATCTGAAATTTAGCTACGAGGTAGTCTCTGAATCCTCTTTCAAATGCAACATGTCTAACATGATTTGGATTCTTGAAGGAAAATTTATGTCCAATATCCCACAATGACCTAATTATGAATTTGGTTCGGTAGACGAACTTTTATGACTTGCCACGTAATGGAGTTTGCTCCTTTGGCTAAGAAATTTATAGAAAAGAAACTACGGTTCGTTTAATTTTAGTCACTTTTTATAGATTATTGATGCCTGAGAGAGAGCGTTATGAATATTTTCCCACGATCCCTCTTTGAGATGAATTTCAAAAGCTTGAAAAGACCTAACTGCAGTCCTTATCTCCAGAAAATATTGCGAACCAAGCTCTAATATTTTGCAACGATGTTCCTCGGTTAAAACTGCAACTTTAAAATTTTCAACTTCTGAACCTTCATAGAAAACAAGTTATAGTGAAAAATTCCATGATGACCTGTTTGGTCTGTTGAAACCCAGAATACGAAGCTACGACACAAATTTTGAAACTTGACTCCAAAAAATAGAGAAGAAAAGTATCAATGCCTTAGAAATAAGCCACATCGAGGGGGAAACCTCCAATAAATTACATGAATTAACAATTCTTGGATGATACAAATGACAAAAACTCCTTTCTATATATAGGAGTCCATGGGGCCATGATGTAATCCTAGTGGGGCCACAATGTAAATCCTAATCGACTAACAATAATAATGTAGGGCACAATAATAAAAATATGGGGGTTACGGGGGTATGTAATATGGGGGGCTACACTAACATAATATGGGACTACACTATAATATAGGGACTTAACACGGGAAGAACGGTTTCCATTGACAAAGCAGTCATTCAACATTACGATGACAATATAACGATGGAGTATTATCAAAATGAGTAGACCTTGGTTTCCCCTTAACATGGGGAGTATAATAAGATGGAATATATTTCTTTCTAAATTCCGGGGAGTCTGGGTGAGTATGTTTGGATGGAATATACCCCGAGATGGACTAGCTTGATTTTGCGAAGATGTATATAAACAATCGAGTTGTTCGGTACTCATTAGAGATGTACCGGATAGAGATACTAGATGATGACATTGGTGAAGTCGATGGGTTTGAGGATGCACCGGTTTAAATAAATATTGGTAACCATGTGGAATGGAGAGAGACCTGTATATATGTGACTCTAGTGATGTGGTGAACATTAATGGGGTAGCGAGAGAAAATGTTATCGCAACTATGTCGTGGTACAATAAGATGTTGACTCGGCCATGAATTCATACGACCCAATGTATACCCTAAGGATCTATGCAAACTCTAATTGAAACGAGGATCAAAGAAAGTAGTGTGAGGTGATTGAGGAAAAGGTCTTTTAAAGATAAAGCTCCAATACACAAAATGAGTTGAGTCGAAGGTGTTTAATCTTGTGGTATTTCTTCAATCGAAATCAGAAAACGGGGAAAGTTTCGCCGTCGAGCAAAAAAATATATTGCAGGTGGTTGGCTTGCGTGATATGGGAGACTCGGTGGCTACAATCGGTCTGGGTGGCGTACGGGGAACAACTTACGGTTTGACTTCGGGATCTATATTTCTACGGTAAATGAATGAGGGGATGCGGATCAACTTCCATTTGAACAACATTGGGTTCGAGAGGTATGGTCTCAATGATTACATGGATCACGACCACGGGTAGTTGTGAGGACTACGCCTCGACAACAATATATGAACCAGCATTTGTAGAAACAACTCAAGATGAATGCGGTATATGCGAGGATGTCGCACTAAATTACTAACAATACTAGTTTCGGTAGAACAATGTTGCCTTTGTCGACCAAAAATGGATTCGTAATTGGTAAAGGTGGTTTAATTGATATTATACACGAATGAAGGGGGAAAGGGATGTTCTTCTTCCATGATGACTTATTTTTTATGGAAAAAATAAATAGAAACAAAATGAAATGGTAATTCTAGGAAATAGGTTTACCAAGTAATTGTGGTAGAATACCTCTTGGTGAACGAAGAAGTACGACCATACAATCTCCCCAAATGTTGTTTTCGGAGTATGAAAAGTTACAGGCAATAGACTTGGTTACCTATGGATGGCTAGCAACCTAAATTTTTCCTCCAAAATATACCTAAAGGTACATGGAAGACTGATTCATATTATCATTGTCTAATATTGAATCCACCTGGTAAAGAGCACCCCCTTATAATTTTTGTATACCCTAAGGTACGTGGATGAGATCTGATATAATTAGGTACGTGGATTGAGGTATCACACTTAGAAGATGTATCACAGAAAACTTAGCAACATTGTTATGTTTAATGCAGCAGGAGAACACCTCTCCAACCTGGACACTTCTAGTATTTATCCTTAATGTTCCAATGCTTTCTTAGGTAAATTAGTGTAATTTTATGTTCATCTTGTTTAAATGTTTGTCTTTGAGGTTCACCGCGTGATGTAATGTATATTCCTAAAAATGGAAATCTAAATGATAAGAAAATAGCAATTTATCTTTTTCAATGAAAATCCTAGCTACTAAAGGGAAAGAGCAATCGGCACAGCAAACAACAAAGAGCACAAACTAGAGTACCTTTCCTAACATGTTCCTATGCAACACACATAATTAACTATATGAACATGCATGTTTTTATTTTGAGCTCCTTTAATGTGAATGAAAGAAAGGAAAGCGGAATTCATAAATCAATCAAACAAATGCTTTCTTTTTGAGAAACGAGGAATGAAACAACAATTTCTCTTAGGAAAATTAAGAATGGAACTACAATTTTCCTACAAGAAAAAAAAAAGGAATGAAACAACAATTTTTCTTTCAATAGAATTAATCTAATGTAGAAATGAAATAATTTGAATTTTATTTTCTAATGATAGAAAAGCACTAAAGAGACATGAACAAATTTACTTTTCAAAGGAGGAAGGATAGGGGGAAATTTCTTTTGGTCTCTAAAATTATCAGACATTTGAGAATAAACAAACAAGTGGCTTAGAAAAAAAGAAAATGAAATTTTTCTATGAAATTTGGTTGGCTGAGGAAACATGGTCTCTAAGGGGAGACATGCATTCTGGAAACACCACGAGTACGGAGACAATGCTGCTAGGTACTATATGTCTTGACCAATAATGCATTAGGCGCATCTGAAACTAAAAATCAAGTAGCTAGACACACTTCTAATGAAATTTGTTCATTTAAATGGTGAGTAAACAAATTATGTATGCTACGTGAGATAAAAAAAGGGAAAAACTACTAGGAATGAAAAGGATACTCCTCAACGGGTATGGTGTTATACGGAATTACTATCTACGGATAAACCAAATTCCCTAAGTGTGGTATTTTGTCACTTAGAACAACGGAGAAATAATAACTATCACTTTCTCTAAAATAATAAGATGTGAAAAATGGTAAAAGACTAATTGTGATTGAATCTCTTATCCTTCTCCTTTGTAATTGTTTCCATCACTCTCAATCTAACTCAATTCACTATATCAATTCCTTCAAACACAAATAGAGAACAAACAACATACAATATACAATATATCTACTTATATTACTCAAATCAAATCGATTAGATATGAAATACATACATCATTCAAGAATATATTGCACAAGAAATAGAGACATATGTATGGTAAAATGAACAACAATATTTACTAAAAGAACAAGGGGGAAGATTACAACCAATGGATCAATTTGTTTTCAACTTTGCTCGACTTCATTCTAGCCTCATCACGTCGATCATTATCCCTACAACATAAGAGTACTTTCACTCTCTTGTGAAATGAGAATCCAAGAACATAACTTTACCAAAATTCTTCCTTCCCCTAGCACTAGGATGATTGCTCAATTTATAGGGAAACTAATGGTATTTTCTCAATGAATGACTTTCTAATAATAGGAAATACATGTTTCCAAGTTTCGGAAGTGTTAGATGGAAACTTGGATTGAGTTTGACACATATGAACTCTTCTAGAGGCACTAGTCATGTGGATATTTACGGAGACTCAATGATAATTTCATTCCCAAGTGACAAACACACCCTTGAGTGTCGGGAAGTGTCTTTGCGGTGCACCCTTGCATGGAGGATTGTGTTGCAATGTAGTTTGTCACTTGAAGGTGAGTGAGCAGTCATTAGGTGATATAACATATACTTCAAACCTTGGAAATCTCACAATAGAGGTCATGAATGAAATGTCTTCACTTAGGGCATATATAAAATGAAATATAAGGGGATGATAGACCGTATTTCATTGGTCTTAGGGATGATGTCTAGTTTGACCCGAGGTCTTGAGGGTAATTGCCAAATTTGACCTATAACAAAAATATTCCTTCAAACCTTCCATGTATGCTTTTAAATCATTCATGTCGCATTTTAATTATGATTTTAAACCATACATGTCATCTTTTATTTCTATTTTTCAGCCATCCATGTCGCCTTCTAATCTATCAATGTCCCCTTTTAGTTCATCTTTGGTTTCTCTTTACGAGCGAAATTTGTTGCACTTGGTCTTGTAATTTTGATATATCACGTTTAACTCTTCTTAAGCATAGTCATAATAGAGATTTTGGGGCTTCATGGGTGCAGAATTAATTTTTTTAGACCAGGTTTAGAACCAAATGTATATATATATGCTTCAATGATCCCTTTGAATAACTTCAAAGTGATTTTTCAAACAAAATTTATGCAAAATTTTAAAAAATACGCCTGGATTTTCTTGCTTTTTAGGAGCTCTATGTTGAATTTGTTGTATATGTAATTTTAGTATCTCTAAGTTCTGAAATTTCATATTTTGGTATCTCTATGAGTCTTCTTTCCAATCCACAAGTTAGACCAATATTGGATTCTTCAAGAAATATTTATGCCCAAACACCCATGATGACTTAATTATAGACTAGTTCGACGGAAGCAAAATTTTAAGGAGTGCCACATGTCATCGTTTCGACCTTTGGGCATGATATTTCTACAAAAAAACCTACAACTCATGAAAATTTAGAAACTTTTTACGGAATTCAAATATGATGTCTAAAATGAATGTTATGATGATTTTCCCTAGGTCGCATGTTTGAGACTAAATTTTGGAGCATGCAAAAATCCTAAATTCTGCAAATCATATCTCGAAAATGTGTGAACCAAGACCTAAATATTTTAGATGAAAGTTCTGAGTTCCTTCCACACGTGGTCAAAATTTCGGCTTTTGAAGTTGCGTAGAAACAAAATTATCATGAAAATTCCAAGATTGAATGTTTGAACAGAGAAAACCTAGAATCCAAATCTCTAATACTAAATGCTATGCAACCAACTAACAAAATAGAAGAAAAGATAGTCGAATGAGTTAAAAATTAGCCTACTCGAGGGGAAATATCCTTTAGATTACATAAATGATCAATTCTGGACAATTCAAATGAAAATTCCTCCTTTATATATATAGGATTCTGAGGTCACAATATCATCAAAGCTACATAACAATAATAATGTAAGGGCACAACAATAATAATAGTGGGCTTATGGGGCACAATAACAACAATATAAGGACTACATGGGCACAAAAATAAAAATAAGTGGGCTACACTAATATTATAAGGACCTAACACATTCTGCCACAAAATTGTGAATATACGATTTGAGGCTCTCCCAAACAAATTCCTTCTTGATCCTATCATACGTTTCTAAAAATCCTAATCGGTGCCCTCTGGGGGAGGTGTTCAATTCCAAAAAAAAAAATATTGGTTGGAAATTCTTATAAATATATAAGAGATATTTTACCATAATGAATAATTTTTAAAGCTAAATGTATCGGATGTAATGGGGTCTTATTGTAAATTTTGAATTAGTGTCCACACCTCGTTGCCATTCTTCCATTCATCACTGCTTTGGTTATCCAATTAGGTTGGATAATAGGCAACCTGGTATAATGTTTCCACATCCTCATCCTTTCTTGAAAGTGCATGTTTGTAACAACATTTTTTCTTCCGCTTTGTAGATGATTTCAAATTCATAACCCAACATATTTGTGACCCAATTTTTCTACTCTTGAATATAATATTTGTTCCAAAAAGTCTTTAAGACTATCGTGATATTTTTTTACCTTGAAGTTTCTTCCCATTAGGTAAGGTCATCATTTCTTTAGCGCTGCCTTCTTAGTATTTCAAACATTTCCTTCTCATAAATAGGTTTTTGTAAGTACTTTCCTTTAGTTGGATTAATTTCGAAAGAAATGGGTTCGCATTCTTGCATTAAAAAAACACAAATTCAATTTCTTGAGGCGTCATATTCTCTGATAAATGTTTTTTGTGAATTCTAGTAGCTAAGACACGGTTCTTGGAACATTGATTCTTTAAGATTTTCAAAGGCCTTAGTTTCCTCTGAGTCGAAGAAAATGCATCTTTCTTAAGTAATGTTATTATAGGTGCTTCTACTCTCCCATACTTCTTAAAAAACTTGTGATAATATCTTGTCAGCAGGAAGAAATCCTAGAAGATGCTTTATGGTTGTGGGGATTTTCCATTTACTCAATGGCTTTAATTTTTTAAGGCCTACTTTAAAATCCTCGTGAGATCAAATATAACCCAAATATTCCACCTCTTGTACTTTAAAGAAACTTTCAAAGGTTTTTATATAATTGTTTCTTGTCCAATAGTTTGAGTACCTTGTCAACATGTTTAACATGATATTTCGAAGACTTGTTTTGGATTAGTATATCATCAAAAATTACTAACGAAAATTTTCTAAGGGTTTGACAATGAAATTCATCAAATCTTGAAATGTGGAAGGTGAATTAGTAAGGCCTAAAGGCATGACCAAAAATTTATAATGACCTTCATGAGTCTTGAATGCTATTTTCATAATGTCTTCAATATTTGTTCTAATTTTATGATATCCTAAATAGAGATCCATCTTGGCGAATCAATTTTCTCCATGTAATTCATCCAACAATTCATCAATGAGAAATAAATTTGATGAGGTTGAATTATAATAGCCTCTGTACTTCTGTAACGATACATTCATTTCCTCTTTTGGGCATAGGATATATTTAAGTCCTTATGGTTGGAGTAAAACTTCCTGAATGAAATTAATAGTATCATCGTGATCACAAATAGGTGTGAGGCCTTTCGGAGGCTCAAATACCTTGGAATGATTTTCCAAGACTATTTGGAAATCTAGAGAAATAGATGATTTCGATATTTGAATGTCTAGTGAGAAAAATTGTGAAATTACACCTCGTTTTTCTTTCTTTAGAATATTTTTTCATGCCATTAGAGTTGAATTTTCACTTACGTGATACCCTTAATTCAACTTCATTTCCTTCCCAAAAATATTTCAAGGAAAGTTCTTGAAAATTAAAAGCTATCATCCCTAAAGATTGTAACCATTGGAATGCTAGTACAACATTAGCACCACCCATTTGAATGGAAATAATTGGAATATTCAACACATATTCCCCCATGATTATCTTGTGATTATGGAAATTTATATATAAATTTATATTTCCTCAATTTGCAACCATCACTTGACACTCCAGTGCTAGATATAGAGAAACAATTCAATTCGCTGGCCATCTTACAATGGAAAAAAATATGGGTATTACGCAAATCCAATCAACACTATTACTTTTACTTTATGATATATCCTTCTGCCTTGAGAATTTGAGGAGTGGTAATTCCTACCAATTCACTACACGATATAGTTGGATTAATTTCTTCTTTCTCTGGGGTTGGTTCCTAGTGTATATCCCCCTCTTTTGATGCTTCTTTTTCCTTTTCACTTCCTCCTCTTCACAATATATGTCAAAGAATTTCTTCCTAACACTTACGACCTTTAGTGTATTTTCTATCACAAGCTATAACAAATCCTTTGGCTCTTTTTTCTTCAAATTATTGTAGTTTTAACCTTTTAGGTTGTGTGTAATATTGTGATAATAAACACTTCCATATTTATAGTTATGAGTGGAAGAATTCCTTGTTGCCATAATTTTTCCTTAAAATTTTCTTGCCACACTAAATTCATTTTCCAATGAATCAAGTTCTCAAAGGCAAACCTCATGTTGGATATTATCCTTTAAAGTCCCTATAGACTTGTAATCCTATGCTCCTCTAGAATATCAATTACCATAATAATGAATGTTTGGAAGTCCTCAATGTTCACCATTAAACCCTTTTTGTTTTAGATTTATCAATTAGCTGAAAGGTGTTTCTCTTTATACTTATAATGTGCTATCATTTGAATCCTCCATAAAAATTGACAGTGACAAGTGGTTTATGAGATAAAATCCATCGATATTGAAATTTTTAACCCTCTACATAAATTGTCTACAAACTAATGCTTAAAATAGAAAATAAACAATAGCGATAGCATAAAACATAAAACATATATACACAAATATTTTCCCTAGATCCAAAGCGAGACTACCATATTGATTTTCATTATATTCCTTTCAATGTTACAACATATATATATACATGTAAAATAATTCATAAAACCCGATCCATTAACCTAAATTAGAAAGTATTTCCCTTGACCAGATCTAGCACAAAACACCATGGGCATAAAACCATCATGCCCAAAACCATGCGCAAACCCATGCACAAAACCATAGGCGAGTCTTCCCACATAATATAGGGCCTAGAGCTAGTTGTGGAAAGAATATAACACACACCTAACATTCTCCCACTTATTGTTTTCTTTCCACATAGGGCCACATGAGAGCTTATTCATTGGTCTAGCCTTGCAACACCCATTGTTTCTCTACACCAGAGAAATTCTCGGTGATCATAGCCTTTGTCAATGCATCTTCACAATATTCTTCAAATTTCCCACCTTTACCAGCAACACCTTTTATCCTCAACCATGTTTCTCACAAAGTGATATTGAACATCGGTGTTCTTTTTCTTTGAATGATAAGCATGGTTCTTAGACAAGAAAAGTACTTTGGCTATCACATTCTATCCTTATAGCTCGTTGCACCAACCCCATACTTGAACACAATATTTTCAACCAAATTGTGTCCTTAATTGCCTTAATTGGCTGCCATGTATTCAACATGTAGTTGAAAGAGCCACTACAAACTAAATTTTATACTCATCCAGCAAATGCACCTCCAAATAGGTTAAACGCATACGCACTTGTATATCTTCTTTGATCTTGATCTCCAACCCGGTCTGCATCCATGAGAGCCACGAGCCTCAAAACTTTTTCCAATCATGGCATTCCTTGGTAGCAAAGACCATAATCACTAGTGCCACACAAATATTTGAAAGCCCACTTTATTGTTGTCCAATTCACCTTCTTGGTTTTGACATAAACACTTCTCAATACTCCTTTTGCATACAGCAATGTTTGGTGCGGTAAATACCATTGCATACATCGAGCTGCCAATGCACTTGAATATGGAACTTCACAGATATATCATCC
This sequence comes from Pinus albicaulis, assembly GCA_034641835.2. Taxonomy (NCBI): domain Eukaryota; kingdom Viridiplantae; phylum Streptophyta; class Pinopsida; order Pinales; family Pinaceae; genus Pinus; species Pinus albicaulis. Next base: position 635,609,248 of record CM076584.1, read on the forward strand.
TCTTTTTCTTATGTCTTTGAGACCTTTGTTAAGTCAACCTTACATCTTCATGAATAGGAACCTTCATCGGTTTATAATATTGCATATTGAAACTTTACAATATTGTCTCAAAATACTTCCCTCTGGTATAACTTGAGCTTCCTCTTACTTTGATCTTGTTTAATTTCCATGCCAAAAATATTGCTTGCAACACCAGTTTTCCTTAATGTCAAATTTAGAGAATAATTGGGTCTTCAAATCATGGATAATTTATTTGTCATTTCCTTCCAGCAACATATCATCCCACTTACAATACAAATAAATAACACGAGTCACCAATTAATTTCAAATATACGAGTGGTCCTTAAACACGGTGAAGCCAAGTTAGTGTATGTATCAATTTTTTTATAGCACATCCTTGGTGAATGTTTCAACCTATCTAGAGATACTTTATTAACACACTGAGTTCTACCTCACCCTTCACCGCAAATCCTTTAGGTTGCTTCATGTAGATATCATTTTCTGAATCCCCATGAAGGAATGTTGTATTCAAATCCTTATGTTCTACCTAGGATTCAAATGTAGCAACAATATATAGAAGTAATCTAATAGAATTTACCTTGGCAACGGGAGAACAAATATCACTAAGATCAAATCCGAACACCTAGGAATAGCCTTTTTCTACCAACCAAGCTTTGTATTTCTCCTCTCCTTTTGCATTCATATTCTTCTTAAACTACCCATTTTATTCCAATGGGTTTCCTTGCGACTAACAACTCCGGCCAGATCTCATGCCTCATTTCGTTCAAGAGATGTCATTTCAGCAACCATGTCCTCCTTCCATAGTTTCATGCTGAATCTACGCACTCCTCCAAATTCTCAGATCATCATCAAGCGATATATAAAGAAAATTTTGAATAGAAAGTAGATGGACAATAACTTTATAGCTTTCTTCTTTCTTGAACTAATCTTCTAACATATGGATTTTGTGCTTCTTCCTCTTGAACCTTGTTGTATTGTAGATTACGATTCTTCCTCCTTTAGCTTAAAATCCTCTTCTCGGAGTTCCTTTGGTAGGAATTTATTTTTAACACCATATTTCACCTCTATAAACATACATCTATGATTCACACAACCTTCCTTATTTACCGGGTTCCAAAGCTTATAACCTTTTAAAAAAAAATCCTTATACCCAATAAATATACACCTTTTAGATTCATTATTCAACTTGGTCCTTTTTTCCTTTGGAACATGTACATATGTATCATATCCAAAATACTTCATATGTGAAAGAGAGGGTTTCTTACAAGCCCACTTACCTCATGTGGAGTCTTATCCTCCAACACTAATGAAGGTGATTTGTTAACTAGGTAAAATGCGGTCTCCGCTCCCTTTGCCTAGAATTTATGTCTTAACTTGGCACCACTCAAAAGTACTTCTTGCCTTTTCCATCAATGTCTTGTTCATTCTTTACTGCCTTCACTTTTAAAGGTGTGTATGGAGTAGTCTTCGGTTGTGCTATACCACACTTCTTACAAAACTCTTTGAATTCCTTCTTGCATAATTCTCCTCCATTATCTATCCTTAGCACATTTATCTTCTTCTATGTCTAGTTTTCCACAAAGCCTTAAATTATTGAAATATTTCCAACAACTTTATGTTCTTCCTCAAGAAATATGTCCATCTATTCCTTGAGTGCTATAAATGACAAATAGTACAAAAAATTACCTAGTGATGTGACACATGTCCAAACACACCACCACACACAAACTCTAATGTCTTGTTCTCCTCTTTGCACCCGAAGGGAAACTCACCGATTACACTTCCCATATAAAAAAATGTTCACAAAAATCGAAATCTAGAGAGAAAGTGGACATACCTTCTACCATACCATTACCATGTAGTATTCAAAGGCCCTTCTCTCAATATGTCCCAAGCCTTTGATTCCATAGCATGGTCTTTTCTCTAAATACCACTAGGATTTTTTCTCCACTTTCGAGGTTTCTGTTATTTGCACCCATGAATAACGAGGAGTGCTACTCAAAGATTTTACAAGTTCCAATGCGAGCTCCCCAAAAAAATAAAAGTGCTCCCTAAGCCATCTTGCGAGGTATATTTATTGAACACTTTTTTTACACCGCATCATCCATCTTTCTTACGGAATTCAAATTTCTAGCCAATGCGGGAATATGTAAAACACCATGAACTTTTCTAATCCTTCTGCCTTGCAACTTCCACTTGAATTTTGCATCCAAATACTTTTTCCTTCTTAACATCCCCTAAGAAGACATCGTCACCCATCATACTTCTCATACTTGCAAAACCACTCCCTATGGAGATTTAAGTGAAAGGATACTGAGTCGATCAACCATTCCGTGATCTATGTGTATTTGAAGAAGAAGAAAAATAAACATCCCCTCCTTCATTTGAGGTGGTTTAGCCTGCGAATGAGCATCATCGAATACCTTTCCTTTTATCAAGAGCCTTATATCTACGGATATTTTTGAAGTGTCCTTCCTTTCCACATTTCCCACACACCTTTATAGGCTTTATTAGAATTTAGATCTCCATCTAGATTTAGATCTCCCCACTCAAAAATAATTTTTTTTTACGTTATGGGATCGTCCTCATAAATACAAGGCATCTTCATTATAGCCTTCCATATTTTCATCTCATTTCCTCTTACAACAAGGTTGAGACAATCTCATCAAAATTCAAGGTAGTTATATTGTTGCCTATTGCAACGACCAGATTATCCCACGAATTTGGTAGAAAGACAAAAAACTAATGCACTTATCTTCATATGATATTTTAGTATCAACAAATATGCTTGACTTACCATATTATTAAAGGCATTCAAATGCTGCGGCTCATTGAGTCTCTCCCATCACTGTTAACCCCCTATAAATTTTTTGACAAGCAAACGGGGCTAAAATGTTTACGAGCCTTCAAGGAATGAATTTCCTCTAAAAACACATCATCCTTGAAGCGCCTTGTGCCTTCGTGTCCACGACTTCGAGAGAAGCGTTTCATAGTATGTTCGGCACGAGCATCGTCCAAGCAAATCCATCGGGAAGTGCCGAAAGAGCTTTCCAACGGTATGATGCACTCTCAAAACTGACTTTTGGATTGAATTTTATGCCTAAGTGAAGTAAATGCCCTTATATCCCCTATTTCCCATGTTTCCCTTAGAACTTTACGTTTAAATTTTTAATATTCCCCTTTAAAATCCCTTTTCCCCTTTCCGATTTTAAATCACTTTGTAAATCATTGTAAAACAAAATGTGCAATTTATATAACCACTTCCCCTCCATGCTTGTTAAAAACCTTATGTTTCAAAGGTTCGTATATATATATATATATATATATATATATATATATATATATATATATATATATATATATATCTATATACTCCCAGATTGTATAAACCACTTCCACTTTCCATCCCCAGAGTGTGTATTGCAATAAACTTTATTATAAAGTTTATATTATATATGAACCACTGCCGCTTATGGATCGCAATCGCAATCATTTCCAATCACGGTGTTCTTGTGAGTGTTCCGATCACACTCAATCGCAAGTGTTTGCGACGCGATTAATCGCATCGCAAGTATTTGCGACGTGAATAATCGCATCGAAATACCTTTGCGATTGTGTTTGATTGCGCCTTTCCCTCCGATTTCCCGATCACTCCATCTGCCGATCCATCAATCTACATCGCATGTCCCACTGATTACTTTAACCTCCGATCTGCTAGATCGCAAACCCCTCAAATCGATTGCATCACAAGTTCTTTGCTCCGCGTTGTGATTACCCTCCCACTCCGACTCTAGATTGCGATCGTTCTCAGCTTTCGATCATTACCGTCACACTCCCATTTCCCGATCTTCCGATCGCGTCCTCCTACGATTGTTCCCGATCACCCGATCGCAACCTTCCCCCTGATCGCATCGTAAGTCCTTTCTCCGCATTGCGAATTACCCCTCCCAATTCGATTTGCGATTGTGATCCATACCCAGTCCCACCATATGATCTTTTCGCCATTCATAGCCAAATTGCCTTTTTCCTTTGTAAAATTCAAAATTCATTTGTTTTTTTTTACAAAGGGTTTTCCCCGCATCGGGGAATTTTGTGTTATATGTTACTCCACTCGTCCCGCTGCGATTCCGTTTGGGATTCTTTTGTTGGTCATATATTTCTCCCCTCTTTGCTCCATTCCAATTGTGATTTATGTGGAACTCATTTGCTCTCCCCTTTACCTCTATTCACTTTCCTTCCTTCACACAAGCATAATTTCATTCCGGTTGTATTTTATCAACATTTATAAAAGAGTCGGTTGCTTTAGAACGACCCATGGAAAATGAAACACGGCGTCGAGCGAACGTTTCCTCTCGGAATTACGCCTTTCCTACGGTGCTATCCATGCTTCCTCGAGCCCTCAAATAGATGAAAGACAACGTGACTTCTTAAGGCTTGTCGGAGGCTGCGTGTGGAGGTATGGAGGAGGCTTCCCGCGGAACTTTAATCCCGATTTAACCAGATTTAGAAGGCTAGCGCGGAAGTACGAAAACACCAAAAAATGATTTCAACGACACATCGAGGTCCAAAATCGACGCCCAGAGGAGCATCCCAAGCGACCTACAAAGTATTAGAGCACCGAGTGCATCAAAGCCATACAGAGATAAATGCGAGAGTTAAAACGGGGAATGGGCTTCGGCTCTCTCTTTCTTTTCTAAGTTTTATGCTTCATTTAGTTTCCACCTACCTCCTCGGCTCATCTTATACTATAAAACTCATAAGAAAGTTATTGTAAAGGTTGTTGTTGAGCCACGTTGTTTTCAAATTGTTGTTGTTGTAGTTAGAGAGGGATTTATTTTAGTGGTAGAGCAGTCTTAGGAGGGAGTTGCAGAGTATTTGTTATGTAGTAGGGCAGGAGGAGAAATTTAGTTTTCATTTCAACCATTGAGCTCGATGTATATAGTATTTGGTTTTGCATCATTAATCAAGCACATTTCATAGGATCTTTGGTCTATTACTTTTGGTGATGTTTTCTAACTACATTTTATCACATTTTCATATTTTTTCATCTTCTAGCTTGCACATCGGAGAAATATGGCATGGGAATTACCCTTGTTAGGTACCCTATATCTCTGCTCTCCTTTCTTCTATGTTTTTTCTACTAAATGTGTGATCTAACAGAGTTGATTTCGGTTGATTTAACCGGTGTAGTGGATGTCATTGCCTACTAGCTAATGTATGAATTAAATGAATCTATTCTTAGATGTTCTTGTTGAGTTTAGTACGGAATATTTGGGAACAGGGATTAGAGTTAGCCCTATCCACTAGGATCCTTGTGCAACCAATTGGCCTTTCTAAGATATCTCTTGTTAAACTTATCTCATTTTTTCCCTATGAGTATGTCCAAGCGGTCTGGAGTTAAATGACCTGCGATCGATCTATAGACATAAATTAGGTTGCTTTCCTTCTTTCACTTCCTTTCCTTAATGTTCCATTCCATCATCTATCTAAAAAAAGATCCTTTAGTATATATTACTTGCCCTACGAAAGCCTTAGCCGGTTGTTGCAAGTAATTCTCCTCTCATGACTCCATAAGCCCAATGGATGGCACTTTCTTGACCTATCCCCCTTTCTTCCGAAACATCCTGTTGCTTTGTTCCTTTTTCTCCCATTACTTTCTCATGACAAACTCGACCCAGCCAACCAACCAAATCATTTTAAAACCCCCTTTTGTGATTCATAACTAGCCTAACATCTCATTTTAGCTTTCAAAGATATATCATTCTTTGTTCTATGGAGAGATCCCTCTTTGGGTCTAGGAGGGCAAGATCCTGGGGCCCCCAAAGTGATTACGATGTTGTCTCATCTTTTGGTCTTGCCAATCTTGGCCAAAACATGGGAACCCCAACACATCCTTCATCCTCGGGTTATGCAAATTTTTCCACGGGAACAATTTGTTACGATGACTTAGATTCACCAATTTATTCACCAAGGTGTGGAGCAACCCATCTAATATTTCGGTGGAACTCTACCGAGATGTTGCTCTAAGTATGATATTATGGAGAAATAGGAATTTTCTCTTGTGAAGGCATTGAAATAGTTGTGAGTGTATATTACGCATTCACATGTTGTTGCATATGTACCAAGTGTTGCGATCGAGGATATTTTGACTCAGAATGATCGAGATGGACGAAGGGGTAAGTGGATTGATTCCATACTTGAGTATGATGTCAAAATAAAACACAGCAAAAATGACTAAAGGACAAGGTGTGGCTCATATGATAGCCAAATATAATATGTAGTCACTCCAAATTAATTTCTTGGATGTATTGGTGGAAGAAGATGAGTTAAGTCCCACTCAACGGAGTTCCAAAAAAATTTTGTTGCCTCACCATGGTATGCTTATATTTTATATGTATTGCAACATTTACAAGCACCTCTAGGCGGCCCAAAACCAAAGCTCACTTTCTAAAGTTGAAAGAAGTGAAATTTTGCATCATATATCGGTTATTATATTGGAAGGATGCGATAGAATGTTGTACGATTATACGTTAGAAGATGAGGCTCAAAGGAAAATGGAGGAGTTTCACAAAGATATTGTGGCGAAAACTTGTATTTGAAGACCACAATGAACAAAATCTCGATAGCTAGATTTTATTGACCCTCCTTGTTTCTTGATGTTTATAAAAATGTGGGGAACTATCGAGAATGCCGGATAACAGGAAGAAATAAGTTTCTCTTGTTGCCTGAAGCATATCGTAGTTGAATGACCATTTCAGAAATGGCGATTTGATTTCATTGGTGAAATTCATCCAGTTCATTTGGACAAAACAAGTGGATATTGGCATAGCTGATTATTTCACCAAGTGGATCGAGGTGGTTCCAACCATACAAGATATGGATGTTGGAATTATGATACATGTGTTATCCTTGATGGAAACCCACTAGTAAAGATACCAAGTATATGGTAAGCTGGATGATTTCGGAAGGTGACAAAGGGATGGAACAAAATGAAAAAAATTTGGGACATAGGTTTACGGATCGAGAATCTGAAGATGGTTAAGAAAACATAATCGAATCTATATGCGTTAGTGAAGGAAAAGTCGTATACATGCGGGTATGAAGAAACAAAGTTGTGTATGTGCTAGCACACTAGTTTTATAATACCAAAAGTATTTACCATGGTATTGCTTTACAATATTGAGCACAATAACGTTTATTTGATAGAGTCCAAGAATACCATCAACACTTGTGTGGTTTTGGCTCATGGTATTAGCTAAAGCTCAAACTATATAAGGAAGTGAAAAATCAAAGTGGTAAGGGTGTATAAGTAACGTTAATGAATGGTTGCCATTATGAAGTATATTTCCATGGTATGGGTTATATTTAATGATATATTTGATATAATGATGCACTCATGAATACAATGATGGATCGAGGATCTCTAGACCTAAAATGACTATGTATCCGCATGATCTATTTATGAGTTGTTTGGATATTTGTTTGGGCACATGTTTGCTATAGTGAAGGGTACAATGTTTGATTAAGTTTTAAGTTATGAGGTATTTCATAGTCACGAATTATTTATAGATCTATATGTGGCTTTGACATGGGAATGCGTGTATACAAGCGGGTTTGATTATGTAGAGGTGGGGGTTTGATAAGCGTGTTCATACGTGACTAGGTCTTTTAGAAGGCACATGAAAGACGGTCAAGAATGCTAAGGAATAATGTCTAATCAATTTTTTTATGTTTTTACATTGTCTTTCAATGATGTCTTCATATAGATGTGGAATGTTTGAGTGATTATGCTAAAATTTGATTGTGATTAATATCGGTGATTGTTTTTTGAAAAATGATTGATGTGGAAAGCGTATTAGGGTTCTATAACTTGACAAAATATTTTAGAATATCTGCGACCAATTTTGTGGTGAGTTAGAATTATAAATTTTGGCATATTGAGATATATACTCGGGTTGTGCACATAAGCGTGTATGCACACGGGTTTCCTTATCAATAGTAGCGTATATATTTTGGCATAAAGATGGTCGGGGTTGCGGTTTATTTTGTGTGATGATGCAATATTTTGTGTTCGAGTTTGTGGTCTAGTTACAATGGTCTCATCGTTATGTTTGAATTGGGTTTATGTTTTCTTCGGTTGAGCTACAAATTGTGATGTGTTAAAAATGTCGAGCCTAATGTGAAAATTTATGAAGACGTGGTCTATGGTGGTGTTGAGGGTTGGAGCCTTCGGTGAAGAAGTTGAAGCTTCTGCCCGGTGGGATTTGGTGATCGGTGGGGGTTGTAGCTCCCCTTCCGGTAGTGGTTGGTAAACAAGTTTAGGGGGGTTGGAATTCCCTTCTAGTACCCGATTGGAGAATGAGTGAAGGTTGTAGACTTTTGTATGTGAGTTCTGCATGCTAGTATGATTACGCATGAGTACAAGATTGTAATGAGTTTTCTATATAATAAATATTGAAGACGAGAGATGACAAAAATGAGTGGTTTTCTCCCACATTGGGTTTCAACCTTAAATCCTGGTGTTCATGTGCGTTGTTTTATTATGTTCTTCACTTTTTATGTTTATTTCTTACTAAATGTTTTATGAATCATTAATGCAATGGTCTAAGTAAAGTTATTGAAGATTTATCTTAATTATAAGTTCTTTGAGCATACGCTATTGCCTACCGAATGAAAGTCACTTACATACACTAGTTGGATTAAGTAAAGTCATGTATAGAATTTAGTAAATAAAATTAAAAGTATGTGTGAGTTTTAAATATTGATTCACTCCCGCCCTTCCTCTTAGTATTTTTCCACAACAATTGGAATCAAAGCAAGTCTTTAGAAGAAGATTGATTGATTTAAGGAAGATCTACTAAGATGAGTAATAAGAGCAGTGAAATTTATCATACCACACTCTTTAATGGAAATAATTTAATCTTCTAGAAGATAAGAAAAAGATCCTATCTTGTCTCTTGGACCATATGTTTGGGAAATTGTTGAAGGAGCGGATCCGGCGGGGAAAGACATGTGAAACCGTGCAAAAGTTGTCAATGCATTATTGGGAGGCTTTGAATGAATCATAATTTTTCAAAGTTTGTGTAGTTAAATACAACAAAGTAAATATGGGATAAAATTATCCTAAGCTATGAGCGATGCCAAGGTAAAATGTGCTAAACTCCAAACTCTCGAGAATTCAATATGAAAATGCGGGAAGTATAATGATGAAAGTATTGTTAGTTTCTCTCTACGTCTAGATGAGATTGTAAATCTTATGTGAAATTTGGGCAAAGACATAAAATACACAACTTTAGTAGAGAAAATATTAAGATCTCTAACTCCTAAGTTTGAGTCAAAAGTGTCATCCATTGAAGAAAAGAAGGATCTATAGACTCTTACTATTTTTCAACTTCATAGGATGCGATTGTTTTTGAAATGAGAAAAAGAGGTATGTAGGAAGTCATAGAAGCCACATTTAAAGCAACTACGGAAAGGAAAGGAAAATAAAGAACAAAATGAATCGAGGTATGTATCGAGAAGAAGATGAGGTAAATTTTGTAAAGAAACTTAAACTTGGCAGGTTTTAGAGGTAAGCTTCCCTTCAAATGTTTTTCTTGTGGTAGAGTGGGCCATTATGCTACTAAATGTCCTCATAAAGATAACCATGAAAAGGGAAGGATATTGCAAAAGGTAATAGGAGAATATTTGATAACAACAAAAGTTATTATACTTGTGAATATAGTGATGGATTTTCAAATAATGAAGAAGGATAATCGTCAGATCTTAAATTACTCATGGAATTTTAGAGAAAGAAGACACTAATGAATCTAAAAATAATTTTAAGGATGCTTTAGAATAAAATGATTTCTTTGAAGAAATTACTCAACTAAAAATATGCTTGGATGTAAACAAAATAGACATAGATACTCTAAAGAACCAACTCATAGAAAAGGAGAAGCATAATGAGAAGTTAGAATGTGAAATAGTAAGTCCAAGGGAGGAACTTGAGAAAATAAAAACTCTAAATCTTATATTTGCTAAAGGATATGAAACCTTAGATGAAATTATCAAGGTTCAACACTATCCTCTTACGAAGACGAGGTCTTGGATACATTTGTGAATCATCATATATAGAAAAATCCTCGGCCACAACTGAAATTTGTCTAAATGCGGCAAAATCCGGTCGGCAAAGTTTCAAATTTCGGCTAAATAACAAAGAAAATCCGCAAGTAAATCATGTTCACTCTAATTCAAGGATGAAAAATAACGAAGCATTAGTCGAAAAGGTAAACAAAACTAGAAGGTTCTATCATCACAAACATTTCTTCTTTAATGAAAAATGTTATCAACAATATAATTTTGGTCAAAACGTTGCTCAATGTGTTACATACAAAATCACCATGACTAGAAGCGAAGAACAAAGGAATGAGATAGGAACCAAGAAGAATATATAAAAATTTCTCTCCTCTTAAATATTAAATTGAATGCTTGTTTTTTCAATAAATTTGGACATGAGGTATCTGAATGCGGGAGTAAATTACAACCAAAGGAGAAAATATCAAAAAGATATAAGGTATGGAAAAATAAGGACTTGTAATCAAAAATTATGGCATAGTTTTATCTACGAAGGAGAATAAAATCAATGGTACATTTTATAAGCGGATCTTCAAAACACATGACAAGTGATAAATATAAACTCATTTTATACAATGCATTAGAAAAAGAAAAAAGTGTCACTTTTGGAAATGACTCCCATGTTGTCATTAAGGGTAAAGGATATGCTTTTTAAAATAAAAGGTTAAACATAGAAATTTTGTATTGTATCTTGATGGATTAAAGCATAACTTGTTGAGTGATAGACAAATGTGTGAATAAGGAAATGAGTTGATCTTCCGATCAAAATAATGAGTGGTTCATGAACTTGACACAAGAAAGACCATAATAAAAGGAACAAGATCACCAAGAAATCTATATATTGAAAGGTGGCCAAGAACAATGGTACCTATGAAAATATGAGAAAAACGGTTATGGCATAGAAAGGTTGGAACATCTAAGTTTTCCCAAATAAGAAAATCAAGTAGGGTCAAATTTGTTCGTGATCTACGCAGCATAACCCTACCAAAAACTACCATATGTAAGTGATTATCAATTCGATAAGAAAACCGGAGTTCAATTCAATTCCAAAGAAGGATCATAAAGCAAGCCTCTTGAACTTATACATACTAATTTGTGTGGACTTTTGAGAAAAGTCACCTTGTGGAGAAAAATACTATATCTTATTCATCGATGATTTTTCTAGAATGTGTTGAATTTGGTGTGAAATAAAAAGATGAAGCATTTGATAAATGTAAGGTCTTAAGCATTAGTAATAGGAAATGAATTATATATAAAAATCAAATTTCTTAGATCTGACCAAGGAGAATACATATCCTATGAATTCTTTGATTTATAATGAAAAACATGGCATAAAAAGACAATTTTATGTAGTCAAAACTCCTCAAAAAATTTGTGTGGAAGATATAATGAATAGTAAAGTTCAACAAATGGCTCATGCTATGCTTGATGAGTCTAGAACTCACGACACCTTATGGGAGGTGAAGAGTTGCACATACCATAATAAATATTCTCGGCAAGGCCCATGTTTTATTTGAATAGTGATAAAAATCCTTATGCACATTGTTATGGTAAGCCTCCCAGGTTTGTGAAGCATTTTAAAGCTTTTGGAAGAAAATGTTTCATAAAAAAATAATGATGAAAAACTTGGTAAGTTTGAAGCTAAATAGGATAAGGAAGGAATAATTCTTGGTTACTCTTCTAGAAGTAAAGGATACAAATGTTGCAATAAGAAACTTTGAAAAATTGTTGAATGTATTGATGTTGTGATTGATGAAGCATGCACAACTCCCAAAAAGGGTAACACAACAAAAGAGGGATGATGATGATGATGAATTTTTTTCCCACATAAAATTAAAATGATATAGAAGAAGAAACTAATGAAGCATAAAAGTAATTCACATCAGATAAATAAAAGGCTCCATCTAGGTATGTTCAAAATAATTATCGAGAAAGTCAAATTCTAGGAGAAAAGGAATCTAGGTTACAAACAATAAGACCCTTTACAATCTTGTAGTTATCTTGTGTTATTATCCACCATTGAACAACAAAATGTGAATCAAGCTAGTAAATATGAATATTGGGTTAAGGCCATTGATGAATAAATTCATCAAATTAAAAATAATAATACTTTGGAATTGGTTCCAAGGCCTCATGATAAAAATCTTATTGGGAAAAAATGGATATTCAAAAAGAAATAAGTTGAATGAAAATGGAGATGTAATTAGAAACAAATATATACTTTTTTGTAAAGGTTACGTTCAACAAGAAGGTATATAATTTGAAGAAACATTTTCACTAGTAGCTGAACTTGAAATCATAAGAATGTTCTTGTATTTTCAAGTTTTCAACATTTTAAAGTTTATCAAATGGATGTAAAATCTACTTTCCTTAATGGAATCTTGAAGAAAAAGTATATATAGAACAACCGAAGGATTTATTTTTGTGAATGATAAAAACTTGTATGCAAACTCAAAAGTCTCTATATGGGCTAAAACAAGCTCCATGGGCATGGTATTATCGTCTTCACAAATATTTTCAACAATGAGGCTACATAAAAGGATACGTAGACGATGTCCACAATACCCACAAAAATTGAGGATGATAAACTATTAATTATTGTTGTTTTATGTTGATGACATCATTCTTGGGGTAATGAAGAATATATAAGTCAAAAAATTTCTTATATTATGCATCAGAATTTGAAATTTCTTTACTTGGGGAAATAACATATTTTCTTGGTTTACAAGTGAAGAATATGGCATATTTCTCTCACAAAAAAAATATCTCAAGTGGATTGTGAGGGGAAGTATTGGGATGGAATGTTTGTAAACTTGTGTATACTCCAATGATGACGGATGTAACACGAGTCCTCATGATGATTCTCCCCACTTTAAACCAACCATAATATCGAGTCTAGGATTGGGAGTATTATTCATCTAACATGTACTAGACGAGATATCATTCATGTAAGTACAGGATTATTGGAAGTTTCCAAGCCAATCCAAAGAAATCACATCTTCGGTCGATAAAGAGAATATTCAAATATATACGAAGCAACTCAAAATTTTGGTCCATGTGGTATTCTAAAAATTACGATATTACTCTTCATACTTACATAGATGCGGATTGGGCTAGAAATGTTGATGACGAGAAAATCACTAGTGGAGGGTGAATTTTTATGGGGCCTCAATTAGTATCTTGGTTCAACAAGAAACAAATTTCCATTGCCTTATCTACAATGGAAATGAAATATGTGGTCATTTTATATTGTTTCACACAAATTCTCTGGATGATGCGAAATTACAAGATATTAAAATTAAATTTTCTCCACACATCTCTATCCTATGTGATAATACAAGTGCTATTATTATTTCAAAAATCTTGTTATACCTTGCAAAACCAAGCATATTCCCATTAAGTATCACTTTCTACAAGATAAGTACTTGAAAAAAAGGTTAAGTTTGAGTATGTTCCCTCCAAATAATAAGTTGTTGATATATTTACTAAACCTATTCCCCGAGAGAAAAATTTGAATATCTCGGACGAGCGGGAGTTGTCTCTACCTCATTGTGTTGTTAAACTTATCTGCTCTTGAGATGAAATTTTAGAAGGTCGATTTTAGTATGCGGTTTCTTTAATCAAAGTCACATATATACGTGAGTTTCTTTACAAATAGTCACGTATGGATCTCTCTAACATGAAGTCGGTGGATTGGCCTCCCGAACGGACTCATTCGAGCTGTGACAATCATGATTTGATTCTGATTAGGTGTTGATGGGTACGATCTCTTGATATGGTTTCGAGTTATCTTTTCCTCTTCAATATTTGTTAGCTTAATGAAGATGCTTTGATGAATGAGTTGTTGAAAATGTTCGGGTAGCACGAGGTTCGGGGAAGCATTAGCAATGTATAATGCATTTTTGGCATTATGTGTATCATAGTTGTTGAATTTTGTTCGATGATATCTCTCTATTGAGGATATTTGGTCTTGGTTATAAATTTCATATCTATAATTTGATATAAAGGTCATTTTGAGACCTATGATGTAATAATTGTCATATTCGGTCTTGTATGGACTTTGAGGTCATCCCACTTAGTTGGGTAGCTATGTAAAATATGTAATCCCACTTGGTTGGGTGGTTGGGTGGTTGTGTGACAAATGTAACCCCCCATTTGTTTGGGTGATTGATGTAGTGTGAGTCATTGGTGATAGAAAATTTCCTACTCATTTGAGTTATACAATCATGTATTTCATTGAAAATCTATCTAAGGATTCGGCACATGTGCTTAGGGGGAGCATGGTTAGTGTAGTAAAGATCGAGATCTAAAGAGCTCTTGTATCTACAAGGAAGAGAAACATTGTTCCAACATTGTTCCATCGTTTTCTCTTGATGTCAAAGGGGAGATTATCTTGGTGTTTTTAATAATTCTTATTTTGATGTGTCTAACAAGTATCTACAAGATGTGGTGATGAAACACCAACATGGTTGCGATCAAGTCAAAGGGGGAGATTGTTGGCATTATGATACATGTAACATTGCCACCGATGAAATAGGTAACCTCATTGTTACCTACTTTTGATATCCAAAGAAAAAAACACGATTTTGAAAAAGGTAAGCGTCTGAGAATCAAGAAAAAAAAATTTGAGCACGTTTTTTGGCACTTTAAGTTTTTTTTTTTCATTTTGTTTTTTATGTGATGTTTTTTATATTGATTTTGAATAGTGGGTGGTGTATCATCACCAACGTTTTTTTATAAGATTGATTTTGACACTATAGATTTTCTAATGTCTTCTTCTTCCGTGAGATGTTTATTTTTAAGTGCATTTATGTACTTGTGTTTTAAAAATATATATATATATTTTTTTTATAAATAAAAACTTGTAATGATATCTTCACTTTTTCACATCGATAAAAGATGAAAAAAGGGTCAATATTCTAAAGTTTATATTTTCTACATGTTTATGTATTGTTAAATAATTTTTCAATGCACATAAAAAATTGTCGCTAAAAACACAATATTTTGAACCATATGACAAAAAAATACAATTTTTCAATATAAATACAATGCAAAAAATACACTTTTATAGACTTTTTGTTGGAAAAAACATGTTAAATAAACTAATTTTTTGGGAGAATCTTAGCAAAAAAACTTAAGAAAATAACATTTTTATTGAATTTTATATCAAAAAATAATAGCAATCACATGTTTTTTGTAAAAAATAAGGGTTTTTCTCATAAAATATCAAAGTGTAAACATTAAAAGTAAAATTGATTAATAGTTCTAAAAAATAAGCTTTGTTTGCAAGCTTAACTTAAACATCATCAACAATATCAACTAATACATCTTCAACTCATCTAGAACAGCATTGATGGCTTCTTCCGCAACATTTTCTTCTTCATTTTGATCATTGTCGTCTTCTAATGGATCTTTCATGTCAGCAAATATTCCAAAGTTTCCCTATCCAATCATTCCATATAATGGTGGTTGAGGTTGTTTTGATTTTTTTTCCACACGTGATCATTAAAATCTCCTTTCCTCAAACCAACTTCTTGCTTCGCATCTGGAAGGAATTTAAGAGCGTTAATTCTTTGTTGAATAAATTTGCATTGAACTGGGTCTTTTCTCAATGCCAATGCAATTTCTTCCTTTTAGTAGGCAAAATATGCTAGTGTTGTACGTAATCATCAAGCACAAAAAATAAGTAAGAAAAAATTAGTATGGAGACATAAAAATTAAAAAAGACAATATTTAAATTTAAATTTGTATAATAAAACTTACCTGAACCTGAGAATAAATCCAAAACCCATTCTCCTTCATTTGAACATAGATCTATAAGATAGTTAATCAATGTTTGTGGTTTTTGATAAATTTTAACTATATCTCCTTTTGCATCTTTATCGTCATATGTTAGTTTTCTTACAACTGCATCATAAATCAATACTTGACTATGACTCTTCCCATCTACTTGATTCAAAATAATATGATTATAGCTATCGTCTTTTGTCCAACATTCAACATGGATGAACTCACAATCATTTATAATATGTTGATCTTCGAAAGAAACAATATTTGGCTTTTTCCTGTAACATAACATAGTAAAAGTTCAATTAAATTTTACATGAATAAAATTTTTTAGGAGGAATAAAACATACAATTTTAAAAGTCTTACCATAAGTTACCTTTGATTTTGCTGTACCCTTGAAGCTTGTTAATAACATTGCAAACTGTGTGCTTGAATGAAATGTCACAAATTGCCAAAGTGGCGATGTTGTCACTTTTTGAAAACCCGTAACCACTTCACTAAAAGCTTGATAAGTATATGGTTCACTATCATATTCAATGTTTGGGAAATTGAAACCATGAGGAATATTTGCAATAACTAGGGCATATTCCCTTTTAGGTATTAGTGATGCAATGTTTTCACAGTCACCTTATATTATTTGATATTGGATACTATCGAGCCTATTCCAAATGTAACGATTAAGAGTAGGATCAAGTTCAACATTCATAAGACGCTTCTTTATCATCTTTTCCAACTTAATTTTTTCAATAAAGCTTTTGAAAGTATCCCACTCATTTCATCCTTCTTTGAATATATGTATAAGTAATAAAATAAAAATAGTTAAAATATGAATAAAATAAATTTATAAATCAACATACCTTATTGAATGCAATATAAAACTCGTTTAGTGTTGATGTAGAACTTGCTTCTGGGTAGTTGCGTACAACATCATCCCAACTGTCTTCATTCTACATTTTAACCATGTGTTCTTGTATTTTCGTAAAAAAAAATTGACTGAATAAATCAAGTTAAAAGTGTTAATATACTGACATGTATAACAAATTCTACCAGCATCATTATGTTTTATTTAAAAGAAAATTATAATGAAAGAAAAATAAGAAATAATTCAAGAAACATACTTTTGAAATTCTGCACATATTTATTCCATTGATAATTCACCCGACTTCACATGGGCTAGTAATGATTTGACTAGTTTATCATCCTTCACACCTTGCATTGTTCTCCAAGATGTGATAGTCATATCTTTTGGAAGCTGCTTCATTTCAGGAACCGTCTTACTATTGGTACATATTGTACATATTATGGCTTACTTCTTCTAACCTTCTCGATTTTTTATGGAAATATTCTCCCACTAATCAAAAATCTCATCAATCAAATCCCATACCTCCCCGCCCCAATGCCAACCGAAAACGTTATCTGCGTTCTCCGAAGAAATTTGTATTCAATTTTCCTTTCTTTTTCTTTTTTTCATCAATTTGATAACCCTAAGCTCTAATAAAGTTTCCTTCGAAATGCTACACTAATATTTGTGTCTTATCCTCACCACATTTTTCTATGAATTCATTATGAATAAATCTCGACCTTGATGCAAGTCATTTTCATTCGTACTCATTATCTCGTATTATGATCCCATGCCAATAACTTTGATTCTATTTCTCGCAAACCAACGTAAAATGATGCATTTCCTCAACGTTTGAAAAAGATAGTTATTGGGATATTTCACAATCAATTGTCTCTTAGCCTCTACCGAATGGTTCCCTCCAATTACATAATATTTATAATCAAAAATTTTTGTCTTTTCAAATGCTTGTTTGTTGGGAACCTGACATAGATCGACAAGAACCACATAATCAACCACATGTGCATATGGATTGAACCTGAACAATGTTTCCAGATTATGTACATGTAGGTGATGGGCCTTTCTAATTTGATATTGAGATTGTCCTTCATTTGGACTACAAAATTGGTTAACATTAAGCTCAAATGTTTGACAACCAAGAATTAATTTATTCTTCCTCAACTCATATCGAATAGCATTTTGTTTTGTTTTAATAATTCCATCCTCTAACTCGGCACCTGGTGTTATGATTTCTCTGCTTCCGTGAGAGCTTTCAGTTTGTTCTTCACTGCTGCTCATGACCTTTACAGGTTCACCAATATTTTATTTCCTAGTCTTATTGGATAACATATCAGTTATTTTATAAACAAGCTCTCCATCATGAGGTAAAAGAGAGACATCTTTGGCGATTTTTATTTTTGGTGTCTGATTTGTTTTCTTCCTTTGCACAACAGTTCTAATCTCCTCCTCACTAATTCTATCACAATTTTATGTTTCATGTTTGACATCTTCAAAAGAAACATGTTTAAGTTTACTAGATTGACTCACCTTAGTGACTCTTGGTTGATCCCCTCTTTGTACTATTGTAGTGTCACAAGCTATTGATCTTTGCTTCAATCTCCTTTCCTCTGTTTTGTTTGTGTGGAAAGTGTTGATCACATTCATAAAATTTGGCTCCAACATATAAATACCTTCAAACATGTTTGAAAGACTCGGAACAAAATCCTAGGAAACAAATAAAATATGTCAATGATCAATAATTTATAAAAAATTGAATCATCCTTATAATAATGCATAACGGAAATAAAAATAAGCATACTTACAATGTTATTTACAATGTTGCTTGAGATTTCTTCAGAAAATTTTGAAGATATTTCATCTGTGTCATACTTGACGATTGATAGACGATATCTAACCTTCTCACGATTATTAGCCTTCCTTGCAAGAACATAAATAATGTTTGTATTCGGGACCATACATATGTCTCGTACTCTTCCCATCACATCATATGGCTCATTTAAGTGAGTCAAACCACAAAGCAGATAGATGTGTATATCAGCCTTCGTTTCACTATCTTCAAGATACCATGAGAAATCAGTTTTATCTATTTCCTTAGTGTTCTTCCAATCAGAAATAAGCTTTAATGAACCTGGTGCCCCACTTGCTTGACTTTTATTAGTGTGTGCAACAATGTCCTTATTGCGCCCAACAGTGTCCATACTGCGTCCAGCTGCAACTTTAGGTTTGGGATTTGTATCCATAGTGCATGGAGCTGCAACTTTAGATTTGGGAGTTATTGCCCTAGGTGCAGAAACATTCACAAAAATATTTTTTGATGCAATTTTCCTGATAAAAAGAAATATATATATATATATTAGTTAATGAGAAAATAATGCTGATAAAATAAATTTAAAAAACAAAATTTATTTCTAAAACTAAATAAATTTAAATTAAAGTAGTAAAATTAGCTATAGAAAAATTTCATTTAAAAACAAAATATTATAAATCATATGTATCTATATCTATATAATATGTTTTGAATACATTTTATAAAAAAATTTAAAATGTGTTTTAAATTGTATAAAACAATTTTAAAAAATAAACTATTATTTTCAAACTTCAGTTTTTGTTTAATATTAAAAAAAAACAAAAAAATTACTAACTACTTATAACAAATGTTAAAATTAAATTTTATTTTTTTTAAGGTAATGATTTTATTAAAAAAAAAAATAATGTTAATTTTTTGTTTTAATTTTAATTACATATCATTTGAATAAAATAAACAAAATAAATAGAAGAAAATTTATTTACTTACATGTTAATTAACAAAAAATTATGAACTTAAAATTATAAAAGGTTAATATAAAAGTTTATAAATGTATATAATCTTTTAATATATTTGAAATTATAAATTTCTATTTTAATACATATAGTAATTAAATAAAAATAAAAAAAATAAAATAAAAGCAATTAAAAAAAAGTAAAACAAAAAATAAATTTTTTTATAATCTTCTATTAACACTTAAATTTTAAAAAAAAAAAATTGAAAAGAAATTTAAATATTTAAATGTTAAAAACAAATGTTATAATATTATATTTTATTTTTTATTTTTTTAATTTTATTGTTATATAGTTTTTTTTTTTTTAATTTATTGTATTGTTACATTAAAACAAATGTTGTTGTTGTTGTTGTTGTTTTTTTTTTTATAATTGTATTTTTTTTCTTTAATTATATAATGTTTAAAAACAAAACAATAAAGAAAAAAAAAATTGAAGATTTAAAATTAAAAGGAATAAAACTAAGATTTAAAATTAAAAAAAAATAGAATATAAAATAAAAAATTTCAAGTAAAAACAAAAAAAAACATTTTAAAAAATGAAACCACTGATATATTTATGATAAAAAAAAACAAATAAATTTTTTTATAATATTACTATTTTTTTTTATGTGCATGGTCGTTTTATGGATTTTTCTATCTAGTTGAACCTATAAGTCTTAAAAAAGAAAAAAAATTCTAATATTTGTCCTTAAAACCCTAGAAAATTTAGTTCTTTTTGCATTTTCTTCACTAAAAAAATATACAAAAATTATGGTTTTTGAACCTAAAAATCTTAAAAAATTAGTTTTTGGACACAAAAAACTATAGAAAAACAGATTTTCCCCAAAATTGTCTTTAAATTGACAGAATAGAAGAAAAACTAACCTTTGAAATGCAAAAAACTGCTGTTACCAATCCCAACACAACGCCTCCACAAAATTACCAATAGCAACACAATGCCTCCAATGCCAATGCAATGCCTTCACGAAGTTACCAATGCCAATGCAACACCTCCACAAAATTACCAATAGCAACACAACGCCTCCAATGCCAATGCAATGCCTCCACGAAGTTACCAATGCCAACGCAACACCTCCAGAAATTTGCTCTAATAAATATCAGAAAACTTGATGTGATGTGATGAATAGCAACAATCATTCCTTTTAAATAGCGAATATTGTCTGATTGGTTCATTGTTTAACGAATGTGGGATTAAAATTTGAAATTTAAAATATTTACATTTAGTTTATTATAGTTCATGCTATAGTTAAAATACTTATTATTTGCATGTAGTTATCATAATTAATATTTTATTTAATATTTACATGTATTGAATGTTGAATAATTCAAATATAATCTCAGATAAAAATTTAAAATTTAAAATACTTAAATGTAGTTAATTATAGTTAATATTATAGATAAAATAATTAATATTTGCATTTAGTTATCATAGTTAATATTTTAGTTAATATTTACATGCACTTAATGTTTAAAATCATGGGATTTAATTTTAAAATCTAAAATATTTGCATGTTGTTATTTTTGTAAATATTTATATGTAGTCAATCTTAAACCATTCAAATAATAAAATTATTTTAGTTTCGAAGGCATGCATGAAAGGAATATTTTGTGGATATTTTGAATAGAAATTATGGTGGAATATTTGAAGACCAACAGTTTGTTAATAAATTTTGAAATAAATTTTAGATGAATATAACGTAAGTTTAAAATTTAAAATATTTACATGATGTCATTATAGTTAAAATAGTTAATCTTTGCATGTAGGTATTATAGTAATATTATAGTTAATACTTACATCTAAAACATTATTTTAGTTTGGAAAGCATCCATGATAGAAATATTTTGTGGATATTTTGAATATAAATATCGGTGAAATATTTCAACACAAACAGTTTATTAAAAAATGTTAAATACATTTCTTGACTAATATTTGTACCAAATATTTGAAATGAAAATTTTGGAGGGAAAGTTCTTTGCGAAATTTTTTTGGGGGGGAATTTTGGAGGGAAATGTTTTTGCGATTTTTTTTGCAGGGAAAATTTGGAGGAAAATTTTCAGTCTTTAAGCTATATATTGTAAGTGGGAGAGGAATTTGTATCATTCAACCTATTCTTGTTGAAAGCCATGGTTTCTTCTTATAGAAAATTTTTTCTTTGTACAACATCAACATCTTCGTCATGCAGCAACTCTATTCAGAGTGATGAATACAACAGGAGTTCGTTCACCATGAATAGAGAGTCAAAAAATTGACTTGGTCGTAATCCTAAAGATGATGAGAAGAAAATTGATGAGGCGCGGAAAAATGAAAATTCTGTAAATCGAGCGCCAGTTATACCACTTACTCTTAATCCTAAGGATTATGAAAGCAACAATGATGAAGGACACGATGAAGCATTTTCAGAGTCAAAAGTTTCACTTCATCCTAATCCCAAGGATTATGAGGACACCATTGCTGAAGAGGGAGATGAAGAATATCCACTTCAGCTTAATCCTAAGGATCATGCAAGAACAACAAATGAAGAGGGGAATGAAGAATCTATAGAGTCAAAATATCCACTCTGTCCTAATCCTGAGGAGTATGCCAGCACCACTGATGAAAAGGGGGATGTAAAATTTCCAAAGTCAAAATATCAAATTCGTCCTAATCGCAAGGATTATGCGAGCACCACTAATGAAGAGGGGAATGATAATGTTTTAGAGTCAAAACATCCACTTTGTCCCAATCCTAAGGATTATGCCAGCACCACTGATGAAGAGGGAAATGAAAATTTTACAGCGTCAAAATATCCACTCCATCCTATTCCTAAGGATTATGCAAGCAACACTGATGAAGAAGGGGACGAAAAAATTCCAAAGTCAAAATTTCCACTTCGTCTTAATCCTAAGGATTATGTCAGCACCACTAATAGCATGAAGAGGGGGAATGAAGAATTTGCGCAGTCAAAATATGCATTTTGCTTCTAATCTCTAAGGATTATGTCAAGACCACCGATGAAGAGAGGCATATCATGAATTTGAGTAAAAGATCAAAATATCCACTTCGTCCTAATCCTAAGGATTATGCCAACACCACTGATGAAGACGGGGATGAATTTCCAAAGCTAAAAATTTCACCTCATCCTAATCATAACGATTATAATTTAACCATTGATGAAGGGGGGGATGAAGAATTTCCAATAAATATAGATTCAGGGCATTCACTTATTCCTAATCCTAAGGATTATGAGAGCTTTAGTGAGGAAGGGGAGGGGCAGGATGAAGAAATTCAAAGTCGACGGAGGCTTACCTCATGATTATGAGAGCACCACCGAGGAAGGGGGAGGATGAAGAGTTTTCGAAAATTTTCTCTCTAAAAGTACGCATCTAAATGACCAAAACCCAAAGGACCATTTCAAAGACACTCATGGTGATGAAGAATTGAATCCTCCCAGGGAAGAATTTGAAAGGATGGGTCAAGATGGTGAAGAATTTCTTTTGAGTTGGGGTTACAAAAGTGTCGATGATTCTTGTGAAATGTTTTCTTCAACTAATGATGGTAAAGAAAATTTTCCAGGCAATGATGTTGATGAATTTTTTAACTATGTTGAAGATGATGATAGTGGGGATAATATTCCTCATAATGGTGATGAAACTACTTTTACAAAGGATGATGGAATGATGAAGCCATTGCAAGCAAATATTTCAACTAGGAGTAGGAGTAGACCTTTTCATATCGATCCAAAGCATTCCAGTTATACAAGGGCGAGGACAAAATATCTCACAAAAAGAATTTTTCTCCTTCATTTGATTTCAAGTGAATGTTGTCGAAGGGATTGCTTGAAAAATATGGATTTCAACTTTGTTTTGGAGAAAAGGAAAAGATATATGTCAATGAATAAAAGAATGCAAGTGGGTTGCATGCAATCTATACTAGCGGGTTATGAATATCATATTGGGAATGTATTTCTTTGCGGAAAGGCTTTCAAAATGTTGCATTAAATTGGTAATTTTCATTTGTCAATAATCCAAGAAAAACAGGAAAAGGATCCCACATATTATTCAGAAGTGCGTTATAAACGAGAAGTTGGGTTGTTTACAAATACTGCTAAGACATGGATGAAATACTTCTTTTCAAAGCATGGAGAGTGTATGCCAAATAAAGACACAATACATATTCCAGATAATTTCTTGAGATGAGAAATATTCATCTTACACATATATTATGCAAAAGCTGTTCAACGAGTTGGTAATTTTATTACATATTCTTATTTTACAATGTTATGGAAAAATGAATTCAAAAATGTTCATATTCCTAAGAAGACAGGGATGGGGGTTTGCAGAACATGTGCTTCTCTTAAAGAAAAAAGAGATAAATGTCAAGCGACAGAAAGAGGTATGGGTTCAAAACATTGTTTTTAAAAATTGGATAGTTATTAACTATGAAAATATATTTATTCATATGTTTCTTTTATTTTATGTACATATTTCGTTGTCAAAGAACTTCAATAGCATCGCAATTAAAAAACAAGTGAAACGCAAAAGTTGTATAAACATCGAAAGAAGTGTTATGATCATCCAAATAAATATCTGGGATTGATAATTGATGGTATGGACCAAAAGAAAACACTTCCACATTTTTTCTGCACGCCAAAAAAATTACAGGAGGAAAATTTCATTTAGTTTCACTTGGTTGGTTGTATGGTATTTAATGGGAAGATGTTTCCAAGAGTTTTCTTCACAAATCTAAATATTCACAATGATGCAAATATGACCATAACTATAATCCATGATGTGGTTACTCATTGGTCTGGGATTCTTCCTGAAGTTTTGTATTTACAATTAGACAACACAAGTAGTGAGAACAAAAATAAAGTTATTTTTGGGAACATGCTCTTTGAATTGGGGATTTTTAAAAATATAAAGGTTGGATTCCTTCTTGTTGGGCATAATCATGATCATATTGATCAAATGTTCAGTTTTTTTTCAGTAACATTGAGGATGAAAGGCAATATCGCTTATCATTAATTGAATGATGAAGAATGACATTCCGCAGCGTGTTTTTCATGTGTTGGAAGAAAATATTGATATGCGAAGGTTTATTTTTGGATTTTGTTGCAGTGAGGAGAAACTCATTGAACAACTTAACGACATTAGCTTCAAGATCAATTTCGTATCAAAAAATTGATGAGATAACACTTGTATGGGGCAAGAAGTATTCAATCGTTGAAGAATGGGGACCATCATCAAGTTTAGCATTTTTAAGTTCATTCCAAAGCGTCCAATATTTTCATCAAAGATATTGTTATTACAGTCAGTTGTTGAACTCCATAATGCACGAAGGCAGAAGAGAGACATAAATTATTCTGAATTTCTAGAGGAAATTAAAGATGTATTAGAGATACATATGAGTACTTCGATGTTGTTGATTAAGTTTGGTGGGAGTCTTTTTTCAGTAATCAAAGTGATATGATTTCGAGATCAATAAATGTGGATACGCTTTTGAAGACTCCTTTTTTTTGCCACAAAAAATGCCAAATGAACATGAACATCAGGAAACACACAATTTTGAACAACAATAGTCTCAAGCTATTATTAATTCCCCACAGGTAGAGGAAATACAAATCTATATTGGTTCTAGAAGATCACGTGCACAACATGAAGCCATGGAAGACCTTTACAAGGGTTCTGTGCAGATGAAGATCGACTTGGCTATCCATTCTGGATTGCCAAGGTTATAAAGGTCATTAATTAAAATGAAGAGATTACAACTATTGATGTACATTGGTATGCCACAAGTACCCACCCTTTCAATGGTGTGTACAATCTAGAGATGGTAGTCGAAAAAATAATTGGCAGAAAGAGAAAAAGAAAGGGTACAAATATAAATCGTCGCCACACAGATGTCTTAAAATTGGAGGATGTTTACATACTTGTGTATGAATTCAATTTGACAAAGATAGGAACTCTTCGGTTGCAGACCATAAATATTTTGAAGAAATTGCTACCAGAACAATTACTGTTGAGATGGGACTCTGCAGAATGTAGACGTAGATCTACAGGACTTTTGAACTCTGAAATGGTGGGCATGCATGTTGACTCAAATGGAGCACTAGTTGATGAAAGAGAAGAATATGGATCATCTTCATCTGCATCGAGCCATTCATCTGAAGATGTAGGTGATGATGGTGTGCCAGAACCTATGGTTGATTGTGAATAACTATCTAAGACACTTTTATGTAATTGATGTTTGCATGGTAACTTGAAATAAAAAATTTCACTTCCATCTCATTTTTCATGAATTTATGAAACATTTCCATGTTTGTTGGATTATATGTTTTAATTATGAAAAATTCATCTCTTTAGAATATCGACAATACAACAATGAATTACAAAAATAATTTATGTTATATTCAATGTACCAATGTTGATATTTTAATGATAAGTAAAATAGAAAATAGAAACTAGTGTTCAATTTTTAGATTATGCAGTGATATTACCATGATATTATGTATTGTTACCATTTGGTATAAGATACCTTTAAAATTTTTAATAATTATATGCATCATTGAAATGGAACACTTTGTTTTGATGCTTGATTTTTAGGTTTTGGTTGAAATTAGATTTAAATTTGTCTTATGCTAAGATTTGAAAAAAGATAAGTTTTTATCATTTAAAATTAAAATTACTCTTACTTGTTTCTGTTCAATGATAATTTTTTCATTTACTTGTTCATTTTTTTAAATTGTTTAATTCTATAATTTCTCCATAATTTCATTGTTTCAAGTATGTTGAAAAAAATTAAGATTGAAAACTTCTTGGATTTACAACTTGTCATTAAGGTTTTTATGCGCTACCAAATTTTATCTTTAATGTTATGGTTGACAATAATTACAATTTTGGGGTTGTTTAGAGTCAAGATATTTTATGTTTAACAACATGGATGAAAATTGATCGAAATGATAAGCCCTTCGTACATGTATTTGTTTATCTTTAACATTATCTATCAAAATAAGAAATTTACGATTTTAAAAAAATGTCCTAATATGTTGTCCTTAATTCCATTGTTAGAAGGCGTGTCAAAAATATGACACAATTTTTTTTTTTGTTATTCCAGAATTAACTTGGTTTGCTTTGAGGGTGTTTTTTCAATCCTTTTTTTCAAAAAACAACTTTGTTTTTACTATAATTTTATAAAATGTTGAAATTTGACCTTAAAAAAAAATGAAGTGCGTTCTGGAAGACATACTTTTTGTTTTTGGGGTGTTTTTTCATGTTTTTTGAGTCTTTTTGGGCTAGAGTTCCCGTTTTGAGGTTTTGGCATTTGCCTGACGGTATCGTTGTTGTGTTGTCATTGATGGAAACCTAATTGTAAAAGACCAAGTATATGGTAACTGGATGAGTTCAGAGGTGAAAAAGTGATGGAACATAATGACAAAAAGTTGGGATAGAGGTTCGCAGATCAAAATCAAAAGATGGTTAAAAATAAATAATTGAAGATCTATACATGAGTTAGTGAAGGAAAAATCGTGTATACATGTGGCTACGAAGAAACAAAGTCACTTATGTACCAGTGCCCTAATTTTATAATGCCAGGGGTATTTACCATGGTATTATCCAATAATATTGAGTGCATTAACAACTATTTGATCCCGTCCAAGAATACCATTGACACTTCTGTGGTTTTGACTCATGGTATTGGCTAAGGCTCAAAATATATAAGGAGGTGAAGATAAAAGTGCTTAGTGTGCATGAGTGAGGGTATTGAATGAATACTTCAATCTGAAGTATATTTGTATCGAATGGGCTATAGTCAATTAATAGATCCGATATAATGATGCACTCATGAATACAATGATGGATCAGGATCTCTATACCTGAAAATGACTATGGTGTTTTTCACATGGTATTTTGTGGATATGTTTGTAGATTTGTGGGTCTCCGGTACATAAGCCTGTTTCAAAGCAGCCATGATCCCAGTGCTCAGTAAGGACATGGCGCTCTTGAATTATTTCCGCATCTATACGTTGGTTTGACATGAGGAAGACAATTATATACATGGGTTTGCTCCTGTTGTGAGGTATCGTATATATTCATAACAATATTGAGATTATGAAACCAGCTCCAAAAATAGAAGAAAATAGAGATCAATGCCTTAGAAATAAGCCACTTCGAGGGGGAAACCTCCTTTACATTACATAAATGAAAAATTCTTGGATGATACAAATGACAAAACCTCCTTCTATATATAGGAGTCCATGGGGTCACAATATAATCTTAGCCGACCTAACAATAATAATGTAAGGGCACAATAATAACAATATTGGGGTTATCAAGTCCTAGGCGGAAAGTCACAAGGCAAGGCCCTCACCTCGCCGCAATAGGGTCTGACCGCCGGCCCGCCGTCATGGATACGCCTGGGGGCGGGGAGCCCTCCCCCCCCCCCCCTCCTATCTCTTCTGCTGCGGCCTTTCGGAACCTCCTCTCTCTGAAAGGGAAGAAACGCCCTCTTCCTGAAGTCCCAACGTTCATTAAAAAATTAGATGAAATTCCAGAGATCGCTTTGCCTGAAGAGCAGACGATCAAAATAGCACTCGCCTTAGCTGACAGAGGTTTGGTCGGGCAGTTCATGGGCCGCTGGCCATCAACAAAAGTGACAGATGAATGGGTCCAACGAAACTGGAGGCCTCTGCTAAAAAACAACGTGATCTGTTACGCTGTTGGTCGAGGATTCTTTATCTTCGAATTCACTTCCAAGGAAGACCGTGACCTCGTGTTCAGAAATGGTCCATATTTCATGGGAAACCAGGGCCTTTTCCTCAACAAATGGACCCCTGACTTCGACCCTTCTGTCGATGTCCCGAAGGAGGTTCCTGTTTGGGTCCGGCTCCCCAATCTGCCGATCCATTGCTGGAGCTTCCAAGCCCTGCAGAAGATTGGTAACAAGCTGGGACGCTTCATGCATGCTCTAGCGCAGGGGCCAACACACCGCGCCGTACGATGCGTGGAAGCTGACCCAGAAGCTGGACTTCCTAGCTACAAAACTCACAATGGAGATTGCGCACTTTCTGCAACCAGATTACTACAACCGCTTCTTCAAGTGCGTAACTGCCAGGAACATGGTCACTTTCCAACGAAATTGCCCTTGCCTCGCAAGCGGGACAAGGGGCAAGTAAGAAGAATAAGGAAAGAGACAAGGAAAGGGGCAAGGGGCAAGCCCTTCAAAGCTCCCTTCCGAACAGGCCAAATCTGGAACTATAGGGAGACCCAAGCCCACCTCCCAGGCCAATCCAATCACAAAAGAAGGGCCCTCTGTGAGATCTTCCTCCGGTGGGAACGCAAAAACCAATGGGGCCCAAAAAGAACCGGAAGACTTGACGAAGGAAGTAAAAGAAACTGGTGCTGAAACAATCACCCCCCCCAGCATCAGGAGGCAATGAAGGAAATATAGAAAAGGAAGACCATATCAGCCTGGCTTCCGAATCTGATGAAGACTCCGAAGGAAGAACCTACGAATCAGACAGCTCACAAGCTACCCCTATCAAATCAGCCAGGGGTCGAAAATCCAAGAAGAAACAGAGAGAGGAGAAAACCTATCTGGATGTTCTCCAAGGCTCTCAAAAAACTCTCAAGGGAATGATGAATACGAGATCAGGGCGCAAGCACGGCTCGGCTCCAAAAGGAGCCACAATCTCCCAAGCCATTAAATAATGAAGTACGTCTCCTGGAATTGCAGAGGATTAGGCAGCAGGCTAAAAGAAGATGCCCTGAAAGATATAGTAAGAATGTATTCGCCTGAAATCCTCCTCATCGAGGAGACAAAGTTGGAGGAAACTCCCCTCCTCCATGCTAGCAAAACCTTCTGGCGCAAAGGCTTTGGTTGTGCTGTCAGTGCAAGAGGCGCATCCGGTGGAATAGCTACCTTCTGGGATAGCTCTATCTATGACCTGATTCAAAAAGACAGCTCCTCCCATTGGCTGCTCACGAAGCTCCTCCATAAAGACTCCGGACAACAAGTAAGTATGTTCAATATATATGCTCCTGTTCTTCCTTCTGAGAAAAAATACTGTTGGGAATCGATCTTGTCCTATCTTTCGCTGCATAATCCTGAAAACATTATCATAGCTGGTGATATGAATGTCACTCTTGCTGTAAATGAGAAAAAGGGAGGCTCCCTGGTCAGGGACCCTGCTAGAGAATGGGTTGAAGACCTCATGTTGGGATGGGAATTGGAGGATATCAAGCCCACAGCAGGGAAGTTCACCTGGTCTAACAAAAGGGTGGGGCCAAATCATATTGCAGCTCGGTTGGACAGATTTCTGGTCCAATCCTCTTTCCTAACTTGCGGTCTAACGGCCTCGTCCAAAATTCTGCCAAATAGCACCTCTGATCACAAACCAATTATGCTCGAGCTGTCCACGGAAGAAAATCTTGGCCCTATCCCCTTCCGATTCAGTTCTCTATGGCTTCAGCATGAGGGGTTCCAAGAGATGGTTTCAGATGCCTAGAAAAGACCTGTTAATGGTTCCCCTTTCTACGTGTGGGAAGAAAAAATGAGGGGGCTCAAAAAAAGGCTCAAGGAGTGGGCTAGAACTCTGAAAACTCCCTCCTCCAAATGAAAGATGGCCTTGGACAGTCTTGCTGCCCACCAAATATCATTGGAAAACTCAGTTGTTTCCCAAGATCTTCTTCAGAGAGAAGTTGAGCTGCAAAAAGAGTTCCATAAAGCAAGTAGGGAAGAAGAAGAACTCTGGAGGCAGAAATCCAGAGCTCTCTGGCTACAAGCAGGGGACAAAAATACTAGCTTCTTCCACAAACATGCTGAAGCTCGCAAGCAATTCAAAGCTGTTAAAGAAATACATCATCAAAATGCAGTAGTTAAGGATTTTGAAGACATCAAGCGGGCAGCTCATTCTCACTTCAAAGATCTCTACTCTGCCCCCGATGATCCACCAATGGATCCCCATGCCTATCCGATGAATTTGATTCCTCAATGTGTTCAAGAGGCTGACAATTCTATGCTGACTGCTCCAATCAGTATGAATGAACTTAAAAATACTCTGGACAGTATGGAACCAGACAAAGCTCCTGGTCCAGATGGGTTCCCTGTTAGATTTTATCTCTCCTGTTGGGACATAATAAAAAATGACCTCTTAAGAATGATCAGAAAATCTCAATCTTGTACAAAGATCGGAGGCGGCATCAACTCAGCTTTTCTGGCATTGATTCCGAAAGAGAAAGGTGCTGCTGATTACAGCAGATTCAGGCCAATCTCATTGTGTAACTCCAGTTACAAGCTGATCACTAAAATTATAGCCAATCGCCTCAAGAAAATCTTACCGGCCATCATCCCTGAAAACCATGGAGGATTCATCAAAGGGAGAAAGATTCTTGACAACATTGTGCTGGTACAAGAAGCTGTTCACTCAAGCTATCACCGAAAGGAGAAAGGTATGGTGATTAAGCTCGACTTGGCAAATGCATTTGACAGAGTAAAGCACGAATTTCTGTTTATGGTTATGAAGAAAATGGGTTTCTCTTCAGCCATCATTAACTGGATAAAAGCCTGCATTGCCTCTCCTTGGATAGCGCCTTTGGTTAATGGTCAACCTTCAGATTTTTTCCAAGCCTCACGGGGCCTAAGACAAGGCTGCCCTTTGTCC